>PPKG02000026.1:0-182716 GCA_003706045.2 Peterozyma toletana | reverse complement strand
GGCGGCTCGCCATCTGAAGATGTGTCGTGCTGCCAAAGTCAAATTATGGCATACCATCGCCAGTGGCTAAAAACCCGTGTTTTGACAGATGCTCCCCTACCGCACCAAAAAACCACCTCACGGTAATCGGTGAGAGGTGTATACAAAGATAGGGCGTGAAAGCAAGCGGGAAGTCAAGAGAACACCAGTCGCAAGCAGCATCCAATCCGCGAAGCAGTCTTACACAGTAGAGCACGATGTCCAAGGCAATTCTCCGTTCGGCCAAGAACCTTGTCAATGGCTATTCAAGCACCCAAATTCTTGTCAGAAATGCAACATCCAACGAGCCAAGCGGTCCAACGGTCAGCGAGATGGACGAGATCTCGCGCCACACGTACGACTCCAGTGAGTTTCTATCGATCATGGACATGATCGACAAGCGGTTGAACGACAAGGGTAAGAACTGGAGGCACACGGTCAAGTCGTTGACGTTGTTGGATTTTTTGGTCAGAAACGGTTCGGAGACATGTGTCATCTGGGCCAAGGACAACATATACGTTGTCAAGACCTTGCGTGAGTTCCAGTACCAGGACGAGGCGGGCAACGACAACGGCCAAATCATCCGAGTCAAGGCCAAGGAGTTGACGGCGCTCTTGATGGACGACGAGAGGTTGCACACCGAGAGAGATTTGGCCAAGCAAAAGAGGCACCGTAGAAGAACTGAGAGAAGAAGGGAAGACCCGGAAGAGTATGACGATGATTTGCAAAAGGCGTTGAACGAAAGCAGGTTGACAGCAGAAGATGATGAGAGGAGAAGGAACAGAGAGGCGGAAGATGAGGCAGACTTGCAGAAAGCTCTTCAATTGAGCTTGGATGATCAAGGTATGCCGATCCAACAACAGAACTACTACGATCCGGCTCAAGCACTGTACCAACAGCAATTGCTGCAACAACAATGGGAAGCTCAACAGGCTCAATTGCAACAAGAACAATATGCCGCTCAACAGCTGCTGCAACAACAACAAGAGGCTGCCCAACAGCAATGGTTATACCAACAGCAATTACAACAGCAGATGCTATACCAACAGCAAATGGAAGCCGCTGCTCAGCAACAGCAACAGCAATGGTACCAGCAACAACTCTTACAGCAACAACAAGATCAACAACAACAACTACTGCAGCAGCAGCAGCAGATGGCTGCAATGCAAGCTTCTACCAATAATCCATTTGCTTTGAGCAACAACACCACCACCAGTACGCCTCCAGTCCAACCTATAAAGCAAGCGCAATCTCAAGAACCACAGGAACCATTGAAACAGACTTTGACCGGATCACAGTTGAAGAATCAACAGTTTTCAGATTTGAATGCGTTGTTGGCAACGGGTACTGGTATAGATACGTTCGGTAATTATGGTGATATGAGAATCCCTGCACAACACACAAAGACCGGTAATTTCATAAATTCGTCTGGTACCGGTTACAAGCAGAACGGAGTCGGTGGTAATAATCCATTTTTGGATACCCAGTATACCGGTGTTCCGTCCACTGGTATAGTACCTGCGTATACAGGATATGGCTTTGGTAATGCTCAACAATCCCAACAGCAACAGCAACAACAGCAACAACCAAGTTCCCAGGGAAATGGATACAGTTTGATTGACTTATAGACAGGACAAGAGGTTTACTACCACGATCGATGGTCCTCTCTACTTTTTGTTAGAGTCTATTTTTTCATTTTTTTTCATTTTCCCTCTTTCGTCTTTTGATGTTTATTTTGTACTCATACTTCTGCTTTTTCAACATCACAGTTCATGTCCTTTCTCGCAAGATCAGAAGAGCTGAAATATTGTAAGCTTTTTTCTACTCTTTTTTACAATTCTTTAAGAACCCTCCCCATTTTGTTTCTAGAAAGGAAATCATTTTACCTATCGAAATTGTTAGTCTTATCATCGTCTTCTTGACACCAGCAGAGAGACTAGGCTAAATTGTCTACTCTCTCTCTCTCTCTATCTCTCTCTTTCTCTCTCTATATTCTCAACGGGTTAAAAACTTGAAATAATATTTTAAAGAAAGATAAAAATCAAAAGAAAAGTTGAACAAAAATTAAAATACATCTGAAAGCCACAAAAAGAATAATAGAACAGCCTGTTGATTTAAATAACCAACCAGACACCAGCAGTCATAATAGAGATACCAATAATAGCAGTGATTATTCCAGCCCCAGCCTTATCACCAGAATTAATATTCAATGTGGTGACTGCAGAGTCACCACTACTTAAACCAGCAGTGATACTACCCTGTGACGAACCACCACTAGTAGCAGTATATGGAGCAGGTCTATCAGGTACCATCAAATTTTGGATCAGCTCCAACCCTGACATCTGCTCTCCTAACCCATACCAGCCGTCCCAACTACCATATGCGAAATTCATTCCACAAGTATGACCATCAGTACCACCCGAGCAAGATTCTGCAGCTCCTTTTGCTGTTGCTGTGATGATTGGCCATATGGTGTCGTATAATGTTGGGGCTAACTTCATTGTTAAACCGTATGCCCTTATAAGGAATGCCTTGAATGAACGCTGATCCGTGTTACAGTTTCCACTACCCTGGCATGCCAGCTCGTATATTATCGAATTGTTCAAGAAGACTGTGGTACCATGGAGAAATTTAGTGGCCCTGGTCAACCAAATCTCGTTCTCTGTATAGTTGTAAAGATACGCACAACCACTAAGGATCATACCAGCGTTGTAAGTCCACTGCAATTTTTCGATTTCTGTACAATTGTCATCAACGGATGCACCATCATAGACAAACCACCAGTTTTCACCTTCGGTGATGAAGTTAACGCCTAACATCCAATCGTAAACTTCTATTGCCTGATCAACATAAGTATCGTTCGATGTATATCTTGCCAATCTTGCAGCCATATGAAACAAACCGGCATTGGCTACTGTATTCTTGTAGTCATACCCTGAGTTCCATTGGAAAATTTGCCATCTCAAACCTCCATTGCAAAATTCTGTATCCCATCTGGCGAGCATTGTGTTGTATACTGCTTGTGCCAAGTACAACCATTGCAGATCATCATCTGGAGGATTCGTGAAGTTTCTTTCCACTGCTGCCATCACGGTTATTCCCCAAAACACTTGATCATCATTACCTTCGGTTGTGGATTGGTTTGCAGGAACATAGTCCCATGAATCACCGGTTTGGTATAGCAACGCTTGCTTTATGGTATCTTCGTAGGTGTCGTTTTGCATGTAAAACCAATTGTCCAACATCGATCCAAATGCAAATCCGGCTTCCCACCAATAGTACGGATTCGTAAACATTCCAATAGTGCCTCCATACTTATAACCGTCATAATAGTCCATCAAACCATAGGCGAGTAAACTTGTTGATTTTTGAATTGAAGTATAGTTATTTATATCCAAGTACACGGCAGACACTGAGCTTGTTAGTAGACTAGCAAGCACAACAATTTGCGTAAAAATACCTGAAGCTACTCTCATTATTTAACCCAAGAGAATGATACGCTTTAAACCTTGACACTTGAGGAATGTGAATAACGCTCTAGTATCAGTTTGAATAATCGGATCAAAGTTTTTTCTGGTTATTTTTTTTTTCATTTCGTGATTTTTTTGTTATGTCTTTTGGGGGTTTTCGAAGGAAAATAGCACGACAGCTGGGGAAGGTTCAGCATCTGGTACTGAAAGACCTTCAAAGCTATATATTACCCTCTTATGGTTGAATCCAAGTGAGAAGCAAGATTTGGAATAAAAAAACTGATAGGGTATAGTGCTTGGGAATTACAAAGCGCTCAGTGTTTCTTGAAAACTTGAGAATTTTGCAAAAGGTGTCAGTGAGATAGTGTTTGAGAGTAAAAGAGGAAAAAAGGAGAGAGGTCCAAACTGTAAAGCTGGCCTGTTCATACGTAACGTATCCTCATATAGAATGGAATTTTGTCAACGGGTTATAATGTAATTAATAACACCAATCTAGGTGTACCTTGGAATGGAACATAGGCTGATACACTTGATGATTTAGGACATTCTTGTTTCAGGTGTTGTCGATTTTCTTATAAACTTGTCTTGAAACAGGCATTATCGGGCAAGCTAAAAAGATGGAAAGCTTTTGTGTATCAAAACTGCTTGGAGAGAATAACAGCATTGGCTTTTCTCCGGCAGCTCTCCAACAAGCCATAGTTTGACTCATTCAAGTGCTCGGGATACAGTTCTGGGAAATTTCAATTTTTGGATCAGGAAAAAGTTTGTCCTGAGCCTGGGTTAGTCATTAGCTGTTGATCCTCTTTCAGATTTTGTGACTATCTGTCTGAGATCATCCAGTCTTGTCAAAATGAAAAATCTTTTAAGGCCTTCTTGAAACCTTCGTAACTCTGTAAAAAGTTCATACATCTTTGCTTATTAGCACATCGAGTTCTGTTTGCACTCTGTTCTTTCCACGAGATTTATTGAGCTCTTCAAACAGTTGGCAAAACCTTGGTTTGTGTGAAATCAAATCAAAAAGATCCATTCATTTAAAAAAAGGGATGTATCTTAAGAGAAGTTGGTTCGGTGACAAATTTCCGTCGGCTTACGTTTGAGCGCCTTAGCCGTGGTATCAATGAATTTGATAAGGAGCAAGACAGCAGATTGACCTATATAATTATATGTTTGTAGCAGATGTTGTGATATAACATATGTATAATATATATAATCAGATAAAATAAACGCATATATATTATCATCAAGTGGAATCACTACAATCCAAAGATGACTGTTATCTACGATACCATAATTAAAGTAAGTACTCTAAATTTTCACTTCCAGCTTAGACTGAGTCAACTGACCAAGATTGCATGATTAAGAATGGGATAATTTGTACTGCATCAGATACATTCAAAGCAGATATTGCGATCAAAGACGGAAAGATCTCCCTGATCTTGGACTCAATCAATGCCATCTCACTCTCTACAAAAGTCATTGATGCTGAAGGTGCGTACATCACTCCAGGTGGTATTGACCTGCACGTACATCTTCGAGAACCACTCAATTTATTTGGTAAGGTTGCCGATACCATGTCAACAGGCACCAGAAGTGCTGTGGGTGGTGGTACGACAACAATCATTGGATTTGCGTCCCAAGATGGTGATTCGTACGATAAGGAAGATGATTTGGTCAGATCTGTCAAACTATGCATCGATGATGCAACGAGAGAGAAGAACCTATACTGTGATTTTGCTTTACATTTGATCTTATTCAAAGTTGATAAGAAAGTTATCGATTTACAGTTATCAAAGATGGTGGAAGAAACGGGTGTTACAAGTGTTAAGATGTACATGACATATCCGAGTCTACAACTCAGTGATTATAATATCATGAACGTCATGTATGCAACGAGGAAAAATGGCATAACAACAATGTTACATGCTGAGAATGGTGATATGATCAAATGGATGATTGAAGCATTAGAAGAGCAAGGCAAGACGGATCCTTACTACCATTGTGTCTCAAGGCCGGAAATTTTTGAGGGAGAGGCATCAAACAGAGCAATAGTTCTCGCCCAAACGATGGATACACCAATCATTTTCGTACACGTATCAGCACCATCACTGATTAACGTTATTCGAAAAGCCCAAACAAAAGGGTTGAAAGTTTTTGCAGAAACCTGCCCTCAGTACTGTTTTCTTAAAAGCGAGGATTTACGCTGCATTCATTGCCATGATCCATTTGAAGGCTCAAAATATGTTTGCTCTCCCCCACCTAGAGAAAATCTGAATGATTTAGAAGAAGTTTGGAACGGATTGGATAATGGTACTTTCACCATAATGTCAAGTGATCACTGTCCAACCTTGTATAACACTGAAGACGGAAAGAGAGCCGCATTTCAAAATGGTCACAACGGTGAATTCAAATGGATTCCTAACGGTATGCCTGGTGTTGAGACAAGACTACCAATGATGTTTAACTATGGTGTGATGAAAAACAAACTCTCAATGTCAAAGTTTGTCGAATTGCATTCGACAAATCCAGCAAAGCTATACGGGTTGTATCCCAAAAAGGGCTCCATTTTGCCAGGGATCAGTGATGCAGATTTGGTTATCTGGTATCCAGAGGGTAAGTACACGGGACCACCAACGATAACGAATGATTTTCTCAATCACGAATGTGATTATACCCCCTTTGAAGGTTATGCAATTTCCAATTGGCCAAGGTACACTATCGTGAAAGGCGAAGTTGTTTATAAGGAAGGTAAAATCAATAGTGATAGTTGTGGGATTGGGGAGTACGTTAGATCTGGCAAGAGTGATATGGCCGCTCCTATCAATAAATGGGTATCCGAATTCAGACCGAATTATATGGTTGAGAAATGAAAGACTGAAATTGTTTCTATTTACAAGAGTATAAAATCAACTGTACAAGAGGTGTAGTAATAATAATAATAATTAAAAACAAAAAAAAAACCGTTTAACCCAATTTTCTACCAAACCTTATAACTTTGGGTAATCCTTTATAATGAGATTTATCCTTATCAGTGATGATCATAAAGACTCTACCACTTTGATTCATTCTTCCTGTTCTACCAGCTCTATGAACCAAATCAACAGATGTCTTTGGTACGTCATATAAAATGACATTTCTAATTCCACTAAAATTCAAACCTCTAGCTACCAAATCGGTACAGACCAAAATCTTCATCTTTGTTTTGAACTTATTCTCTTCGTCCAAATCTTCCAATTTCACCAGGGGTTTGATAAAACTTTGAATCTTTTCTCTTCTTAGTTCTATCGAATCGTCACCTGTTATATTATAACATTCATGGTTATAAACATGTCTCAATTTTCCTGAAATTTTGGCAACGTTTTCCTTTTCGTTAACAAACACAATGACTCTTTTTTCATAACCCTGTTCTGTACCGTCACAATGAATGGCATACAACAGCTGTGCCAAGGCCTTTATCTTTGAACCTTTGTAAGGCGAAATACTTGCATTAACCACTTTGAAATCAATCAGTTTCGGTAACCTATGTAACGAAGGTGTTGTAATAGCAATTGACTCTGGGAAAAGAAATTTCATTGTCTTATTGAACTCTGCAGGAATTGTAGCCGATGCGAATACCAACGTTTGTAAATTTTGCATGTAAGATATGACTTTATGTGTATCCTCAACCCATGACTTATCCATTAATGTATCAGCTTCATCCACAGCACAATATCTAACCGAGTGGAATAACCCATTTGCAGACCCAATATCATCATATCTTGTTAAACTCAATAATTTCGATGGAGTAGTTACCATAATATCGATTCTGTTATTGAACAGCTGCTTGAATTCCAAGAAATTGGAGTCAGTGTCCCACTTAAAAATGTTCAAATTCAACGATTTATCCAAATTTTCCAATAAAGAGTAGACTTGATCAACCAATTCATGTGTTGGCAAAAAAATGATCGACCTTATCAGCGATTTTTTGGAGTTGATTTCCCATTTATCCAGCATTTCAACTTCTTGGGATTTCAAGGAGTCCAATAACGGTGCCAAATATGCCCATGTCTTTCCAGATCCAGTTTCCGCCAGTAGCGTAAAAATCTTTGTGTCCTTCAAATTCTTTCTCTTTGCTTGTATTGTTTTGATTGCTGCTGTCTGTATTGGTGTTGGCCTAATGATCAATCCGTTCAATTCAGATTCGGATTTGATTTTTTTGGTCGCAGTCATATAATTCTGGTTTCTCAAAACTGTTGTATTCTTGATCTCATTTATCAAACAGTTACGAACCTCCGGTAGCAACTTCAAAGAGTCAAAATCGTGTATTTTTGGAATCAACTCGTGCAAGCCCTTTATCCTGTTATCGTCTGGTAGCTTTAACGATGCATAGTTACCAAATTTATACGGTTTATTTGTAGAAGATGACTGGCTCGAGGGCAAAGGTTTTCTCAGAATTGGGGATTCGAGTCTCTTGTTTTTGGTATTACCATATTTCGTATACGCCCTTGACGAGATAAACACCACCTGCTTTGTAGTGCTAGTTATTGTCCTAAGATTCATATTAAACAAATACTATGCTCGATAATCACTAGAGACTTATCTAAATCATTTAACTGATCTCTCTATCTCCTCTACTAAATAAAGTCTTCAAAATTTTTCAGATGAAAAATAAATGGTCGTGTTCAAGATCCTAGATTTCGCTCACATTTTGTGGTATTATTTTGAAAGCCAACGTTGAATGAAAAAAATGATAGAAGAATCATTACAAACATAGAAGTGGTGATACGAAACATCAATCCTCAACCATGGCTCCATCAGTCACCAGCTTGTTACAGCAGTTACAGGTCTTCTCACAAAATGAAGAGCATGAAGAAGTTTATAACTACTCATCGAAGTTGTTGATCAAGCAACCGACCAATGTTGATATCTTGAAAAACTGTCTTGTGGCATTGATCAATATGGACAAATACGAATTAGCATTTGGCGTTTTGACGAAGTATCCAGTTGAGTCCAAACTGTTGCTAGTTGAGAGGTCATACATATACTACCAGTTGAATAAATTTGAAGAGTTGAAAAAGATATTTGAGGAATACAAGGCCGAGTTCGAGTCTTCAAGAGGTTTGAAGCATATCAAGGCTCAAGCACTCTACAAGAATGGAATCAATGGCTTATCATTGAAGATTTACCAGGACTTGATCAAGGAAAATGATGAGGATGAGTTATTGGACTTGAGCGTAAATGAAAGAGCCGTTATTGTTCAACAGAAATTGACAAACAACGTTGAATCATCACCGATCTCGAGCGGAGAGTTTGAAAGTTATGATTTGATTTTTAATGAGTCTTTGATTCAGATGTCCATCGGCAACTACAGCAAGTCGTTAGAATTATTGTACAAAACTCAAAGCGTATGTGAATCGTCCATTTTGGAGTATTCACCACTGGAAAAATTACAAGAGTTATCTCCAATTCTCTTGCAAATAGCATACGTTTACTTCAAGTTAAATGAACTATCGAAAAGTGAAGAGATCTTGAACGATTTGTTGGTCAAGTTGGAATCATTAGAATCAAATGACAAAATTACGAAGTTCCTCATCACCAATAATCTTTACTGTATCAAATTGAAGTCTAATGATGAGTTGATCAACCCAAATGTGATCTATTCAAATTTGAAACTACCAAATATCATAAACGAAATATCTGCAAAATTGACATTACCACAGTTGAACAAAATTTTAATCAATGAAACTTCATTAGATTTCCAAATTGGTAGAAAGATCAACACCAAGAAAAACGAGTCATTGTTATCTCAAGCATTATCGAAGATTGATAACACAATTTTTGAAACTAATGACGATAAGAAAATTGCCAAAAAATTGTTCAGATTATCGAGAAAAAACTCCAGCGATTTGTCCTTATGCTTGTTGGCAATTCAATACAACAACCTGGCTGGAAATTATGACTCAAGTTTAATCTTGATTGATAGTTTTATAGTTGATAACAAGATCTATCTAGAGTATCCAAATTTGGTATTTTTGCAGGTTTCCATATACGAAAAGTTACAACGTGATATCAACTCAATCTTGGACAACTTTTATGAAGTGATCGTTGGTCAAGGTGATTATCTTAAATACTACAATGTCTTGAAAAACTTGGGATTCAAATACTTATCAATAAACAATACTACAAAGTCAAATGACATTTTCACAAAGATTCAAGGTTCACAAAATGATACATTGATCAATCAAATTTTGGGCAACGATTCAACTTCTTCTTCATCATCATTAACTCCCATCTCAAAACTCACGCTGGATGTTGATTTAGATCTATTGTTATCAAATGGGATTTCTTCCTTATTGGATTCGAAACAATCTTTATTAAAGGCTTCAATCTCAAAATCAAAGATTACTAAGAAACAGTTGAAAAAACAGATCAAATCTGACTATACCAAAAAATTGAAAAGGTCAAAGTTTCAAACGATAAAGGAGTTGGACCTGGAAAGATGGTTACCTTTGAAGGATCGTAGTTACTACAAATCAAAGAAAAGTAAGATTAATAAGACACAAGGTGGGGGTGCCGATAATACAACAGAATCAAGTATTGTTGAGAAGAAAGCTTCCAATTCTAGTGGTACTGGTGTGAATAATAAAGTTAAAAAGAAGAAGGGAGGTCGTCGTTGAAAGAAGAGACATGAGTCACTTAAATGATTTAAACTTATACATATGTAAATTTTTGTTCAAATCGAAGTACCCTTAATAGCTTTGGACTTATATTCAAGATCGACGAGACGATGACTATATATATATATATATATATATAAATACGGTTCGAAACCTGAATCTAGTCCTTTCACGACTAAAGTCTACTGTTGTTAGGCATTGGTACAACCTCGTTGATTACACCACCCTCAACATTACTAATTTACCAAAAGTACTTTTTTGAAGCTTTTTTTTCATCAACCTGTTTATTTTATAAGATAATCACTCACCATTGGAAACTCATGTAGACTTATGGTTCTTTGATATCAGTTGTCTATTTCAAAGGATCAAATTACTTCAAATGAAACGGCATTTGTGGTCAAATGATCTTGTTTAGAAAACTGTTTTCGTTACGAATGGGTAGGTGGATTTGTGTTTGTGGCTCAATTTTCAACTTTTTCCTTTATGTTCGAAAGTGTTCTTCAAATACTTCGCCATTTAAATATAAATTATATCTCTCCTATTATTAAAGTTATGTTATATAAAACTGAAAACAAAATAAGTTGAATAGAAAAAAAAAAAAAAAAAAAAAAAAAAAAAAAAAAAAAAAAAAAAAAAAAAAAAAAAAAAAAAAAAAAAAAAAAAAAAAAAAAAAAAGGCAAAAAGCAGAAAAAATAGTAAACCCACTCTCCTTCCATATTTTTATAAAAACGAAAAAGAACAATAACAAGGAATGGCAGAGAAGAAGGCATGAATGAGACATCATAAAGCTTTCTCAGTTGAAGTAAACGATGACTCAAACACTTTTCCATAAACAATTCCTTTTTGGATAAAAATGCAAAACAAACTTTTAATTTTTTTTTTTTAACTTGAGTATTTTAATTTTTTGAAGTCTTGACCAAGTTATACCAAGTTAGTAACATGGCCCAACATATGGTTCGTAATAGAAACCTTGTGGTTGTTGCTGATGGTGTTGAAGTGGCTGCTGTTGCATTGGAGCTTGATAAGCAGTTGGATTGTAGTAGTTGCCATAACCACAACCAGCAGGGACAATAGGTGATGTTGAAGGTTGATAATATTGATTATTACTGAAATAGGTGTTTTGATGTTGTGGTAGTATTGACGGGTTTGAATCTTGATATGATGGATTGCTGGTGTATGAGTAGTCAAATGGTGATGATGGGGGATATGATGAAGATGATTGACGAATAACTGGTGATGAAAAAGATGATGTAGTTGCTTGTTGAGGAGATGAATAATATGAATTCTGTTGGTTAACGATATTGGTATTCATCTTTGAACACCATGAAACGTAAGAGTTGTTTAACATCTCGTAACTCTCCTCGCTGATTTGTAAATCATAGTTCAACTTGGTCAAGAACTCAATTTCAACCCTGTTGGTCAAAAGCAAATCCAATTCACTGGCTTGCGACCATGATTTATTCGTAAATGTAGAATCGTCATTGAACTTGTTTGCAATAACCAAAGAAATGATGATGTTCAAAAAAATCAGCTCTTCTCCATCCTGCTGATACTTGTCAGTGTTTATCTTGTTGGACAAGTACAAAATCGATAACAAGATTGTGGATTTTGGTAATCTTGTTGCAGTGATGACATTTTTCAATCTCGATTCCAAACTGTACAAGTTTTCGAAATTTGGCTGCCCCATGATACTAACACCAATAACACTTAAGAACTTGGAGATTTCATCGATTTCGTAGTCCAAAACTGCCGAAACACCACCTGTAGAAATCTTATCGTCCTCCTTTTGAATAGGAGGCAATATGATTTGCTGTTGTGGTGGTGGGGGCAAGCGGTAGTTGCTGTAGTTGAAGTATTGTTGTTGGGGAGGATAGAACGATGATACGTTCGAAGTTGAGTAGCTCTGTTGGTGGTGGGGTTGTTGGTAGCTTGGTGGTTGGTAAGAGTAAGCACGACTATGGGATGGCTGTTGATAGCCTTGGTAAAAATCCTGATAGATTGACATGTTGTGTTTGGATACTATTAAGTTAATAACAATATATGGTTGTTGATGTTGAATGAATAATCGATGACTTAACAAAAAGGTCGATTTTTTCTAATAGCTTTTAAATAAATGAAAACTAAATTTCTTGGTGTTTTCTCTTGATAAACACTCTAATCTGGATACGGTATATAGGGGATATACTGCGATTAGTGATGATTGATTGAATATAGTACTCAAGTTTTCTCTTTCTTTCTCTCGCTCGGGCTGTCGGGGCTGGATGAATAAATTAATACCTCCAGAGTGATGCCTGTGATTGATGGATTGAACGATGGATCAAAATGGATATATACTCTGTTCAAAAGATAGCTAGATATCTTGACTCGAATATTATTGATATTAGTGATACTGTTCTAGTCTGGGGTTCCGATCAAATGGATTACGGTCTGTGATCCTTATGTTCTCGTTCTTCCTGGCGTGTAGAAACTGGCTCCAATAAGATATAATTCTCCTTGTTCTCAGAAAATCCGGGTTTGTCTGACTTATGATTTAACCTAATAAATTACAAGCAAACTTTTCAAGTTGATGTTTAATAATAACAATAATAAATAATATAGATAGCAAATCACTAGATTGATTTATATTATATTACTATATGAATTAAACAGTTGGGGTTGGTTTTCTTTGAAAGATGGGTTGGCTTTTGTCTCCTTTTATGATACATTGCAAGAAAAAGTGTTGAACTTTCGACTCATTTATATTCAAAGAAAGAGAATTTTTCTGTTCCGAAGAAAGTTTTTTTTTTTTTTTTTTTGATCAATTTTGCTTCAGAACCATTCTGAAAGTTGCTATCATTTTTCAGGTTGGACAGGCTGTTGAACAGCGCTAAGGACGACGATGAACGAGGCCCATCAAGAAACAGCATGAACGATCAGGCTAAGCCGAGTGAGATGAACCCAACCAACCGCCCACTCACTCGTCAAAGGCGCTTGGATCCGTCAACCTCGTCTAACGTGCAATGGTACTAATCCCTCTCGTGGTGCGAGCGCACTACCTTTGGACCTTGCCACCACAGCGTTCCGAAACCAAATCAAAATGGCTGGACTTAACAGATCAAATCATTAACATTCTCTCCATCCACCAAAGGTTTCACGTTTGCTGGTTAGCTCATGGCATGTTTCACATCTCTACATTTACACCCGGTTGTTCATTGGGCAGATGAGCAAGATCGGTGCTATCCAAACAGGCGTACGTAGAAACAGGCTGAGACTGAGAGTGTGTGTTGCAATACGATAAAAAAAATCCAGAAAATTTTTCACGATAACAGAAAGGGAAGGAAGTAAGGGAAATTAGGAATTTTGATTACCATGTCCGCTTGCTAGGTACGGTGGCTGCCTTGGCCTTCTTTGCTATTGCCAGCTTCGAGCAAACAGCAAGAGGCCAGCGCTGACAAACGAACGAGCCACGGATGGATAGCACCGGAGTGTGTTTCGTTTGCTGTTTCGCACCGCGTGCAAGAGGGGACAGGACAGTCTGCCATCCGAGCTTTGAGTCAACGTTTTGAGGCTACTTTCCACTGTTCGGTTGGCTGGGTCCTGGTATCACACAGCGAGCCTGATTCAAGGCGGATTGTATGAACTCTTCTGTTCGGTTTATTATTCTATACATAGCTATTTGTCCAGGCGAACGTAAACGAGTGGGTTTTCAAAGAACCAACTAAACTGGCAAAATCGCGTAGCACACAACACACACAACGCGCGGTGTTCGGAAATACCCGGTGAATCCTCGTATTGGGGACCCTTTTGTGGTGATTGGATTGGAGTTTGGAAGAGGTAGCAGCCAAAGCAGCAGACACGGACGGTGAGGGAACTTGTCAGCCGGTGGGCAGGCTGACTAGTCAACTCTCTCATAGAACATCATATAGACCAGCTTCGAATCGTTCAAAACGTCCTCAGTCTTAGCCTCGCTGATCTTCGAATCGCTGACCCTCCAATACGGATACTTCACGTAGGTGCTAAACTTTTTAGTTCTGCCTCTCCTCTTTGTAGACTTTCTTCTTCTTAGTGACTTCTTTTTCTCGTCATCGGCGTTGTCGTTGTCATCCTCGTTGTCATCCTCCGCCGGCTCTGCAGATGTTTCGGTCAGAGGGGTTTGTAAAGGGGGCACATTCCCAACAAACGACGAGAGCCTCGATCTGAAACTCGACCTTCTGCTCATCTTTGTAGACGACGACCTTGACAAGGCTGAATTCTGATCCGTCTCAAGAGTTTTGGGGTTCGGTTGCTTTTTCAAATGCGGTTCCTGATCTGTCGTGTCTGATGAATCGCTTAGCATCACACCGTTTTCAAACTTTGCTGTGGTCAAGCCTTCGTCGTGCCTGTTCAAAAATGGGAAGGTAACTTTGTAACTCATTATTGGATCTTCAAAAAACATCGGTTTATGTCTATAGCATTCATAATGTCCTGCGGAATGAGTCCCTTGGTGTCTGATAACGGATCTCAATCTATATTGATAAACTTTGCTGTTGGCACCACTGAACGCCAACAATTTTTTTAATTCATCTTTCTTTGAATCTTGCTGCTGGTCAACTGGTTCTATTGCTGACGATGATGAAAGAAAGCTTGAAGGCGGGGTTTCTGTCTTTGTTTTTGGCAACGACGATTGGATCGCTGCCCCTTCATCTTCATCATCTTCACTAACAATAGCAACATCCTCTTCGCCTATTGAGTTGTTATCGTCATCAATATCTGAGCTTTGTCCCAGGTCTTCGTAGAACTCAGCCTCTTCCTTTTCATCGATGTCTTTCAAAACGGTGTCTTTGAATATTTTTGTCAATTCGTCATCGTCGTCATCATTGCCACCACTTTTGATGAGTAATGCCATCTCTTCATCATTCCTCAGTTTTTCCAAGCTTTCAATTTTTGATTGCAATGAACCATCAATGTTCAAAATCAAGCTATCATCAAATAAAATCTTACAGGAGTTTCTGATCTCCTGAGTACTGGTGAAAATTGATCTCGAAAGGTGGATTGGTAAAATCTTCGGTGGTTTGACTATCGAGTTTTTTCTGTTTATTACCGATCTTATACTCTTGATATCAAACCCGCTTGACAACTTATAATTCAGAATCACTGATTGAAGGTCTGATGGCACGTCATCGTTGATCAATAGATCGGGATCGCTGTTCAAAGACTTCAACTTTGCCAAAATGTTATCATCCAAAGTTTGTTTCTTTGTTTCGATGTTGACAATAGAGTTGATCTTACATTTGAAGCATGAATAGCCTTCTATGTTTTCACTAGAGTTTTCGTCAATCAACTGGTTCAAAGTTATCTCCGAGGTCTGTGGTGTCGGCAATGTAAGAATCATCATTGGATTATAGTTCAACCCACTCTTGAAACCACACGTGAGGCATTGGAACTGATTTAATACCAAACTCTTGAATGGGAAATCTGGTAAAACAACACTTTTGATTTGATTCTTGATCACAAATTTTTCAAACTTGAAAAACTCCTTTTCCAAAGTCTCCAAGATCAATTGTAGCAATTCATGTGCATCGTGTTGGTTCCTTGAAATCCTTGAATTGAAGATTTTTTCCAAAACATGCAAAAAGTCCCAAACACTAATCACCTGTGAGTGATCGACTATTTTTTGTAGTTGGCTCAAGATCTCAACAAGCGCTTGATGAAGCAGTAGTACTGGTGGTGTTATGGCGAACTCATCGATTATCTGTAGATAAATCTCGTTCAACCTATTGAGATATTCGTTTAAACCTGGTAAAGACAGCAATGATTGCAAAGTGGAGTTGGCAAAGCAATCAACAGTCATGTTGATCATACCAGTGGTATATTTATCCGGTCTGGTTTTCGAGAACATCTGTTTCTGTTTCCCGCTTGGTAGCACTAGCGATGGTGTTATGATGTACAATAAAATTGAAACCAGAAATGAATACAAAAATGTCTTTTTTTTCTCTCTAGGTGTTAATGGGAACCAGTATGAATCTAGAAAAGGTTTGATCAACCACTTGGAGTGTGACGGTGGTGGTGGTGGTGGTGGTGCTTGGCTTATATACTGATCTACAAACCGTTTTATTATGCCCGTGAACGAGTCCATTTGAAACTCAAACTTTGTTCGACCGGTTTCGCCCTACTGCTAATCGCTCCACACCTTTGCCAATCCTGAAGCATCAACTGAACCTGCTATTTGCCTTTGCCAAATTCATTTCTGGGGAAAAGTCACTAAAGTCCAAAAACGGGGTTCCGGCCATCTTCCGGTAACTCGATATGTAGATTTCCTGTTTAGGAAATTCTTTATTTGGTTATGTTTCACCATTTCACTCATAGTTAAAGAAAGACTCACACGGTAACAGGTTCAATGCATGAGTAAGCATAGTCGCTTGATTATCACGATGAGCTCCAAAGATGGCGCTGATGACCGTTTCTTGGATCCAAGATCAAACAAACATGTGCTAACAGTCTCAGGTACAGGACCTCCAGCTAGAGTGCTCCAGCCAAAGTTGTCTGTACCTCGTGGATCAGTCTCGTCTGGTTCAATGAGAAGTCAACTATTGAAACCTGGTAATTCTGTTAGCAGGCCTGGAATGTCGAATAACAGTCCAAGACAGAAAGTGATATTGAAGGCTGGCCATTCTGCATTGGATTGGGCAAGCCTTAAAAAAAGTAAGAATCTAAGAGGAGAAGGCTTACCGCCTTTCCCACTTAGGGTGTCGAAGGAAGATTTAAAAGAACATTCAACGTTGAATGACTTTTGGATAGTAATCAACAGAAAAGTTTACAACTTGACACCGTACTTGGATTTCCACCCTGGAGGGGTTGATATTTTGAAAGGCTGTGCAGGAAAGGATGGCACTACGTTGTTCAACAAGTATCATCCATGGGTTAACTGCGATGGGTTTTTGGATGCTTGTTTCATTGGGTTTTTGGTATAATAAAATAATACAATCTTAATACATATATATAACTACAGCGGGAAAATTGATAAAAAAAACAAAGCAGGAAGGAAAGTAAGTAGTTTAGCGCCATTAAATAGTCATTGAAAGAAACAAGAAACATGAAAATCAAAAACAGAGAGTACACAAAATGCAATAACACCTAAAACCAACATGAGATAAGAATTGAAAGTGAAAAAAGGAAAATAGGAAGTGAGAGAGATGAGAAGGTGATGATGGGAGGGGGGGGGATTAATCAGGTACCTTCCAATTTTATGAAAGACGAAGAAAGAAACAAAGCTAGCTCTGAATTTTCTTTTCTGTTTGTAAAGTTGCTGAACAGTTGCCAGTTTTTTTTCATGAAGGAGAAGCTGGTGGGGTTGCTAAGAACAAGTTACTTTTACCCTCGATTCGAGTCTCCTCTCTCATTGACTCGTCACTCTCTTGGACGGGACTGATAAACATCATTGGGGCAGATGAAATCCGGCTATTGGCCGATCCAATTATTTCACGAGAGCTGAAAGATTTTTTGATCGGACTGTGTAGAATTTGTTGTTGTCTGTGCTTTTCCCCTGAATAACTGGTTGCTCTTCTGATGCTAGGTTGTGGCAATGAGTTGTTGGATCTTTGTTTTAATTGATTGTTGTTGATCGCTAGCGTTGAATATCTAGTTCTTTCTAAGACACCAATGGCACTCCACTTCTTAGTGATCATATCGTTGATTGCTTTACCTATCAAGTTGTAATTCATTTTGTCCTCCATCAATATTTCCTTCAATTTGTCATTGTAAAAAAATTCAAAAGGTGATGATGGGTATGGATTTGTCAATGCTTCAATTTTCAGATCTATCAACTCTTGTGTGATTCTCTCTTCAGGGAGTGACGAATCAAATTGTTTCGCACTTGGTCTTTTTCTCAATTTTGTTTGAACTATCGTTTCCAATGACTTCTCAGTTGTTTGATGTTCTTCTTTCCACTTGCTGAAAATATGTTGATAAGATTCGTTATTTTCAGCTGGACTTGATGTTTTTGAATTCGGCGTTCTATTACTCCTTGGCAAGAGCTTCCAAAGCTTTCTCACTTTGCGAACAAAACCTTCAGGATCGTTGAAAAAGTTTTCGCTCTGTTGTTCTTTGAATTTGTTTCTTACATATTCGACGAATGAGTTATTGATCTCATCAACTGTTTTATCTTCCTCATCATACTCAAAGTCACTATCAACCTCGTGGTTTCTTCCTCCAACTTTAACCTTTGTGGGTGACTCTAAGATATTAAGTAATTGCTGATGATCATAGATGGTTGAATCGTTAGCATCAAAATGAGTCATATCTCCATCTTCTTCCAACTTGATTTCAGAGAACAGCTCCATGAGTTCCTGGTACCTTTCAATATCTTCATAAGTTAGATTTTCGTCTTCATCTGAAATCACCTCTTGATCATTTTGTCCCACCTTCGTAATTTTGTTGGTTTGCAAATTTGAATGAAAAGCCATATACCCTTCATTGTCCGAAAATGTAGTTTCGTTCATGCCACTTGCTGCAGGTTTATTGTGTGTATCATAGTCTTCATCTATTCCATCCTCATGCTCAATCTCTCCATCCAGCACAATCAAGCTTGGAAATGATAACAACCGTACATGTGCTGGAGACTCATTTCCAACGCCGTGAAATTTCCCATTACTAATTTTTCCATTTGGTGATAACAATGACAAAAAGTCTGAATTTCTGCTATCTGTAACCACTTGTTCCAAAGTGTTATTATTATTGTTTCCCTTATTGTTTAGACGAATTGGAGAGGCTGTCAACCTCTGCGATTGTGATAGTGGATGTAGTATCGGTATATCTTTCTCCATGTTAAAGTAAATGAAATTTGTCTTTGCTCTATATTTGATATAAATGTAAATATAATAGTTTATTAATAGAAATTGAATAAGATTAGTTTCCCACTCCATTGATATATCGTTTCAATCAACAGGATCCAAATTCAAAAACAGATAGAGAGTACCAACTAGTGTATGGAAAGTTGTAATTGTTTCGAAGATTTCTCTTTTTCTATCTTCTTTGGATGAAAAAATGTTAAATATTTGAAAGCCAAAGATGATGTGCTATTTTCTTCATGAAATGATGAGCTGAAACTGAATAACTATTGAAATTGATACTGAAATTGAGACTGAAACTCTCAATTGACAGTTAACAGTTGATGTTTTTTCTTGTGTGTGCACCTCATCAAAATTGTCTCTAGCAAATCTTAAAATGGAAAGATGTAAACAACACACTTATCCCTTTTTTATCATAATATAATTCGTATCAAGAAGGTAGGTTCAACAGGTTTACAAAAGACATTAATAAAGTTTTCACAATTGTTGATGCTAATATAAAAGACAGTTGTACCATTGTATCGAGCCCAAGTTTCTCCAACTAGAAGACTAAATTGAGTTTCCAGATTTTTTTTACGTCTAACTCACATAATATACTGAATTGAAGCGGTTATACAAAAAGAAGAGATTTTCGAAATAGGGGAAACGTATTGAAAACTTGAAAAAAGAGTTTTGAATCAAGAGAAAGTTGTTACTGAATTCGGGAGAAGAAGATAAGATTGATAAAACCAAGAGAACTCACTAAAAGCTTACTTATTAACAGCTTAAATGTTAACTGAGATGGCTGTTTTTTTTTTGATAGATTTGGATCTCTTGATCTGCTTCAGTTTGTGAGTATCGCTGCCTTTGATTTTATCATCTTCAATGCACAACTTTGCACACAGTGACAGCAACTCTTGGTCCGCAATTCTGGATAAGTTGGCTTTCAAAATGTTTTTTTTTGTTTCTTCCTCCTTGTAAAACCCTTTCTGTGCATCATCCAACTCATTCCAAATCAAGCTTCCTGCTTTCATGAAACCAACTTTGAAAGATTTATTGAGAGTGGTGATAATATCTTTGTTGAATTCAAGGAAAAATGGAAACCCAGTTACACTCGTTGATGAACCCGAAGATGCTAAAAGTCCACTTTTGAGCTTTTTTGGTTCAACAATCATATCAGTTGACCTATTAGAGTTTTTGGATGTTCTTTTGAAGTTTTTGACTTGAGTATTTTGCATGTCTGGTTAAGTATTCTGTTTGTTGTTTAGCTCCCTAATATTATTTTATTACTCTTTTGCGGATTGCACCGCTATTTATAATGTGTTGTTCTAACAATTTTTATAACAATGCTTTCGCTTTACGCAAACTGAACACCAGCAACGTACTTCAATATAATGCTTTTCTTTATTGATATTTGATCTATTTGCTGGTTATGACAATATAAATAGACGGGGTGGTTTGATGTAAAATGAATCGGTATTGGCTTTGTGGCACGTACGTGCGGCTCTTTTTGTATTTTCCATTTTTCAATATTCACAAGTTTGTTGGATCCAAGTATAATCTATGAACTCTTCATCTTTTTCAAGAGTGACTAAAAGTAATAGCTTTGGAATGTGAAAGAGAAATTGATTTTGGGTTGCAATAGCCATTTATTTAGATTTATGGTCACCTTCGACACAACCGATAGATGTAACAGAAACTGACCCCTCACATTTTCATAATCAAGTTGATTCAACTCTTGTCAGTACCAGCCTTCTCTATTATTTCACACCCATGCTGGTTATTATCAAACCATACTAATACCCGAGATGGTTTCGATGCATCCTGCCTCTTTTTGACGAATTGCTCGAGAAAATTGTATAAGATAGATATCGAAAGTAGCAGAATCGCCTCAGATGAGTTGTATATGGTTATTATTTTTCATTTGTGAAGTCAGTATTAGCTCAGTATCAGATTCACTACAGTATGAGATTTTCAAACTTTCTAGCATCCACCTCCATTTTGTTTCTTATTTCAACAGCAAAATCTTCAGCAATATCGAGTATTATTTCTTTAGTCAAACCTTCAAGAGACCTACAATCGACAAATGCCGAACTGCACTTCATGTCAAATCAAAATACAGAGAATTTCTCGAAAACGTTAAAACGACATCAAAGTATGGTATTGCTTACTACAGAAGAGTTGGAAGGCATCTTGAATGATGATTACAAAAGCGAATGCCACAAAAAAGCTTTGAAACCCATCATTGAAGATTGCCTAGTGTCAGGTGTTAGCTCTATACCTAGAGATAGAAAAGTTTCTACTGCTATTTTGATGACTATTTGTGATCTGGAAGAAGGTGAAATCTCCTATCCATACGAGTGTAGTAACGTTGAAAATGCAGGAAAAATAAAGGACTGTTTGTATGAATTGAACCAAACACCAAACTTATTTGGCATATATCATTCAAATTTGAGAGATATTGATATTCATTTTTGTAACCCACAATCGATCGAATTTGAAAAGAATCAAATAATAAGTTTATACAGTGACATTTCATCTTCCTTTGGCAAAATGTTGACCCAATTCGGAGATTTGATGAACCAATCAGAGAGATATAAGGAGAAAAATGAAGAAGATTTATCAAAACTTGATGCCTTATATGATGTTCTTCAGAAAGAAGTTTCAAGTTTTTCTGACAAAATGAGTCTCAAGGGTAAAGCAAATTTGAAAGCTTTTGATGAAGCTTTTGATGAAGTAAAAATGAAAAGTCTAAGGGCTTCTTCGATTATTGAAAATAAGTTCGATTTGCTCAATGACAAACTCAAAAATTTTACAGACTTTTCCGAAAGCGTCAAGAAATCAATTATAGATTTGATTCAAAACCTGGGAGAACTTCAGCTTCACAAGCTCCTGGATTTGGAAAACTCATTCGATCAATCAATATCTGTGATTCTTGAGAAAAATAGCATCCAGGCAGAAAGAATGTATAATGAAGTAAATGGGGGAAACGAGCTTGTAGCAGATATAATCAACCATTTGCAGTATGTAGACTACTCAATTGCAAATATCTCACACAATCAACAACAACTATCAGACGAACAGATACAGGCAATGGAGCTCATACGAAAACAAAACGAGCTGATCAAAGTTCAAAGCAAAGAAATTCAGAGTATCCTCAAAGAAGATTCGATGCTGATATCCCAAAATTTGGAGAAAATAAACAACTTGGTCAACTCCATTGAAATTGATGGAAATTTGGGTCAATTAATCAACTTCAATAAAAGCTTCAAAGACAACTGGTTCTTGGGTATATTGCTAGGGGGATTTGGAGGCTGCAATACTTTTGTAGTTCTCAAGTTCATATTCATATCTGGCGTGATATATTTGATACTTTTGATCAGGATAAAAAATTTTGAGCATTCAGTTGTGAGCGTCATTGGCTGTAAAAACGAGGGAAGTTTGTACGGAGCATTATCGTCTTTGGTTAAGATTTTTGCCTTAGCTTTATTTTCAATGGGATTTTTGGTATCAATCAAGCTATCAAGAGCTTTGAAATCGCTGATTTTTGATTGAGTTGGTCCGCAGATAGTGGCAGCGAATTATTTTACAACTTTGCAGT
Organism: Peterozyma toletana; assembly: GCA_003706045.2. NCBI lineage: Eukaryota > Fungi > Ascomycota > Pichiomycetes > Alaninales > Pachysolenaceae > Peterozyma > Peterozyma toletana. The sequence continues at coordinate 160,191 of PPKG02000026.1, read as the reverse complement.
CAATTCAAGATAAAACCCAAACTATACACATCTTGATTCTCCCTTCCACTTTTTTCATTAAATACAGCCCTATCTTTCAAATAACTCTCTATTTCAAATATGTTCAGGGCAACTTCGCGCAGGGTCTTATCAGGAAAAGTTGATATGCCTCTCAAAGAAAAAAACTCCCTTTTCGAAAAAATGAAGTATCTGCAAAGAAAGACTGTTTCCTTACAAATAAAAAACCAATTCAAGTCCTGCCTAAACACAGGTAATGCTTCAACCTTTTCATAAATCTGCTTGTAAAAATTGTAATAATCCATGATAAAGGATTTAGAGAAATAGTGGTACAATTGGCTGAACGGATCAGTCGAGAAACACAACCTGTCCAACTCAGATAATGATAGGTTGAAGACATTTTTTGTTGGGTGAGAAACATAGTCTAAACCTTCCACACTATAGGTGTATATGACACCGAATTTATCAGCGCTATTACTCAGACCTATGACTGCTGCAATACCCATGACCGCCTTAAATAGTGCTCGTTTCAAGAGCGGAGCAGCACAAATTTGTAGTGCCCGATTTTTGGTTGCGGTTTCGTTACTGGAAAATTGATCTAAATGCCAGTGGATAATCTTCAACAAGTAGCAGGCTTGAAGGGTGAGCGAATTCAAGCGTTGGAGTACTAGCTGCCTCAATATATGACTATCCTGAGGCAGATCCAACCCAATATTGAAAGGTGAATCAGTTTCCAAATAGGAACGGAATAGCATGTAGTTGATGGAGAACATGTCTTCCAATAAAGAAATGGTTTTCAATACTCTATGGTTCCTTGCGGGTGAAGCTAAAGTGGCATTCAACTTGATGGAGTTTTCCCAGAAGTTCTCCTCCATCTTGACTGAAGTATTGAAAACATGAGTCAACTTTACGATATCTCTTTCTAGATCCATTCTAGAAAGTAAATGAGAATCTCCTACTTTCGAACTGCTCTTAGATTCTTGTAGAATTGAAAAACTGCTGCTCTTATTTATCATAGAGTACTTTTCAGTGATTGCACTCCTTTTTACAAGAAACGTAAACAATCCAGTGAAAGCGGTGTTGGTTGAACCAGCTTTATCTAGCATTTGATCTTCATCAACACCTGAGAAAAATTTCATCAAAAAGGGGGTTCCAGTCAAGTTTGAGTATGTGGTTTGATAAAATAAAAGTACCATCCACACACCAGATAATCGATCAAGTTGGGTTGAATCAAACTTTGGACCAAATACACCCAAAGCGTTAGCCAGACTATTTGCCATTTCGATAAGCATACTATCCAGTATTCCAGGAGTTTCATATAATCCTTCCCTTGAGTCAAATGGATTGAATTTTTTATGTATTTGCAAGAGAAGTAGAAGATCCAATGACTCAGGTTTGGGTGACTTCACTCCATTTCCTACCAAAAACAACATCATAGCGTATTTTGTTAGCAAGTTTTCCTTGTCCATAAAAGCAGCCTGATTTCTTCCATCTTCGTTGAGTGTTATTCCAACCTTAATAATCATCAATATTCGAGCAAGTTTGAGTAATTCCAATTCATAATCGTTGGTTGGACTGCTGTATACACCAATTTCAACACCGCCTTTCTTGCTTCTGTTGAAAATTCTCAGAAAGTCCAGCTTCGCTTCTTCATGGTTAATAAAGCTTGGAATAACCAATTCGAGATTCATTTCAAACATGTAGCCAAACTGTTGTTCAAGAGCTTTATGCTGCGGTAAGCTTTTCGACAAAACCTGCAATTTTTTACCAAGGTAATCGTCTTTGTTTGGACGTGATTCATCAATAATCAAGTTTGTGTATCTTTTGGAGGCATTCAACAAATAAAAATGAGAACTGAAGTCCAAAACGTCAAAAGAATCGTCACTCAAGTCCTTACAGAACTCCTCCTTAAATTTTATGGCCCAAGGTTCGTGAAGCTCTACCAATTCTGAGAAGAAACCTTGCAAGTGAATCGCCTGCCACGATAAAGGCCCATATGTTCTTGATTTTCCAGAATGATGGCTGAACCAGGTCAACCCAAACTTGGAAATATCCAACTTGGCATCACTGATAACTCTTTTGTCGTCAATATACTTATTGGGCTGGTCTATGGAGAATTCTAGGTCCAATTTTTTATTTTTCCTGATTCCCAGCAATCTGCTTTTCAATTTTTTGTTCTCTGCTCGTGCCAACTCTAGCTCTTTGTGAAGTTTCTGTTCATTACCACTGCTATAAGCAGAGCTGTAGCTATAAACACACAAGTGTTTAGGAACATTGTTATTCTTGCAAGAAGTACATGGCACCTTTCTGTCACACTTCACTTTCCTCTTTCTGCAAGTGCTACACGCTGTTGCTTGGCTGTTCAGGCTCCTATTGAGAAGGGGGTGCTTCAATGATGAGTATTCGTTGCTATTGTCATTATTGCCTGATAGCATATTACCTCCACCTCACTTGTATAGATAGAAAAATCGACTTATACCTATCAATTGGTGATTATTGCCATGTATTAGCTGGTCAAGTAGACTCTTTCACTGACTATGTATTGAGAAAATCAGAAAAATGTTTCAGCGCAGAAATCGGAGTTTAACGGATCTCATCTGATAACTCTAATTTCACCTTCGCACAAAGCTGGTACTTGATTACTCACAAAGGTTGAAAGTACGGGCCTCAAAGGTTATAGGTCAACAACGAGTTACGTCAGTTACTGAATTGATTACAATAACAAAATTGATTTGTGGACAAAAAACCGAAGAAAGAATCTAAATTCGTTCCGGTGTTATTTGCGCCCAATCTACGAGACCAGCTTAAGATGAAAGTGGGTTTATTAATGAAGACTCAGGTGTCCCTGAAAGATAAGCAGCAGCAGTGGCAACATAATAATTTTATTTGTGGATTTGTAGAGTTTTAGAAATCAAAAGCCAGACGACAATCATAGTATTTGAATAAAAGAGTACTTTATATAAGGCAAATTACCTCTACGCAATTCAAAACAACTCCACATCAAATTCATCAGCAATATCTTTCTTCATAGCCAAATACTCTTCCATTTTGAAAAACTCGGATGTGGTTAAACCCGTTCTCATTGGCCCTCCTTCAATATGGTACTTTCCTTTATACTGAAAAAAGTACTTGAATGCAAAATATGTCTCTCTAAAACGTGCAAACCATTTTATATCTTTTTTAAATAATTTGTTTGCACTGACACTTGCGTAAATCGAGTCAAAGATTTGGATGAAGTCAGAGACGAATTGAGGGGTGAGATAATTTTTCTTGAGGTGGTTGTTGACATTAGTAGTAAAAGCCAGATCCTCAATTTCCTGCAAAGTTGAGTTGAAGAGTGATGCTTCATCGTTCGACTCATTCTTATATATGGGCTTTACGCCATCGGTAGTGTAATCTGAGTCGCCACAAATGATTGAACATAAAACAAAAACAGCTTTCATCAACGTCCTTTTAAATCTTGGCTTTGACGCAATCTGCCCAACTCTATTTTTGATAAAAGCTTCATTGGAAACTTCCTGATCAATCAAGTAATTGATCACTCTCAAGGAATACGCACAATGAAGTAAAGTATTACTCTTAAATTGGTTAGCTAATTTTTCACAGTTTCCTGTATCTTCATCTGAGAATATTTGATTTCCGTAATCGTTCAACGTCGATTTCGGATCAGAATATGATAAATATAACATGTGGCTAATTGAAATTGAAATGTCGGCTAAAGATATAGGGAATAGTGCTCTTCTATCTTTATTGGGCGTGGACTCAACTGTTTTGAAGGGGTAAGTCACCCAGAAGTTCAAGTCTGTTCTTATATAATCCTGGAAGAAGGCCGATATTTCAAGCAAATCATTTTCCAAATCAAATCTTTTCAACTTTTTTTGCTTCTCAAAACAGTTCAAGCTCTCAAACACTTCACCAATAGATCTACTGTTACATCCATTGAATAATGAGTATCTGTTAAATATATGTCTAACAAAAACAGCCTGAGAACTGCACATGCTATTGGCATCAACATTTTTATAGTCTGTGAACCCAGGAATCATCAAAGGAGTACCAGATTGTGGAGAGTATACTGAATCGATAAACAACAAGGTCTTCCACATGCCCTTTAAATTGGCTTCAGAGATATTATCATCGTTTATGTCATCAGGGTTTTTCAAAAAATCTTCGACTTCATCAAATGGTTTATATAAACCTAGAGACATCATCATTGTGAAAGCAAAGTTCAAAACCATAGAATAATCAAAACTTACATGCTGAGGAAAAATTTCATCCCCCAAGTCATCCGGATTTAAAATCTTCATAACCAACAAGAATAAAAATGATTGAACTGAGCTAACTGTGGGCTTTTGCAAACAGTTGCTCATGAATAAGCATGCCACAGCATATCTAACTAATAAGTTTTTAGAATCAGTGAATGCTGATGTCTCATCTTCATCAACAATATAACCAAATTTGATTAACAATAAAAGCGTCGATAATTTGCTAAGCTCAGAGTTATAGTCTCTATCCGATTCATACACATTAATATCAACACCGCCTTTCCTGTTTTTTTTAAAAATTCTTCGAAACGATTTGTAAATGATTTCATCGTCAAAGAATTGATCTATCAATTTTGAGTATTTCATTTCAAAATAGTATTTGACTTTTCTTTCCAACTCTTTATAGCTCGGGAGGAGTTTGCTCAACTCAACTAGACTTTTACCTAGTAAATCATTTTTACTTGGTGGCAAGTTGTGGTCAAATTTCTTTCCTTCAGAGTTTACCAAATTGAATATATCATTGAATTCAAACAACAAACAGGTCAAAGACTCTTTGGAAGTTAAAATATGCTTATATTCTTTTTTGAACAGCAAAGCATGCTCTTCATACTGATCAGTTACTCTTGAAAATGCTTCATTTTGAAACAATGCATTTTGCCAACTTAACGGGCCGAAGGTCTTAGAAGAGGCTTTGCTTGTTCGTGTGGTTGAAAACTCACTGATATCAACGGAGATGTTTTTCACTTTGACGACTGATGGTATGATAATATTGTTTGATTTTTCGCTTGCCATAATGCTATTAGTGTGACCACTCGAATTCATGTTATTATGATTGTCTGAAGAAGAATGAAAACCTTTTTTAAGATTCTGTAAATTAATTTCTTCATCTTTTATAGACTTGTTCAACTTCTCGTTTTCCAATCTCAAACTTTCAATCTCACTATACAAGTGTTGTTCCTTGACCAACAGCTCAACCCAAGGAGAATCTTCATAAATGCACAAATGAGTTGGTATTTTATTTTTTTTACAAGATCCACAAATTGGTCTGCTTCGATCACATTTGATCTTCTTCTTACGACAACCTTTGCATGAAATCGAAAGTCTCTTTCTTGTTTTCTTCGCATCAGACTCCGTAAAATTTCCCATGTTGCCCTTTGACGACGACCTCGAATGTGTGGGCGAGGGAGTTGAGTAAATTTTCATATCACCATCTGCTATGGCTTTCTTATTTTCTCCTCCAACAGCTTGGGAGGGCGAGTTTTCATCTATATATTCTGGCACGTAAACTTGCTCTACCTTTCTCTTAGTGGAGCCATAATTGGATGTAGGCAACTCAATCTGAGGCATCAACTCTTGCTCGTCCTTGTGAACAGAGAGCGGCTGGTGCAAACCTTGGACCGGAAGCACATTCAAGAATGGGTATGTACTGTTGGGAGGAAATGGGTATTGCGTGTTGTTCGGAAGGTGATTTGCCAAAGACTGCTCCAAATTACCAGAAGGCATATAGCTTTGAGGTGCGACTGATGAGACCTGTTGCTGTGGAACAAAAAATGGCACCGGATGACTTTGATGTAGGGGCTGGTATGGATGTTGAAAAAAGTTTTGGCGCTGCTGGTGTAGCTGCTGATGCGGTAGCGAGTAACCATCCATCTGATCTGGATGAGGTATGAGTTGTTGCGGAAGTGGCATGTGGTGGTACGCATTAGGAACATACGTTGACTCTACAAAATTTGAGCCATTGGAATTGAGCTCTTGCTCAATTGACGGATCATACGCAGTATTGTTGAGTTGATTGCTCATTTGATTATTTATTGCTTAGCTAGTATATAAACATGTTCGATGAGGTTTGACATGCACTTATAGTTTTGAGGTTGATCTCTTTGATACCGGGGCGGTATCAGCATATTTAGATTACTTTCTATAATTCAAGTTATTGAAAGTTAGTTGATTATGAAGTAAAAAGGTTGTTTCCAACACGATTGAGGATTGAACAAAGTATATATTCAGTCACCAAATGCAGTGGAGAAAAACCAAATTGATTTATTAACTTGAAACATTAAACGGAAAAGCTAAATAGGCAAAAATAAGAGATGGCCAATCAATTTCATTAGCACAAGACATCATCTAGGCGAAATAGCTTTTAACCCCTAACACAAATTATTTAATCTGACTTTAAGACTTCTGAGAAAGTACCCTTTGATGGCTTAACCTTTGGTTGTTCGATCTTCTTTGAGCCTAACTTTTCAGCGGCGAAGGTCTTAGCGTATGGGTTCAATCTCAATAAGACTTGCTTGTTCTTCAAAGGATTCTTCTTCAAAACGTGGGTTCTCTTTTGAGTTGATTGACCAGCTGGTCTCAAGACTGATTGGATTTCAGCTGAGTTGATGATTCTAGCAACATCGGTGTTAGAGATAATGTTTTGTGGCAAAGTGTAGTTTGACTTAACTGAAGCAGTGGCTTCTGAACCGTAGACTGAGTCTAAAGCAGCGAAAGCTGATTCGGTCCAGATGATAAATCTACCCAAATGAGCACCTGGGGCCAATTGCAACAAACCTAATGACTTAACATTAGCGGTTTCAACACCTGGAATGTTTCTGAAAGCCTTGACCAAACCGTTGTCTTGACCGTAGACGACTAATGGACCTCTTCTTTGAGTGTATCTTCTACCTCTCAACTTACCCTTACCGGCTCTGATCTTCTTTGACTTGATGACCTTGATGACATCCTTGTGAGCACCAACAGCCTTCAAGATAGCAACGGCTTCCTTGGTCTTGACAATTGATTCAACATCGTTTGAAATAACCAATGGAATTTCTGGGATTTGTTCAACTCTGTGACCTCTGGCTAAGACCAATGATTGGACAGCTGAAGCAGCAATGGCTGAAGCGGTAGCATAACGTTTTTCGTTATGGTTGACCTTAACGTGCCATTTTCTCCAGATCTTGGTTGGAGCAAACATACGACCACCACGACACATATTACCGAAAGCAGCTTGACCTGATCTGTGGGTACCACCACCACCAACTCTTGGAATACGGGCAACAGCTCTACCAGTACCCCATGATTCAGCTGAGGTTTGGTGACCAGCGTTTTCAGCAACGGAGTAAGCTTGTCTCTTGTTCTTGTTGACTCTGACAAAGACTGAGTGGACAATGTCTGGTCTGATTGGAGCCTTGAAGACAGCTGGTAATGGTAATGATGTAGCGGTTTTTTCACCGGTAGCAGAGAAGACTGTGACTTGTGGACGAGTAACAGACATGTTGATAAATGTGTATAATGATAGTACAATCCAAAAAGAAAATAAATTAGAAAGAATACTTTGAGCAAAACTTTTCACTTATATGTGGGAAAGACAAGAATTCAAGAGAGAGTTGTGTTGAAAAATTTTTTCTTACAGAGAAATTTCGAGATTAAAGCCGGGTAATGCTTAGGTCAAAAAGTAGTGTTTAAGATATCAAAAAGATATATTTAAGCTGAAGGTGGTTGGGTAGTCAGCAAGAGTTTGATAAATTACAATAAAGAGTATGTTGGATGAGCCAATATTGTGGCATAGGTGATTAGAGATGAAGATTGGAAGGCTAATTTGGTTGTATGAAAAACAAGTGATGAAAACTTGGTCATTGTGATGAGTGCAACCTCTGAAAATAGACGAATGCAAAGAGTATACAGATGATAAACATAATTAAGAAAGATAAATGCTAATATACATACTAAACGAAATTGATGATGATAAGGAAGAGAAAAAAGCAGTAAAAAGGTATGCCAAGGAATTCAGCCCGATGAACTGATGAATATATAATTTACAACTAATGCCGAACTAAAATCATGTTGCATTTCTCTAATTTATGACTCAGGTGTGATTCATAGATCTTAACGCATGATGTAGTTGTATTTACCAGCACTAGATCTCTTACCATCAAAGTCATCCTCCAAGTTCCACTTGATTTCGACATCCATGTCTCTTGGGTTCTTACCATTTGGTCTTGAAGCAATCGAACCTTCAATAACCTCGCCTCTCTTGATATCCAATATTTGGTTCATGTAAAAGATTGTTTGTTTCCAATGTGTGTAATGAGCGTGTGGACCAGTTGAGAATTCGATTTCCATTCCGTTTTCCTTGTCTGATGGGAAAACAATGTCGAACCAGACAACAAAACCATGGACCAAGTCGTCTCTTGTGGCTTGTAACTTGAAGTTCTTGTGGAATGCCAACTCTTCGATGGTGACAGTGTTCAAATCAAACTCAATCAACTTGTTTGAAGTGGAAACAACGGCTTGATTCTCGACAATATCAACCAATGGTTCAACCATCGAGATTTCGATAAATGGGGAGTAGTCGAACCCATAAACGTCTTCCCAGTAGTTGATCTTTTCGTTTTTGTAATTACCATCTTCGATAGCAGCGATGTGGATTGAGGCCTTATCAGGGAAAATCAATCCCCCCTCAACCAAGTACCTATCTCTAGCGATAAGAACGGTGTCCAACATTGATTCGTACAACAAAAAGTAACCCATCCACTCACTGATGATGATGTCAACCTTGTCGTATGGCAACACAACGTCTTCCAACTTACCCTGTAACAATGTGATCTTGTCGGTGAACCCATTCAAGTCAACAATCTTTTGGGCCATTCCGATGATGTTTGACATATCAACTGCAATAACATGTTTAGCACCGGCCTTGGCGGCAAACATCGATAATATACCGGTACCACAACCAACATCAAGCACAATCTTGTCTTTGAACAAGTCTCTATTTTTCAAAATCGCATTTCTGTAACTTAAGGTTCTGACCGTATCTTTCAACATTTCTTCGTGAATACCAAAATGGTCGTATGATGAGAAGTAGTGTTGGTCATAGAAAGGCAAGTTCTCCTTTTCGGTAGCTGATACTAATTGATTGGAATCCGACGACATTATGGCTTTCTTTTCTTTTCTTGAGTTGCTATCAACAGATACTGATTATCTAGATTTCAGAAAAGTATTGTATCTTTGTATTTATAGCTGAAACCTCTTTACAAAATTTTCTTTTTGAAAAAAAAAAAAAAAAAAAAAAAAAAAAAAAAAAAAAAAAAAAAAAAAAAAAAAAAAAAGATTCAAAAAAATTTCTTTTCATTCAGAGATAATGCTTTGGGGGCTTTTGTGAGGATTACCCCCTTTATTGAAATGATGGAGACGATTGAGTATCTATATGGATTGGTTGCTCAACTCCTTTGCAGCCTGCTTGATCAAGTCATCTATATAGGATCTGTCGGTGACCAAGTTTCCGTCATTGTCAGTGATGGCTGTGATAACTTCTCTGTCCAACTTTTCCTGGACAGTTTCTTCATTGGTGAGTGGTGGAGTTGAGTGATGAGCATCAAAGCTAGAGCCCGATTCGTTTTCGGAGCCCTCTCTAGTGATGGTGTCGAGCTTGATCAAGCCCGGGTCTTCAGCGGTGGAGTCGGCGTTGTCGCCCGGCTCTAGTAGTTGCAGGTCATGTTTGATAGAACCTGTCTTTTGCAGGTTGTTTGTGGTTCTGGCATCCAGGGTGGAAGTCTCACTGGATGTGTCTATGTTGCTGATAATTTCATGCTCCGGGTAAAAGGAGGTGGCTGTGGGTAGGTTTATACTTGGATTCACTTGGAAGAGTTGAAACCACCATTCGATACTATTGAGCTTTGGGTATATCACTTCGTTATCCTCTGTGTCAGCAGTTGCATCAAAACTCTTGTTGGTAAACTCGGGCTTTCTGGCGTTGAAGTAGTCCCAAACCGATCTTGTCTTGGACTCCAAGTCAGACGATTTTCTCTCCTTCTCGCTGTCGTAAAGAAAAGTTCCATATTGACACGAGTATAGGTGATACAACAATCTTCTGAGAAACCTCTCGTTGAATTCAAACCTTGTTGGATATTGTTTTAACAACTGATAAACACAGTCGAGAAACTGGTGGAAACACGGCGATGTGTACTTCAAATGTTTTTTTTGCTTAAAGTGATTCGAAACTTGAGCTAGGTACTGTTGAGCCTGGTTTGGCTGAGTTGACTGGTATTCTGAATTATTTACAAAATTGGTTTCACTTTGTAAGAAACCACATCGTTCGTTAAATCTATGACCAAATGATACCCAGTCTTTTTCAACAAGAACCATCAACCCTTCAATAGTTCTAAAATAGGGATCAATACAGAGTTGAACCAAAGAGGAAAGTTGGGAGGTTCTGTCCCATCCATCAGAACAATGTATCAATAAATGATTGTTGTTCAAATGAATTGTCTTGATCAAGATGTCGACACCAGAAAGGATTATGGTGATGTGCTTCAACCAATTCGACTTGATAAACTGTTCCTTATTTGGATTCTGTAGCTGCTGACTTGAAATATCCCCATCTTTTAAAACATCTGTTATCTTTCCCAAGCTATCTCTCATCACATGAATGTTATCTATGCCTAGAAATACTTTTTTACAGAAACTCTTGTAGTTATCCATGTTTTCAGTTCCAGCACCCAATGCAGTTTGAGCCATTGCATTTGTTAGGGGTCTGGCGTCAACTATCAAGTTCTTGTTGGAGGTGTTCGAGTTTGTTTTGAATATTTCAGAAATCAATTTTTCATCTTGAATTGATCTTGATTGCTTCAATCCAACCAAGGGTTGAGCACATCGGGTTATCGTACATCCATTTTTCTTGTAATAATATGTCAACAGCGGCACCCTTCCCTTTGATCTATACTTCATTGCATGCTTCAAAACGTTATCTGAAATTGTTACAGGTATCAACAATTTAGCTGGATACGAATCACAAAGTTGATAGTTCTCGTTCAAGTTTGTTAGTCTCCAGTTCTTAACAGATTGTCTCCTAAATTCTTTGATAGGATCATATATTTTCCAACCCTCATACGGCAATTCCATCTTCAAAGGTGTGTATATAAATGCGTAGACTTTTTCAATGTTGTTAATGCACGTCAACTTCATCAAGCTTTCAAAAACATCGCTACACTGCCTGACGTCTTTGCAATCAAAGGCAAGGTAGGTGAAATCCCTACATCTGATCCTGATGTTTGCACCGTCATATAGTTTGAACGACTCGTTTTGCTTCTCGTTTCCCTTGTCAAAACCATCGCTACTAAGGATGGTGAGCGGTGTGTTCGGCCTATCCGATTGAAACTCACTAGGTAATGCATGAATTGAATTATTCAAAGAAAAATCCAAATACAACAAAGACGAGCCCAATTTGAATTCCACTCTTTCTATCATCGGATAACAAAGCCATAGCTCCCTTGATCCTACTAGCCTTTCACCAGGTGGTGGTGGTGGTACTGTAAAAATTAAATGATGGGTTGTTAAATGTAAAGCGCCATTGACGGAAAGTCCCTTCTTGTGTAAAGTGATATCATCGACCTTTGCGATCTTAATGTAATCCATACTCAGATAAACAACCAAGCCCAGAACAGTGCAATTCCTGCTTTTGATTGGTTGTGATGGTATTCTTCAAAGGAAGTTAGTTGCTTATCAATTGGGTTTTTAGCTCTTTAAATTCGGTCGTGTCGACAAATGCCAATAAAAATTGGTCGTGTGTGTTAAATCAATCATCACAAAACATAAACAAAAACAAAACTCGCGTTCCTGATATTATATAAATGGGATATTGGTGATTCATAGTTCATATACTTCACAAATCACCAAGGTTCGAGATGAAAGTGGAAGAATTAATCATTGATGGTTTTAAGTCTTATGCGACCAGAACCGTTATATCAGGATGGGATCCTCAGTTTAACGCGATTACAGGGTTAAATGGTTCTGGTAAGTCTAATATTTTAGACGCCATCTGCTTTGTGCTAGGTATCTCCTCCATGGCGACAGTCAGAGCTTCAAATTTACAGGATTTGATCTACAAGAGGGGACAAGCAGGTGTAACAAAGGCGAGTGTTACTATCGTTTTTGACAATTCGGACAAACCAAAGTCGCCAATTGGATTTGAATCCCAAAATAAGATAAGTGTTACCAGACAAATCGCTTTGGGAGGTACGTCGAAGTATCTCGTGAATGGTCACAGAGCTCAGCAACAAAACGTCTTACAGTTGTTTCAAAGTATTCAGTTGAACATCAATAATCCAAACTTTTTGATCATGCAGGGTAAGATCACAAAAGTTTTGAATATGAAACCGCAAGAGATCTTGGCAATGATAGAAGAAGCTGCTGGTACTAAAATGTATGAAGACAGAAGAGAGAAAGCCCAGAAGACTATGGCGAAGAAAGATGTCAAGCTTCACGAAATTAGGACTCTTTTGGAAGAGGAAATTGAACCTAAGTTGGAGAAATTGCGAAACGATAAAAAGGTTTTCATCGATTTTCAAACAACTCAGTCTGAATTGGAAAACTTATCAAGAGCTGTAGCAGCTCATGAGTACAGCTCATTTCACGGACGATTTTATAATCAGAATGATGTTTTGGAGAAGAAAAAAAATTATGTCACCTCTTTGACTGAAGAAGTTGAAAAATTAGGAGGTGAAATGGAATCATTACAACAGGACTTGACTGATATAAAGAAGAGAAAAGAAGAGGAACTCAAAAAGGAAGGAACGATTAAAGATTTGGAGTCTAAGGAAACTGAATTACAAAAAAGTTTGGCTCGATTAAGCACTTCTGCGTCATTAAAGGTTGATGCAATTCAAGATGAGACAAAAGCCTTGAAGGCACTTGAAGAGCAAACAAAGGAGCTGACTGAATTGTCAGCAAAAACCATCGATGAATTTGCCAAATTTTCTGTCTCACATAACACTTCCAAAAAGAAGCTAGACAACATGGTTGAAGATTTGATGAAAAAAGAAGAATTGTTATCTACATTGACTACAGGTCTTACATCCAAGGGATCGTCAGATGGAGGTTATATGGCTCAGATGCAAGACGCAAGAAGGAATGTGACAGGTTGCAAAGTCAAAATAGAGCAGGCAAAGAGGAAGCAAGCGCATTTGCGGGAGGAACTAGCAAGCAATAAACCAAGACTTGAGAAAGCCAAATCTGAAAATAGCGTGGCTTTAGAGCAGTTGAAATCTCAAAAGGAAGAGCTTGCTCAGGTTATGGAAAAGTTGGACCAGACAGGTTTCAACTCCGTCAAATTAGGAGAGCTAAAGGATGAACACACTGCTTTGCATAATCAATATCGACAGTTGAGCAATCATACAGAGCAACTTGGTAGGCAAATGGGAAATTTAGATTTCAACTATACCAAGCCTTATCCTGATTTTGATTCCAAAACAGTCAAAGGTATTGCGGCTAGATTGTTTTCGGTTTCGGAAGAAAACATGAGTTCTTCTACCGCATTGGAAGTTTGTGCAGGTGGTAGGTTGTATAATGTTGTGGTTGACACAGAAACAGTTGGCGCACAGTTACTAGAAAGAGGACAATTACGTAGAAGAGTTACTATAATCCCTTTGAACAAAATTGCATCTAGAACATTGGACTCAAAAGCATTACAACTCGCCAAAGAATTGTGTCCCGGTAAAGTTGAGTTGGCGTTGAACTTGATTGGATATGAACACGAGGTTGCAAAGGCAATGGAATATATTTTTGGTAGTAAATTGATTTGCCAAGATGCGGCAACTGCTCAAAAAGTCACGTTCCACCCTCAGATAAGAACTACTTCGATAACTGTACAAGGTGATGTTTATGATCCGAATGGTACCTTATCTGGAGGATCCAGAAGGAATGGTGGAACTGTGCTATCAAATATTCAGCAATTTAATAGGTCAGAGACGAAGCTTAATCTTCTCAAAAGCCAAATTAATGCTCTCCAAGAATCATTGGATCATCAACATAAGTTGTTCGAAAGCACCAAGTCGTTACAACAGCAAAAAAATTTGGCAGAACATCAGTTAAAACTTTTGCAAAAAAGTTTGGAATCTAATCCTGCATCAGTTATATTGAAGAGAAATGAGGACAATGAGGCTGAAATTCTGAACTTGGATAGCTTTATCAATGAGCAAGAAGAAATGATTGTTCGGTACAGTGATGAGGTCGTCAAAATTGAAGCTGATATGAAAGATTTCAATTCTAACAAGGGTGGTAAGTTGAAGGAATTGAAGCATGAGATTCAAGAGCTACAACAGGCTATTTCAAAGTTGGAAAAGGAAAATGAAAAGTCATTTGAGGCATATCAAACTCTCAAAGTTGACAAAGAGCAAATTGATGCGGATTTAGAAACTTATGCGGAATCAATAAAGGAAGGAAAATCTTCTTTAGACGATTTAAAGAAACTGCACCAACTGATAGAATTTGACCTAGTTTCAGTCAAGGAACAGTTATCAGATGTCAAAGCTCAGCTAGAAGCAGAAAAAGAAAACTTGATGGGTATTGATAATGAATTAGAAGAGTTAGCTCTTACTTTGAAATTAAAAACCAAAGAACATAGCGACAAGAGTCTCGAAATTCAAAAACTGTCTCACGAATTGGAAAAATTGGAATCTGCAAGTTTATCAACCAAGAAGCGTTTAGAAATCATCACTGCCGAAAACGAATGGATCAAGGACTCAAATGCCTTGGACCATGTCTTACAACAGTATCCTAACATCAATTTGGAGGAATGTCACGAAAGAGTGCTGCACTTGACAAATAGATACCAAAGTATGAAGCGTAAGGTTAATGCTAATATCATGAGTACCATCGATCGTGTGGAAAAACAAGAATCTTCATTGAAAAATATGATAAAGACAATCGAGAAGGACAAGTCCAAGATTGATGATACTATCACTACATTGAACGATTACAAAAGGTCGACTCTTGTTAAAACATGGGAGAAGGTCTCTGTTGATTTTGGAAACATCTTTGCTGATTTGCTACCTAACTCATTCGCCAAATTAGTTCCTCCTGAAGGTAAAGATGTCACTGAAGGGTTGGAAGTGAAAGTCAAGTTGGGAAGCGTTTGGAAAGAAAGTTTGGTCGAATTATCTGGAGGCCAAAGGTCTTTGATTGCTCTATCTTTAATTTTGGCATTGCTTCAATTCAAACCTGCGCCGATGTACATTTTAGATGAAGTTGATGCAGCTTTGGATTTAAGTCATACTCAAAATATTGGCCATCTAATCAAGACAAGGTTCAAAGGTTCACAGTTCATTGTTGTTAGTTTGAAAGAAGGTATGTTTACGAACGCCAATAGAGTTTTCAGGACAAGATTTCAGGATGGTACTTCAGTGGTCAATGTCATGTAACTTTTTTCTTTTATTAAATTATCTTGTAACTTTAATGTAACTATATGAAACAAAAAAAAAAAAAAACAGGTTTTAATACATTAGTACTTTTGCAAAACTTGAAAACATTTTATGCAGCAAAAAAATCCTCTTGACGAAGGGAGGTTTTCGGTGGAACATCACCATTTTTGTACACACGAATCCACTTTTTAAATGAGGAGCCGTCGTATAATTTAACCGTACTTTTCTTATACTCAAATCCAAACAATAATGGCAAAATGATGGCAAAAATCAACCAGTAGATCCCACCAACACATAAAACAGAAAAACCGACAAATACGAAAGTAGGCTTTTTGTCACCTACATTACCTGGAACGAAAGGAGCAATTATCACAGATAACGAACCGAGTAAACAAAACCAAACAGATACTGTAGGAGCTCTCAAAGGGGATTTTAGAATTTGGTCAAACTTAGGCCTTATTCTAAACAACAATCCTATACATAAGATAGCATGGAATAACTGGTTGGGATAAATCTGCATTGATACGATGTAATCATAAATCTGCTTATTGTTGTGAGGTATGAACATCACTACACAAGAGATTAAACCATGAAGTAATAATCCTAGTAATGGAGTTCCAAATGGGTACGTAGTTGCCATTATTTTGCTAAACGGAAGAAAACCTTCTGCTGCAATAGCCCTGTTGATCTTACTATCTGAATAAACAACAACAAAAACGTTTGCTGCAGCAAATGCCGCCACGATTATCGATAGCAATCTTTTACCCAAATCTAGTCCAAATAACCTGGTGAATAACAATGCACCAACCAACTGCCCCGACTTCAGAATATCTTCGTGAGGTAAGACTACGAGGTAGCATAAATTCATAGCAATGTTTGAGATGAGAACAACCAGTAGAGATAGCGGGGCTGCAATTTTGAAAGTTCTTACTGGGTCTTTGATCTCCGAATACACAGCATGTGCTGTTGTCCATCCGCCAAATGAATATATAGTCTTCAACATTGCTGAAGCATACATTGATCCAGAAAACAGAGGTGGAAACTTGAAAAACTCCTGTTCAAACAAATGGTTTTTAATTCCCGTGATCGATGTTGGTAGAACCAAGACAAAACAACAGCTCATCCAAATAATGAATAGCAAAATCAACTTCAAGCCTCCAAGGTAGTTTTGAATTGTGATGCCCAATTTCTTGGAACATCCATGAGTTACCACACAAACTGTAATCAAGACAATCCCAATTTTTCGGGACTCATTCTCATTTTCATCAAAACTCAAAGCGTAGCGGGTATACTCACCAAACACTAGAGCGTTCGTAGTTGACAATGAAAACAAAACTGAAAACACACCGAAGACGATACTTGTGAAGAACTTTGGGTATGGAAAGATGAACTCTAGGAAAGCCTTCGTAGCACCAGACCTGGGTATCAATGTCCCGAGTTCAAGATACACCGACAACCCAGAAACAGCAATAAAAAAGCCAAGCACCCATGTCATTAGGAACAAAAATGGCGAGCTGAAACAGTCTGCAAATATTATACCTGGAGTTGCAAATATTCCTGACCCCAACATTCGACAGACGAGTAGAGTTGTTGTTGAGTAAATCCCCAAATGCTGGTGATCGTAGTTCAACTCCGACACCAACGAGCCATTCAGAGCGATTTCAGCAGCTGACGGTGTGGTGTGTATATCGTTTTCCTCTTCGTCTGGCCGGCTGGAAGGCCTTTGGTGAAGCAACGGCTGTGTTTCATACATCAGAGTCTGCATCTTTTTCTATTGGAGATTGTTCGAAGTGAGTTTTTACCGTTGGCTTCTGCTATACATGGCTACCACGCACAATGGTTTGTTATTCACATCAACACTCTGGCTAGTTGTTGTTGAGATCAATCTACCCTACTTACCAGGTCTTTTTTTTCACCTAGACTCCCACTTTTTCGGCAGAGGTCCGCGGCAGCAACACCACACAACCAAAACGAGTCAAACGAACATGGAGAGACTCTTGCCGGATTCGATCGCTCATCCAACGACGGAAAGCCCCCTATGAACAAGAAGGATGGAGTACAAGCAAAAAAACCCCAAACATAATATGAAACTCTTCATACATCATACATCATACTTCAAATGGTAGTGTCCGACATCCCGATAGCCCTGGACTGATCTATTTCCGATTCAGAATACAGTTATGTGGTATTCTGTTCAAAAGATAAGAACGGCTGAGGGTACCAAGAAATCTGACCCCGCTTGACTCCACTTGACTCCTTTCGTTGCAATCAGGGGTCATAAAAAGACCATACCGGGTCACTCCGGGTCATTTCAGGGTCAACAATCTTATCGACTCCTCTTCGCACCTCTTCTAAAGTGACTCTTGAGCCTCCGGGTCAGGGCAGAGTCTGCAAAATGTCCGATTTTGACAAACCCCTATTGACTCTTGCAGCTGAGTCAAAAAACATGCAGCGATAGAATCTTAAATCCTGTCCTTGCTATCAATTGTCAAGAGATAGTCTAATTTTGAAGTTTATCCGTTTATTCTTATCAGGGATTACATAAAAGCATCTGTCTGGGTGGAACAGGTGTTTGGAGAAGTGGTTGTGGTTTGTATAACAGGTATCAGCCAATCATGAAATCGCAAACCGCCGTCCAATGAAATAGGAGATATTTTACGTGGTGGAAAATTTTTTCATCCAAATTTGGTATTAGTCAGAGCAAGTGTTACCCGGTCGCCTCATAGTTTTTGCGGAGATCTTGGTTCTCTGCAAAGGAGACTTTGTACACTACCAATTTCAAGTAATTCAGCGTTGATAGTCTCCGCGATGGAGACCTGAAGGTCTCCACATCATCACCCTCTGACTCACCATTGCCGCCTACTACCGTTTTCCACTTGTGGTGAAAAGTTGCATGGTGAGATTCAACTTTTCAGTATAAAAGTCTTGCACTTGTCTCCATTCCACACCTGCGAAGCTGTAGATCAACAAAGTCGCTACGCTAGTTTACTTATCTAACATTAGACTATAAAAGATACCGCTATTAGAAAAAACACAACATGTCAGTTGAAGAATTATCCCGTGCCCACAATGAATTCAGAAGTGATACCTTCACGGTGCCAACAAAATCAATGTTGGAAGCTGCTTTCTCATCTTCGTTAGGTGATTCTGTGTACGAAGAAGACCAGGATACCTTGGAGCTCGAACAGAAGGTTGCCGCCTTGGCTGGAAAAGAAGCTGGTTTATTCTGTGTCTCCGGTACGTTGTCAAACCAGATTGGTTTGAGAGCCAACTTGTTCCAACCACCTCACTCGATCATGTGTGACTACAGAGGTCATGTTTACTCACACGAAGCTGGTGGTCTTGCCACTCTTTCACAGGCCATGGTCACTCCACTTCATCCAAGCAATGGTGTTTACATAACTTTAGAGGACATCATTGACAACTTCATTCCAGATGATGGAGATATCCATTCTGCTCCAACCAAGGTTATTTCATTGGAAAACACCTTGCATGGTTTATTGTTCCCGTTAGCAGAGATCCAGAGAATCTCCACATGGTGCAAGGAGAACGACGTCAAGTTGCATCTCGATGGTGCCAGGTTATGGAACGCATCAGCTGAGACCGGTATATCAATCGCAGAATACTGTTCATACTTTGATTCAATATCATTGTGTTTATCAAAATCATTAGGTGCTCCAATGGGTTCGGTTTTGGTTGGTGACAAGAAGTTCATCACAAAGTCTAACCACTTCAAGAAACAAAATGGTGGTGGTATAAGGCAATCCGGTATGATGGCAAGAATGGCCATTATCGCTATTGATGAGAATTTCTCAAAGATTCAAAAGTCACATGAAATGGCTAAAGAATTAGGAAAGTTTTGCGATGAGAACAAACTTATTTTAGAGTGTCCTGTTCATACAAACTTTGTCTTTTTGGACATGAAAAAGATGAAAATGAACAACGAGGTTTTGGTCGCTAATGGTAAGAAGTATAACGTCAAATTGATGGGTTCAAGAATCTCCTTCCATTTCCAAACTTCGAGGGAGAGTTTTGAAAACGTCAAAAAGGCTATCTACGATACATATTTGTACTCCTTGGAGCATCCGTTCCAACCACAAGGTCCCCCAAGAATTTACAACGCTAACACACGTTAGTGGGTTTGGGATTTGGTTACAATAAAAAAAAATGGCATTGGAAGTACATATATGATAATTGGGAAACGCTTTATTCAGCGTTTATGCCGCCCGTATACGGGTTGGCTTGATCTTCTCTCAAAGAAGACAAAAAGGTGTGTTTTTACTAATTGGTTTGCTTTGACTTGTTTTGGGTTGTTATTTAATTTTTTTTTCTCTTTCAAATCCGTTCGTTATATCTTTCAAGATAGATATACGACTGAATGGTATTTGAAAATATTTGAAAAGCTTTATTTTTATTTATCAGTGGTCAATTACATCATCAAAATACACTGAAAAACTCGTAGCTGAGGAGATCCTCAACTAAAGGCTAGCTTCTTCCTTCAACACCTTCAACACCTCTCTGGTTTCTCGGTATGAAGCTTGATCTATACGTACTTGAAGGCTATTTTAACCTGGTGGTTCCCTTTGCATTAATTGTCGTTAGATTTTTTGTTTTTCTCACCATAATTTGAAAAATTACAACCTTGATAACCAGCCTCCATGGATATCAATCATCGGAGGTATGTTTACATTGAGAAAAATTGTCAGTGAGCATATCATATCAAGACCCTGAGAGATGTCTAAAGAGATCAAGAGAAAGAGTTGGGTCTACAAATACTACAATCTTGTTGAACAGATCGATTCAAGGATAACACAAGAACAATGCCGCCTATGTGGTAAGGTTTTCAGGTTCGACCGAACTAAAGGAACAGGCACACTTAGCGGTCACCTTCGATCAGCAGCTCATAGGATATACAAACTCGGTCAGTCAGATGAATCAGAAGGGTTGGAAGTGGCAGTAGGCTTGGCCGGCGACAGTGCGAATGGAGATGGGACTTTCAATGAGTTTGCCCTACAGAACAACATTGAAGCTGGCGCGTATCGGGAGAGTCATGACAACTTCAACAGCGAGTTAGATCCAATATTTGAAGGACATGCAACAGGTGATATCCAGTCAGCAAACGTTGATGATTCTGTGCTGCTTTTGCCTATCAAAGAACTGTCTTTCAGTTCGTTGACAAAGATAAGGCTAGAGACTGCACATAACGACTTCAGCTCAGATGAAGTAATGAAACCAACCAAAGAAATGATTTTCCAATCGATGAATATTGTAGATGTAGACCCCAGTGAAAGAGAAACACCTTCGCGGGGTGGGTCTCAAGTTGACGACGAGCTAGATGATGATTTTACAGCGAGCATGAGTACTAGCAATGACAATTTCAGCGACTTAGGGACATCGAAGAAAGTTCATCCCATGGGATCCAATGATACTGATACTCAAGAGTTGATCTGCAAGGTGTGTGAAATCACAGGAAAAAAAGCTGGAATATTCTTCCAAACGTCTCATCTAGCCAATCAGATTGCAATGAGGGCGAGTTTAGTGCAGCCACCCTTCTCATTGATCTGTGACATAAGTTCAGACTTTTATCAAAATGACAGAGGACTACTTTCAAACCTCAACGGTGTCAATATTGTTGCTGTTACGCCTTCAAATGGGTTATACTTGACCCTACTGGACATATCGGATCATTTCGTGCCGAGTGATAACTTTGAAGGAGTGGAACCAACAAAATTGATAGTGTTACAGAATACTATCCACGGGATGGTATTTCCAGAGACAGAGTTGAGAAGAATTCAAAGGTGGTGCAGTAGAGCAGGAATCAAAATCCATCTTGATGGTTCAAGAATATGGAACGCTGCTGTGGCTGTAAATGTTAGCGTTAAGGAGTTTTGTATTTCTCCTTCGTCTGTTGTGATATCGTTGACAGCTTCATTAGGTGCTCCAATGGGAGCGGTTTTGGTGGGAGACCTAACCTTCATTAAAAGGACTGCATTTTACAAACGCCAGTTACTCGGTGCTGATAATACTAGTTACAGCCATCAATCCAAAATGGCTTTAGTCTGCTTGAAAGACGAAACTCTATTCCAAAAAATAAGAAAGTCCCATGAGTATGCTCAGGATGTATCAAGGTTTTTGAGATCCAAACTCATCCCTGTAAAGTATCCAGTAACTACGAATTTGATAGAACTCGATATGGAAAAGATGAAGATGGATGTAAGGGTGATGAGAAAGCTAGCTGACAACTACAAGTTGAAGATTTCAGAGGATGGAAAGATATTCTTCCATCATCAGTTATCCTATGAAAGTTTGGAGGCTATCAAAAAGGTCATCCATAACTGCTTCTTGTTCTCATTACAGTTTCCAAAGGAGAATGGCAATGATAGTAAATAGCTTAGTCGTGTATGTATTTCGAATAAATTGCGTGCGCTCCAAACCGCTGAGGATCTCATCACTCTTCATTAACTTTTCTCGAAACTATAGAGATATTTTGGTATGACCTTTGCTACATAGCTCGTACGTGTTGGATCATTTAAAACTCATAATATTGCAGTTATTGTGACAGGCAAACAGCAATCATCAGCTTCAGATTTTATCCGGATATTCCATGTTTGTTTGGACTGTTGTTTTATGTTTGATTGCCTCGGTATGGCTATCATCGAGACTTGTATCTTTATTATCAGTACCACTTGATGTATGTGCAAAGATCTTAAATATTAAAGTTCCGCTTTGCCCAAAAATATCTGTGGACTGTGTGACGAGTAATTCAGCAGTGATACACTGGGATATATACACATCAACCTCAACTTCCAAATCAAACGAAGACAATTTACCGACAAAGTACGTGCTATACATAAATGGGTTGAAAGTCAATGAGTTGGAAGGAACTCAGACTTCCGCCGTATTAAACAATTTGATACCCAATAACTATTATCAGATTGATTTGGTAGCGTTCAATACATCGAACTATAGATCAAAGTCAAGTCCGATATACATCAAGACAGCACCCACCGGGAAATTGAAAGAGAATGGCATGATCAATGGCAACGATATCTCTGAATTGCAACTAGATTTGCTAGATCAATCAAAAACCTTGAGAAAATTAATCCTGCACTCAATGGGTTCACAATCACCCAGTAGACCATCAAGTAGATCGAGATCCAACACTCTCGAGAACACCTCGTTGAACATCCCTCCACCGGAAACCATTGATGATATCGAGACCTTGAGATCATTTTTAGAGTCAGGACAAGAAGAGTTAATTGGAGTTATGCAACAAATAGAACAATCAAAGCTGGATTATTTAGATCAGCTTGGAATTTTGGAAAGTGATAAAGATGAACTAAACACAAGAAAGAGAATCGAAGAAAAAAACCGTAGTTCCATCAAACTGGAATCCAGTTATCTTGAGAACTCAAAAATATCATTGGAGACCAAAATAAAAAAATCTAACTTGAGTTTAGAGGAGAAGAAAAAGTCCATAAAGAAGAAAAAAGAGGATATGCTGAACTTCGAAGTTGTATTACTCAAGAAAAAGGAGGCCTGTAATAATATTTCGGCAAATGGAGGGCAAGAGTTACTTGATTTATCACTTGAGATTGCAGACATTGAAGGTGAAATTAGGAAAGTTGATCTTTCCAATCACAGCATAGATGATGCAAATAAACAAAACTCAAAAAGGAAAAAACAACTGGAAACTTTAAAAAATCTGGTTGAACCTATCTTTGAGGTATTAAATAAATCCACAGATGAAGATGGAGTTCTTTCAAAAGATGGATATGAGGCATTGGACAAGTTACGCTTGGTACTGGAAAGCTGGTATAGAACAGTCCATGAAATCACCAATCAAGACATGAGATACAAATCAGAACACCTTAGTAGATCAGTTGGTCACAGTAAAGCTTGGAAAGAGTCTGTAGAACTCTTGGATCTGTTGCGTCTTCAATATGAGACGTTTGTCAAACAAAGAGAGGAACAGCAGTTGAGGGACACTTACGCGGCAGATAATAGTGCTAATTCTACTTATTCAATTCAGAATCTTTTGGGAAATGGTACACAGACTTCATTGAGTAATATTTCTCTTTCGTCCAATACCAAATCATCTTGGAAAATGCCCCAGACAACTGAACAAGCAAGAGCCGGTAACGGGTTATCGTTACACACGGGAAATTTGGGTGGAATGACCTCTCAAATTGATCCCCTTTCTCCAAGTGCATTACTACCAAAATTTTTCTTAAATGATCAAAACAACTATTCTCCTTCTGGCGAGAATGATTTTTTAACTCATACAAATAGCCAGTTCTCCGTTCAATCATTCGCCAGTGGTTCCAATATTAATGCCTATAGCAATGGAAGTGGTGGAAATAACTTCAGTGGAGGAAATGTTATGGATTTGAGTTTTGGTTCGACAGGTTTATATTCCTCAAATGATCCAGATCTTTATCCGACACAGTCACCTCCTCTTTATTTGCGAAACGGTCAACCTGACCCTTCATCCCCAGACAGTATGTCGAATGCAAACGTCACCACTTCATCCGGGATCTTCAAAAATGGGGCGTCTTACACAAATATTGATCCGATATTTTCAAATGATACCTACGGTTCTCAATTTGCTCCAATAGGTTCTCCTACAAGTGGTGATGTCTCGCTTTATACTGCTTCACAGAGTTTAGTGGATAATAACACCGGTGACTCTTATGTTAATCAAGATCATCAGCCATCATCATCATTTTCAATGAAACTTTGGGGCAGCAAAAAGAATAGTTTCGATCAGCCAAAACCAGAATCTTCGCATAATTCGGGATCTTCAAAAGTCTTTGGAATCTTCAGAAAAAACAATAGCCATGAAACATCGGCTGTTCCAATTCCAGATTCGGGTGCCACCACATCCACTCCACAAGCACACATAAATGTTCTTACTCCCGTAATTGATTTGACTAGTCCCTCAAACAGAGGAAGAAGTTCTAGTTTCAACAGTTTCAACGGTTCTAGTAGTATCTGGAATGACACTGCAACAAATGGTTTCAGCTCATTTGGTAGTCCAAGACCGGATAGTTTTGGTGGGTTTCTTGGATCAACTCAATCAATTGCATCTGCTCAAAACATTTCTGCGTCGCCTTCTCACTTACCAAACCACTCAATTCACTCAATTCATGATGAGAGGAGCAATCTTGATATACACAAGGATTCTCATGGCACACCCAATTTATCTCCAAGTTTTCATTCTCACTTATTTGTTGATGCCTCGTCTGCTGACACTCATATTGAAAAATATTCTACTCATACCTCAAACGCTTTATCCAAAGAAGCTTCGAATACGGCATCTTCAACAAACTCAGCTCAACAGCAGCATCAACAACAATTAGACAACTCACCTCCCTCATTCTTCAAGAGAAAAATCTTTGCCACATCACCATCAAAGGAAAAGGCACCAACTATTGTGGATTCACTAATCGACTCTCCTTTGCAGCAGCAACAACTTCATCCTTCATCGGCATTGCATTCAGCAAACACTGGGTCGAAGGGATTATTTAGAATGAGTAGAAGAAGTTCACAAACAACTGTCCACTCATCCAGTACCGGTAATAGTGTGGGGGCTGGTAATAGCTTCAATGGTAACCACATTTTGATCTCACCTATTGCAAATACTGCAAATGGATCTTCTCCTATTATTAATTCAGGAAAAGATTCAAGGTTAAGAAGATCGTTGACGTTTTTGAAAAAAGATAAAAAAATTGTTGAAAACGAGGATAAGTCTGACCTTGAAGATGAAAATGAAGTTTGAATGCTGCCTTTTAAAAATTTGAATTATCCAGCGATTTCGGTAAAGGAATGTAGTGGGTAGTTTTTTCACCGTAGTTTTACTCATTAAGTATGACCATCAATCTTCATTGAACTGTAATAAAAAATAATAATAGCTAAACAACTGGTAAAAATTAAAATATAAAAATACTATCAAATTGGAAGCTTTCAGCAGCAATAAGTAACGGCATCAAAAGAACAAAATGAAGGGACAAAATCTATCTGAAAACAAGAATGAAAGGAATGAGTAGGTGGCATAGTGCCCAAATGGTGTATATGTGGTGAGGAATCTCTGAATTTTTTCTTTGTTGAAGTCTCTTAATGTTATCTCTCTATGAGTTTGGATCAAAGTTAGCGACCAAGTTATCATCCTGGTCAAGCTTTTTGATGTGTTGGAAATCGTCAATTCCACTCCAATCAACAATTATCTTTCTTGTCTTACTCAAGTCGGCATTTTTGTATATGATCAGTTTTTCATCGCTCCATTCGTCAACGACGTCCTCAAAACCTTCTTTCCAGAACTTTTTATAGGTCTGTTTAACTTTCTCTTCCAGTTTTTGTCTTTCCTCCTCTTGAGCCATCCATTCCATATGTTTCAAATCATCTGAGGACGGTTCATAAATGTGCCAAATAACATAATGAGGTAATCCAACAACAGCGAAGCCCATCCTTCTGCACATTTTTCCAAAGGCTTCAGTTTCAGCATGCTTTTCAAATGAAAAAGCTGGGAAATGTGCACCTGATCTAAAGACTTTTGCCTTTGCCAAGATGGAAACACCTCCAATACCATCCAAGTTCATTTCAACTTCAGGGTCACCATATGGATCTCTTAAATATGCCAAATGTGGTCTATATGTTGCATATTCAACGTAACCCTCAACGATTACTGCATCTTCATTTAGTGTGTTGGCTAATTGTAATGCACCATCACTTTCTTGCCACGAGTTTAAATCATACGGTTGCTGATTACCCAACCAATCCGGTAACGGTCTCCAAACATTTGGAACAATAACTTCTTTATTGTGATGCATCAAATCTTCAATTATGGTTGGTGGGATAGTCTCAACATCAACATCTCTCCAATAAACCCATGAATGATATGGTTTTATGGCAACTGATGATAACCAATTTCTTGCTCTTGCCATCAACTTTCTTCTTGGACCTTGAGCTGCAAAACCGTGTCTATCACTGAAACCTTGACCGATCACTTGACCAAAATCTTTTTCAAAAATTTCAATTTCGCCAAATGGAATTTTTGGATCCTTATCATTTTGAATGTCTTCCAAATGTTTCTTCAATGTTCCCATTGTATCATCCGATGAATCAGATACTAAAAATGCCAAATCTATCAAGTGGTGTGGATATGTCATATTTCTCATATTGTTGAAAAACATAGGTAAATGTGTTGCTGCATCTCTCAATGGTACACAAAACACAACTCTTTCTTCTTGCTGCCAGCCATGCTCTGTACCTTGAAACTCCTCTAAATCATAAAATGAAGTTTGCAAGCTTGCTTGAAATTCTGGGAAGTACGACCCGGTGTTGAATGATCTTATTAGAAGTAACATGAAGGTTATACATGCTGCGATACTGAATTGTGATTTGTACTTCAATACGTTCGATCTCAGCCTATCGAAGGTAGTTTTGGTTGGAACTAAATTATATGATTTTTCCATATTGATTATATTTAATGGATATCCCGTTGATGCCTCTATGCCCATAGGAAAGTATAGTTTATGAATATGAGTATTGACAAACGAAGGAATTGAAAACAGAAGTTGGGTGCGATGAAATTGGAGGTTGATATTCTCTGTGATTAGACGAAATGCTACTTGTTTCACGATTCTGTTATCCTTGAACACAAACTAGTGGATGCAAGATTAATATTCTCCTCAACTAATGCAAATTTGAAGCTTGATATAGGGTATGATCTCTATAAGCTGTTGAATCGTAGCGCGTTTAAATATAGAATTTATCGTCCGGTGAGTCGTAAAATACTCTCAGTTCCTCGAATACAGTCCAGTGAGTACAAGGAGTTTGAGTTTGAGACCAATATACACTCTTCTGGTTTATACAAAAGAAGACTTGACCTTTAGCACCTACTTGAAACTCGATTTGAATGGATCAATTGCGAACAGAATAATAAAAAATATTTTTTTTCCGTTTTGTCAACATTGGACAACAACACAATAGATTTTGAGAAAAATTACACTACTTACTTGATTGACAATAGAGATCAATTACAAAACAAAAAAACACCACCTTCAAATGAATAGTTCACTGCTTGAAAGAACTCTTGAGTTTCTGAGCTTATCAGATACCACTCTTGATGATGGTTTATTGATTGGAGGGGGTGACTTTTTCTCAGCTCCTCTTACCTTGAAATTGTCAATCTGACCGCTACTTTCAAACTTCGACATTACAGATGATACAATTTTGTTATCTTTGCTTGAAGCATCGGTGTTTGACTGCAGCATATTGATGCCACTATCTAGACTTTTTGTGAATAATGGGATACTTGAATTGGAACCAATACTTTTGGGGAGTCTTCGCTTTGGACCTCTTGCCCTCGACTTATTCAAATGGTTCAATTTTTCAACCTCTTTAAAATTCTTCAACTGTGAAGAGTCGATAGTCTTTGACCTTTGTATCGGAGAATTTTCCAGTAACGGTTTAATTATTATTGGAAATTCATCCGTCGGCGATGTGAACGGTAATCTTATCGGTGCCATTGGCGAAGTATGAGACCTCTTTGGCGGAGATGGCAGCAACGGCATGGACGATGTTGACGATGATGATACGGGTGGAGTTGGGAGCGGTGTTGATTTAAGAACTTTCTTGAAATCAGTACCGAGCTCAAGTGTTTTTTTGGATGGAGAGGAAAGATCAGTCTTTCTCAAGCCATGCATCGACGACTTCAAAAGCTCTTCTTTTTCCTGTTCGAAGTTTCTTTTTGTCTTCTTGTCAGGAAGTATCGCTTTCTTTTTCTTAATTTCATTCACTCTCTCTAACGCCTCCGGTAACTTATACGATGGTTTTCTTGCAGGTAACGATGGTTTCAACTTTCCCATTTTTACCAAAGCTTCAGGCTGAACCTCTTGCAGCTTGATTATTGGATTTCCGCGTTTGAGGCTTCCTATCAGTTTCAACGCTTCAGGTTCTTCAATTGAGCCTTTCCTATTTGGTGAGGTTGCTCTTAGCTTGTTGACTGTTAGCAAGGCCTCTGGTTTCTCATTTTCAATCTCATTTCTTCTCAACGCTCTCGTTTCTTTCAACTTTGGCAAGACAACTGTCGAAGATTTGGAAATTGATGGTTTATCATTTGAGATGTCATCTACTTTCTTCAAACCTCCAATTTCAAATACATTGTGCTTAACAGGGGATGATGATCTCGATTTTCCTACAACATCTACACGTTTCAACTGAGAGTTCTTCAACAGTTGAATTGTCTTACTGTTTTCTTCGGCCTCTTTCAGTTCTCTTTCATTATTGAGAGCCAAGGATGTGGGCTTGTGTGGAATCATTGGTTTCAATTTGATTTTTTTCTCCGTCGAGATTGAAGATTGAGTTATCGATTCGCCATGATTCAACGAACTTATAAGCCAGCCATCCTTCTGCTTAGAAGGTATCTGACTTAATGGTTCATCAGGCTTGCTTCTCTCATCGACAATGGTTTCTTTGGGTTGTGATTTTCTGTAAGGCGATGATGAGCTTGATAAATACTTTGCAGTTGTAGAGAGACTTGGCTCTCTTTCTCCGCTGCCAACTATTGCGGTTTTCAACTTTGGTGCCTTGGCCGCTGAAATAGCAGAAGCAACTGCAACTGAGTCAGGCCTTGGTATGTAGTTGTTGTTCGCCGTGGAGCTATTCCTCAGGTTCAAGCTGTCAAAGTATCCCATCTTTCTGGATGTTGGAGGTTGAGGTGGGGCACGTTCTTTGACGTCAACCAGTTTTCTCGGTGGTAACTTTGGCAGTCTTTCTGGTAACTTCGGAGGCTCTTCATCTTCATCCACCTCTTCCTCGGATGAACTGATGACGTAGATCTCCTGCTCTTTCTGTGGTTTCTGTCTCAACGGAACCTTATCTTTACCCTTTCTCAATCTTTCAAGAGTCAGGTTCACACTTGTACTCTCCGCATACTTTAGAACCTGAGGGCCCTTGCTGCTACGCAACTCACCCTCATCATCAACATCATCATCATCATCACCGCTGTCAAACTTATAGAGCCCAATTTTCTGCTTTTGCTCGTTGATCTTCCTCAATCCACCGCGAATACTGGTTTCCTTATTCTCAACTCTGCTCGACGAGGCAGTAGGATGCACCAACAATATTTCGTCATCGCTATCGCTGTCAATATTGATCGTCCTGAGCTCCAGGGACTTGGCTGGGACAATTGGGGGTAGTTTTCTCAACCCACCACCCACTTTTTTTCGCTTGATCTCAACATCATCTTCGAGTCTCTTTCTTCTCAACTCGTCCTGCAGAATCCGTCGGTCATCCAACTCTTTGACGCCGTTCAAAAAATCATCTACGTGAGGGTCTACAACCGGCCTAGACATCTGCAAACTGACTGTTGGGGGCCTGTACCAAAAGTTCAGCTACTGGAGCAGCTGCGATGCTTCTTGATGAACCTGAACAGCTTAACAGTGTATTTTTTGTGCTGTCCGGCTAAGTGGTCTTGGGGAAAGGTAGTGCGATAACATGCAAATTGGACACAAGCAGTAAAAGGTAAACAACGAACTCCAGTGTCCCTTATCAGCCACCCTGTCAGCCACTCAACACCACGAGAGCGACGATACCCATGGACAAACAAACACCTTGATAAACGTCACTTATCAGCTTCAAGTGCCTGTCGCCCTCAACAGTTTCGTGGAACACACTCACAAACACACTCACAAACTCTCACTCACCCACTTCACACACTGGTTGCGCCCCTTTTGCACTTTTCGATTTTTGTCTTTTTTTCCTTGTGTCTCAACAGTGAAAAACCCGCAAAAAAACAAAAAAAACAGGCAGGGATGGAAGGAGTTTGAGGGAAATACACTCATACCCTCATCATTTCCCTCTTGGGTGGTGCTGGAACACAATAAAAAGATACTTCAACACACCAAGCACCCACTCACTGGTCGGTGGCCACTGAGATCTTGCAACCTTGGACTCTGAGGTGAACTTCGAGTGTGGATTATTTTTATTGTTGTGAAGTTTGGGCTAGCTAGCTAAACTACCTCAGCGGTATCCTGATTCAAAGAGAACGGCTGAAAGTTCTGAAGCTTGCAAAGTCAAAAACCCGTGCTAAGCTGATTTGAGGGATCCAGGATAGGATGACCCCTCTCATAAGTGTATTCTGAGACCTTTGGATGTCCCGCGCTTTATTTGAGCCAATATTCTGAAAGGAAGAAAAAAAAAAAAGAAAAACTTTTCGGAACACAGAAGCAAATAGAAAGGGACCCATTATTTGAGTCAAACGGGTGATATATATAGCAGCAATCCCAGCAGAGTTGTGTTTTGATTGTATGAAGAGCAATTCCAAACAGAGTGAAAATATTACTTAAGATCCAATTGAAGGCCAGCGATTAGTGCTTACACAAGTTATAGAACTCGAAGCAAGAGGAAGGAAAAAAAAACGAAAACAAAAGAAGTGAAAAAATGGCTTCTTTGCATTCAACCTTATCGATCTCATCATCTGTACCAGATGAAGATGCGCTCAATGTCAACACAGACCTTCCACAGGCGTACATCCCAAGAACCAACGAAGATGCGATGTCAGACATCTCTGGCGAGCTCTCGTCGTCCATGTCCAGGCAGCAGTCGTTGAAAATGGTGCCAACCGAAACCGCCAAGTCGTTGAAGGACATGGGTGTCTCGGACGAGCTACCTCCAAGTGACCCCAACAGGCCGTTGAATGTGGAAAACCCGATTTTCCCTGAAGAGTATACGATGGAGACCGAGACGGGTTTGGTCCCAGTATCAACGTTGAGACAGGTGGGCAGAACAAACACTGCGTTGTCGAGAATAAGGACAGCCAGGTTGTCCACAAAACTATCGAATGGAGAGACTTCGTCGTCTGATTCAGAGGCAAAAAAAAACGAGGAAGAGGAAGAGGAAGATGGTGGGATCGTTGGATCAACAAAATCAAAAGACTACGATCCAGAAATTGAGTTTGTCACTTTTTTGATCAACGATCCAGAAAACCCGCATAATTGGCCGGCATGGCAAAGATGGACCTTTACAATCGTATTGTCGATAGTTGTTATTTCTGTAGCGTATGGTTCTGCGTGCGTTACCGGCTCTTTGGGGTTGATTCAGGACAAGTACAACGTTTCATATGAGGTTTCGGTTTTGTCATGTTCGTTAATGGTTATTGGTTTTGCAATTGGCCCATTGCTTTGGTCACCAATGTCCGAGCTTTACGGTAGAAGAATCACATACTTTGTGTCATTGGGCTTGTACGTCATTTTCAATATTCCATGCGCTGTGGGAAAAAACATCCAAACCGTTTTGATTTGTCGTTTCTTCTGTGGTGTATTTTCATCCTCCGGGTTATGTTTGGTTGGTGGTTCCATCGCTGATATGTTTCCAGCTGAAACAAGAGGTAAAGCTATTGCTTATTTTGCTGCTGCTCCGTATGCTGGTCCAGTTTTCGGCCCATTAGTAACAGGTTGGATCAATGTTAGAACGAATAGATTAGATCTTGTGTTTTGGGTGAATATGGGATTTGGCGGTATCATGTGGCTTCTGGCTTCACTGATCCCAGAAACGTACCAACCTGTCATTTTGAAGAGAAAGGCTGCAAGATTGAGAAAGGAAACAGGTAACGAGAAGATCATGACTGAACAAGAAGCCAACAAGATGCCCTTCAAAGAAATGATTGAAACTGTTTTGTACCGTCCATTGATGTTTGCAGTCACTGAACCTGTTTTGGTTTTGATGTGTTTCTATGTCTGTTTGATTTACTCGTTGTTGTACGCATTTTTCTTTGCATATCCAGCCGTCTTCACTGGTTTATACGGTTATAATGATGCTTACATTGGTTTAATGTTGATTCCAATCATCATCGGTGCATGTTTTGCATTACTCACAACTCCAGTCTTGGAGAAACGTTATGTCAAGATGACAAAGGCAAGACAACCAACTCCAGAGGATAGATTAATTGGTGCCATGATTGGTTCTCCATTCCCAGTCATTGCATTGTTTATCTTGGGTGCCACATCGTACAAGCATATCATTTGGGTTGGACCTGCTTCTTCCGGATTGGCATTTGGCTACGGTATGGTATTGATTTACTACTCACTTAACAACTATATCATCGATACGTATTCCAAGTATGCAGCCTCTGCATTGGCAACAAAGGTCTTTTTGAGATCCGCTGGTGGTGCAGCTTTCCCACTTTTTACAACCCAGATGTATAACAAATTAGGGTTACAATGGGCAAGTTGGTTATTGGCTTTCATCTCATTGGCCATGGTTCTGATTCCATTTGGATTTTACAAGTATGGTGCTCGCTTAAGAGCTAAATTGTGCAGAGAAAATTACAGTGAGCTTTAGAAACTGATTTGATGATATACTTGTTTTTTTATTTGTTTATTTTTTTCAGGAATTTTTTCTTTGCTTGCATACATGACATAACAACATTCATATTTTTATTCTTTCTTTTAATAAGTCCCTTCTTTTCGTTCTCTTATTTGTTATTTTGTCTTCATATCTCTTATGGGGAGATTCATATTTGATTTGCTACCAGTTTAATATATTCTTAATTCTCACTTTCACGCTTGGACTCTTTTTTTTTCATCCAAATCCGTACGGTGGAAATGGGGGTGTTAAAGGTGATGTGGAGACCACTTGACGTTAACATTTCGGACCCCCTCTTTGTTTCACAGCAGTCCAATTTTTAATGGCAGGAAAATGCACCAGCAGAAAGCAGAAGCTCGGTTCACGCACATGTTGCTACTGAAACCAGTCAATGAGCGTGATCTTGGTCCAGCATGACTCCAACCACTACTTCTGCAAGAATAATAGCACAAAAACGGAAGGTAGTGCTCGGGTCGCCACAGAATGTTTTGCTCAACAACCTCTGATGATCCATCTCTGTCCATCGAGCCACCTCCAGACCGACAGACCGACACACTTACCCGTGTTTTAGCTCAAGCGATTTCTGTGGAAAGACTTGTTGTTTTCTCAGACTTCCGTCTTTTAAATCCTTTGATTTCGCACCATCAGAGTGAGTACCAAGGTTGCGTGTGGAATGGCTACAGCCGCATCACACACACACACACACACACACACACAGATAACAAGAGCGGAACAACAAGTGACACCAAGCGATCAACAAACACGGAAATTCGCAGAATAGCCACACCAACGTGAAAGCCTTTGCGGAAAGCCAGAAAAAAGGTCCAAACGGTTCAACTTTTCAACCTCTTTGAAGCAATTACTTTTTCGAAAGTCGCATGGCAGGCACTAAGGTTTATTGGGCTTCTCAAAGGGTCCCTTTGATTCTGAAACTTATGCTGTTGCTAGTGTGTTGACTTGAAATTCAAGTTTCCACTTAAATTTGCCGCTTCGCAATTGAGTCTGTTGAGTGAGACTAATTGAATGATTGATGGCTTCAAAAATCTGGTTTCACAAAATGAACCGCGCGATTTCGAGAGAGAAAAAAGATAAACCTGTGTTGTCAGGAGTTCATTGGGTGAAAAGGCCTACTTTCTAGAAAGAAGGCTGAACAAAGCTGGCGCGAGTTCTGTGGGCGACGATTGCACATATTCCAGCAGAAGCTGTAAGTTGTGTTTGTTGTGCTCGTATCATGTGTAGCATAGTTGTGTTGGAAGGTTATGAAAAGTCAAAAGTGAGAGTGATGTTATCAAATGTAGTGACATAGTAGATTATTGTTGGTGACATTCCGGAACCGTATGTGACAAACTTAAAATAGTGAGAGACAAATGTAGTGACAAAAAAGGGCATCTCCAGTGACATACATGGAGACATTAGAAGTGACAAATGTCGTGACACGTCGTATACAGATGCTGTGACAAATATAGAGAGACACTTTAGAGACATATATCCCGTGGTAGACATGTCACATGTGACAAACATTTCAAATCGTGACAAACTGTGACAAAAGAATCTCATCTCTCCCTATTCTTTGATAAAAAGATTCAATTCTTATCTGGGACTCTTTCGGTGCTTGGTACACAAGATGCAAAGCAAGCATTGCTGGCTCTGCTAGAAGCATCACATCCTGTCGGAGATTGTTACAAGGCAAAAAAAAGTTTGTGCCAATATCAGTCAAGATATATTGATGATAGACCGTTGTACAAGAAAACGGCCTGGGCCTGCACTGAGCCAAAAAAAAAACAAAATAAAAAAATGTGAAACTAAACATACAAAACGAACGTAGCCAGCATATCATAACAGTTAGACAAGCAGGGCGGAATATAGAGAAATCAAAGTTCAAATACCATGGTCCCCGAGCTCAGTACACTTGGACTGTACAATGTTGCATCACCAGCTTCAGGAGATTCGAACCAGCCAGCTGTGCAACTATCACAAGCCAATACTAATGTCGTATCTGCATCAACAGCAGGTATTCGGGCGTTGATATACCAGATCACTTCACTGTATATGAGAACCCCAGCAAAAATTTTCAGGCCCTCAAGGTTTGACTACTTGGCAACTACAAGAATATTTCAGAGCGCTGTACTAGATGGGAAACCATGGAGTTTATTTTCACATTCATCACCTGCGTTGATCTACAATGCCATCAAAAGTAACGGTTGGAAGTACATACCCGACCAGATTCTACCACCTTTGATAGCCAACTCTGCAGCCGGTGTTGTGTTGTATACAACATATTTGACATCGTTGCAGTATTTCAACGGCTTCAATCTCACGCTACACACCCAATCTCCGATCGATACCTTCAGAGCAGGTTTTATAGCAGGTGCCATGCAATCGCTAATCAGTGCCCCATTGGATGCAATATACACAAGGTCAACTGCTGCTGAAATCATTCAAGGCAAGCACGAGAATTTGTGGAAGTACGGATTGATGAAGTTGAAACAGATTGGACCCTTTGGTGTGTTTGCAGGCTTTGGATTCTCGTTGTTGAAAGACAGTTTTGGGTTTGCCTTTTACTTCACTGTTTTTGAAACCGTCAAAAATAGAGGTTATAAAGCAACAAGAGGCGTTATTAACTGGTTTGATTTCTACAAACTGAAAATCACAGGATCTGAGTTCACAAAAGACACAGAGCACTCCAAAGGCGCAAAAATCTTACACACAACCTTCATTCTTTTGGCAGGAGCATCACTGGCATTTTGTTTGCTATCAGTACAATATCCTATTTCCAAAGTTCAAAAGATTCATCTCTCAAGGCTAGAACTGGTGGATATTTACAATAGCGCAAATGTTGTTAATCAAAACAGGATAAAGTTTCTAACCATATACTGGAGATCCTATATCGATACTATATTTCAGGTTGAGTCGTTGATGCACAAATCAAATTTAACCTTATCTCAGTGGTGCTACAAAGGTTTTGTCAGAAACGCATTGACGACTATTCCTGCTACCAGTGTTGGGCTACTAGTTTTCGAAATCATGAGACAGCGGTTGAGTGATGATTTGGAAGAGGAAGCTTCAAAATTAAAATCCTGAACTTGTGATTTGCAGTAAACTCTTGGTGTAAATAATATTCATAAACAATTTGGCGTATGTCATTTGTGCCCTGGTCCCTCTTTTATCAGTTCATTTTTATCGTTTGGGTTACGTTTTTTTGGTGTTGTTGGGGTTTTCATTTCCTTCTAATAGATTACTACTTTGTATATAAATGCTTTCTTTTGTTCTTAAATTGACAACTAAAAAATTCAACCTCAATATGAATTATCTTGAAAAAATTTCTTTACTCAAACTGGAGTTTACAACAAGAGATAAAAATGAAGAGATATATTCAAACAGCAAGGAAACCGTTATCGTCATACCCGTGATAAATCTTACCATCTTCGGTCAATTTAGCACAGTGCAATTGAACATCTTCAGGCATCATATTCAATGTTTGAGCGATCAACTGGATTGGAACACCTTCTGGCATACTTGGAGTATGCTGATGGATATATTCAAAAATTCTAGTAACGTTATCCTTGGTTTGGGCAACTGGAGCACCAACAAATAATGCGTTTCCGGAATTATTGTTATTGCTTGTTACACCTTGAGCTGCCAAATGTGTTGAAATTGCACTCAAATGATGGTATAAAACCTCGTTATGATCAGTGATAGGACGAACTGTTGCATATTGTAAATTTTTCTTACTATTGAACTCTTTCAACTGACCAGTGACACTTACATAGATACCAATTGGCAAAGTTTCTGCAACGTTCTCTACTGATGTTTCATCTAACCATCTCCTGACATCCATTGTTCCTGAACCATCTTCAATAGATAAAGTCAAACTTGACGTATTGTCGATTACATTGCGAATAACACCAACAAATGAAACAGTACTCAACTCAATATTGTTTATGGTGAACTCTCCATCAGGTACTACTTGGGTACTTTCATTGATTTGCTTTATGGTGACTGCTGTTATGGTGTTACGCATCTGGGTTTTACCTTGGGAAGATGAGTCTTGGAACCCTCCACCGTTGAAGTTGTTGGTGTTTGAAAATCCACCACTATTGTAATCATTACTGCCATTGTTGTTATAGTTGTTTTGGTATGGTTGATACGCTACAGAGACACTTTGTTAGTAAATTTTTTTTAAAGAAGTAACAAAATCGCTGCATTCCACATCCACTTACTAGCCATTTTGATTGATTATTTCCAGTCAAATGCTTCTTTTAATGTATAGTGGTTCAAATATAAACTACCTGATTGTTTTCATATATACAGAACGCGTCTTTTCACCTGAAAATCTCTAGAGGCGCCACTTTCATATTTACACGACCCACCTCATATTATCTCTCTCTCTATTGATCCAAGATCTTCTTCAACCTATCTGGAGTGACCCTTTGCATTCCAGAGTATTCCATATCGTATATACCACGACCTTGGGTCAAGCTTCTCAATTTGGGCAAATATCCTATCATCTCCTTCAATGGTGAAGAAGCTCTGACGATCTTTTTGCCATTGAACCCACTGGAAACATTGCTACTACCTTTGACACCAGTGAAGGTAGTCATTGTTGGATCTTCAGGCACATATGTGCTTTCAGACTGTTTCTTGGCCCAAAACTGATCTTCCTC
This sequence comes from Peterozyma toletana, assembly GCA_003706045.2. Taxonomy (NCBI): domain Eukaryota; kingdom Fungi; phylum Ascomycota; class Pichiomycetes; order Alaninales; family Pachysolenaceae; genus Peterozyma; species Peterozyma toletana. Next base: position 122,721 of record PPKG02000026.1, on the reverse strand, counting down.
ATTGCCATCCGATGATGTGCCTATCTCTTCGTCGATGCCTAAGATCTGTGCTTTTCTTGCATTCATCAAATCTTGGGTAACAGAGCCCAAGTCTTCGTCACCAACGAACACAGACACGTTCATCACAGGTTCTAGAAATGTGAAGTCCTTATCCAGATCCATGGATTCAATCAACTCTCTTATGGTCCTTCTTGTCACTGATAATATGGTTGACATCGAATCCATGTCTTGCGGAACTGACCATTTGTTGATCTTAATACATGCAGAACTTAGTGGTAATCGAGCAATTGGTCCACCAGACTGTAATGCTGCAGAACAACCAGATATGATAGCTTTGATCATTGACTCATATGACATTTTCAAAGGCCACTGAGTCGTAATATTATTTTCCATATCTGACAACAGTTTTGTAACAAATGGGGGGCTCGAGTTGTCTTCAAATATAACAATGTTATTGTCAATTCCTAAGTCATAACAGGATACATTAGGGTCGTCGAAGTATTGAGAATCTTCAGCAGTTCCTTCGATGGGTTCAATACTCAATTTGATCTCATAATCATCCTGTTGCTTGAAGATAGGTTTTGTTGGTCTCAAGAGAGTTTCCTTGTAGGTTACCATAACCTCCCCAACCTCAACTTTAGCCTTCAAATCACCCAACAACCTATCTTTCGCAATCTCCAAATGTAGTTCACCCATACCACTCAAAATTGTTTGGCCACTCTCTTCGTCAATAGTCAACTTTAAACTTGGGTCTTCTCTAAGTAAAACAATCAAAGCTTCTTCCAATTTTCTCTTATCAGCTATTGTATATGGCTCGAGACTAACAGAAAAAACGGGAGGTGGAACAACAATTGGATGCAATCTCGATGATGATTCTTTTATATCACTTTTGTTACCACCAAATATCAACGTATCACCAGTAACTATTTCACCATTGGTGTTTGAAATAACACCTATATTACCCCCTGACAATTCTTTAACTTCTTGTGGAGTATCAGCATGCATCAACAACAATTTACCAACTCTAACTTGGTGACCGGTTCTTGAGTTGATTACTGAAGAGTTTGATAGCAACTTACCACTATACACTCTAACAAATACCATTATACCTCTTACTGGATCAGTTATAACTTTAAATGCTAACGCCATCGATAAATTAGCGTTGTTGTTAATAATACAACCCAACTTCTTATCGATTTTAACGGACAAGCCAACACTTTCAACTGCACCATCCTTCTTTTGGCTTCTTTGCAACAGTTGTTTCTTCTTCTTGGAGAGCATCTCACCACTTTGTGAGATGACTATTGGGGGATTCATCTCCAAAGGAGATGGTAGGTAATCAACAACAGCATCCAATAAAGGCTGGACTCCAATATTTCTAAAACTTGCACCACATAACACTGGAACTGCAAACTTTGAGAGTGTTGCCAGTTTCAAGCTTTTCTTGATTATCAGGGCCGGAACTTTCATGTAATCCTCAGTTTCAAAAAATGCATCTATTAGGTTTTCATCGAACTCTCCCAATGTTTCAATGGCCAGCTCTCTCGACTTCAAAACTTGATCATACAATTCTGGAGTTTCAGATTCTGTGATATCAATTACTGAGACCATCTTACCTTCATTTTCAGTGGGATCAAGATATTTCAACAATTTTTTTTCAAAAACATCAATAACACCGCTAAATTTTCTTTCCCTTGTCTTTAGATCCTCTGTAAAATAAGGAATATTGACCAAAACAACCCTTGTCCTCAAAGTACTTACAACTTCTTTAACAGTTCTACCAAATCCTGCACCCTCTCTGTCCATTTTATTGACAAACAAAATGCTAGGAATGTTTAGCTCTTTTGCCTGTTTCCAGACTTTTTCAGTCTGTGCTTCAACTCCAGCAACACCATCCAATATGGTAACAGCTCCATCCAACACTCTTAACGATCTAATCACCTCAAATGTGAAGTCTGCATGACCCGGGGTATCAATCAAGTTGATTCTCGTCTTGTTCCATGGCATCGTGACCGCAGCTGATTGAATGGTGATACCTCTATCTCTCTCAGCTGCTAAATAGTCCGTAACTGTATCTCCTTCGTCGACGTTACCTATCCTTTTGGTGATACCACTATAGAATAGCATTCTTTCAGTAGTTGTTGTCTTTCCAGCATCGATATGGGCAATGATACCAATGTTTCTTATGTTTTCGAGTGAAGTCTTGAGTATTGATTTTGAATCATTGTAGTGAATCGATGAAGATTGAAAACCTCTTTTACTCGTGAGCCTAAATAACATTAAATGTTCTATATTCTGAAAACGAGTAAGCCCATTCTTCAACAAGCAAATCCGGTTCATTTATAAACTTGCAAGAGTTCTCTTCTGATACGATATATAGTTTATCATTTTATGTGGGCCTGATGTTAAATCGAGCACCTTATTAAATTTCAACTGCCGCAAAAAAAAAAAAAAAATCTAGTATGATACGAATCATCTCTGACAAACAAAGACTGAAATGAAAGATGAAGTTGACATTGAACTTCATTCACAGTATACAAGAAAAACAATACCAAAGAAAATATGAAAAAAAGTAGACCAAACTACAACTTTGGAGCAATTTTACCACCCTTTTCATTAGTGGCATGAAGGTTCAATTCCAATTTCCCTAAATCGTTTGGAGAGCCTTCTTCACCAAAGAAGACGACAGTTACAGTTAAATCATCACGATAGCGTCTCGATAATGGGGAAGGAATACTTGCCAACATTTCTGAGTGCTCTTTCGATCCTCCATTGGACAATGCATTTCTAATCAAATGAGTTGAAACGTTTGAGTCCTCTAATAAATATGTAGCTTCATTTTTATCCGTCGTTCTTCTAAAAGCTTTCTTTGAAGCTTCTGGATCACTTGAAATATCGATGACTTTTGGCAATCTCTTGCTGTCATCTGACGAGAAAAGTGATACTTTGAACATGTCAGAAAATGATGTGAACATATCTTTATTTTCAGAGATCTTATCCTTTTGTTCCATCCACCTAACAACTAATCCGACAACTTCTTCGTTGCTCAACATTTCATAAAGACCGTCAGAAGCCATGACCAAAAACTGATTTTTACTTGGATCAATTTTTTTGGTGGTAATAACAGGGTCAGCAGTAACATATGGAGGACTAGCTAAATGTGGTGGCGATGATCTACCGAAAAACTTATCATATATTTTTTTTTGAATGTCCAGCGTCCATTTATATCTAGCATCACCAAATGATCTTGTTGGTTCTAGTGAGCCTAACACTCTACCCCTCTTGATAACATTTGGTTCATTTGGATGTTCGTTGACCATACGTGCAACTTCAGATGGGTTGGAACCCGTTTGATCGATACTCAACTGTTCAACTGTCCATTCGTTATTTTCATCAATTGATCCCAATAAAGCTCTTGAGTCACCTGTAACGGCAACTTTCAATATTTTGGAGTGAGTGTCATAGAAAGAAACCAAAGCACATGAACCACTCAATGCAGGCATCAACAATTCAGAAACTGTTGATTTATCCTGCTTTGACGAAAACAATCTCTCAATGGATCTATTTACAATCTCATCATCCAACTTCAAAAAACCACTTCTGATTGCATTATCAATCTTGTCAGCATCCGGTAAAATTCTCAATTTTGTCAATGGGTCGTACTTATAAGTTTGAGTTAATTCATCGATAATAGTACCAAGCAATTCATTTTTCAACTTATATGATGTGTTCCAGCCCCCATGACCATCATAAACTCCCCAAAACATCCAATCAGTGTTCAGCTGATCGTTGTTTGCGTCCATTATAGGCACTTGAACTATTTGCTCACTTCTATCATCTTCAATGGGACTATTACTTGGTAATTGGGCAATATCATATCTGATAACGCCTTTACCCCTATTGACTTTGTAGCTTTCTTCAACGAGTAATACTGCAAATACAGCACCTAGTAGTGTTTTAGGAATATCTTTCATTGGGTTGCTATGATTATCCGAATTGGATTGACCTTGTTTAGACTTGAGTGATTGTGTACTGTTAGAAATATCACCTTTTTCAGAACTGAACTTGTTTTTCTTTTGTGTGGATGTAGACAATTGCTTAAATAACACAACACTGCCCAATTGGAGTAAAGAGGGATGAATATATCTTGAAGCAGAGTTGCTGGTATTGCCTGAAACTAATCTTACACGTAACCAACTTCTCAATAAGTTTCTAGCTGAAGATTTTGACACTATCAAATTCATATCTATCTATATGAATAAGCAAATATAAATCCAATATCTAGATGAGTTATTTCTAAGTAATATATGTATGGCATTCTATTAAAATGATGGTTGAACAACAACACTTTCAGATTCCTTGATTGCCCCTTAGCCACAAGAAAAAGTGGCTAAAGGTTTTGTATTTGGTGGCTGACGAGCGAAGTGAAAAATTTTTTTTTTTGTGTTGATTATAGAGAGTATAGGTTGAAAGCTGATGAAATCAAACACACTTCTAGAAACCTAATCTCTCCAATTATCTATTGTCACTAGTACACGTTGTTCGAAAATGCCTCCAAAGAAGAATAAAGCACAAGACAACTCGAAAGCCAAGAAGGAGAAGACCAAAAAGAAGCTCGAGGACAGCACCTTTGGTTTGAAAAATAAAAATAAGTCCAAGAAAGTTCAGCAATTTATCAGTCAAGCGAAGGGTCAAATTTCAGAAGCCCAATCTACAAAGGAAGCTGCTGCTGCAAAGAGGGCATTGGCAGAGAAGAAGGCTGCCGAACAAGCCAAGTTAGAAGCTGCTAAACTTTTCACACCAGTTTTAACTCAGAAAGTTCCATTTGGAGTTGATCCAAAATCTGTTTTGTGTATCTATATCAAGCAAAAGAAAGAGTGCCCTAATAAGAAGTGTAAGTTCTCACATGATATAAATATTGAAAGAAAATCAACAAAGAAGGATTTGTATACCGATGATAGAGCTGAAGAACCATCTAAAAAGGAAGATTTCATGGAAAATTGGGATGAAGATAAGTTAAGAGCTGTTATCAAGTCAAAGCATGGTAATCCAATGACAACAACAGACATTGTTTGTAAAAATTTCATTGAAGCGGTCGAAAATGGTAAATACGGTTGGTTCTGGGTGTGTCCAAATGGAGGTGACGAGTGTAAATATAAACATTCCTTACCACCAGGATTTGTATTGAAGACAAAAGAACAGAAGAGGTTAGAAAAGTTGGCATTCGAGAAGCAACCAAAGATCACATTAGAAGATTTCCTTGAAACAGAAAGGGATAAATTACCAAAAGATAAATTAACCCCAATCACGGTTGAAACATTTGCTACATGGAAACTGAAACATAGACAAGATAAGATTGAAGAGAAAAATAAACAGCTTCTGAGGGACAACTCAAAGAGGGCATTAACAGGAAGGGAACTTATCATCAAAAAGTTCTCAGACAAATTCTACCAAGAGGACGAAGTTGAAGGTGACAATGCATTCGATTTGTCGGAATTCAAGAGATCTTTGGATGATGATGACGAAGGAACTACAGTCAAAGATTATGGTGATGGTTCAACTGCATTTGCTGAATCTCAATTAGCAAGAACTGAATCAGAAGATGTGAAGAAGGAAGAATCAAAGGATGCAAATCAAACTGTAAATGAAGAGGTAAAGGCAGAAGAAATTTCTTCCACTTAAACCAGATCATCTTTGGAAAATACTTGTGTTCTGTTTTTCGCACCCTGAATATCGATGAACTAGAATCTTATTGTTTCTATGATATCGGATCTAGTACTGATAAATTTGAATTCAATCTACATTTTCGAAAGATCATTGACAGCATCGTGATGATATCTTTGTTGCCAATTGGTCCTCAGTTAACTACTTGAGTCCGCAAATGTCATTTCTCACTTTTGCTTTCGAGTTCATGTCGTCAGTTTCGCTGTATTTATATCTGTATTTTTGTTCTGTTCCGTATTTTGGATTAGCTTGCATTTTTTTCAATTTATTTTAACTAAATAGTTTAGCATTTGATAGGTTTTTATAGTAAAAGGTGCACTTGTATTGAATCTATGTACAAATTGAGAAAACTTAGTTTCGAACTCTGTCCTCAAGAGCTGTTTGAGACTTTCTTCTCGGCAATCTCTTCTATCTTAGTTTCTTTTATCAGTTCAAAAACAACCTTTTCTTCAACACCGGTATTTCCCACTACCTCTTCATCGATACTTGGAGATTCGGGTTCAGCAGAAATCTCCTCTCCAGTAACAAGCAGGTTTTGCTCGACTTTGATATCTTCAATACTTGACGTCTTTTTTTCGAACTTAGAATAATCTAGAATATTAACACTCTCGCCAAATGCCTCATCATTTTCACCATATTTCTCAAGTGGAAATTTGAACGGAAGTTCAATCGGCATAATTTCAGCGCTTTCTTCGATTTGAAAACTGTCCGGAATAGCACCATTGTACGAAGGAACTAACTTGAGATTTTTTGTTGAATTCAACAAAACACCAATCTCCCAGTGACTGCATCTGATTCTTCTCAAATCTCTGTTTTCATGAATCATGGAACCCCAGGAGGAGCTACTCAAATTGAAAGAACCAAATAACGCCCAAGTTAATGTTTTGAAGTTGTTTGTTGATAAAAGATAAGTTTTAGAGTAATCAGCGTCGTTTGAAGGTTCCCCAGCACTCAATGAATCATTAGATTTCTTGTATAAGCAATTTTTTATAATCCCTTCATCACGAGAAGCTGTTTTGTAGTGAAATAGTTTTTTTGAGTCATCATTCAACTTCAGTGCATCTGTCTCTGTCGGAAACAAAATCATTGGTGTAATCTTGCCCCTCCCATTATCCATAAACTCCTTATAGTGTTCGAGTCCGGTACGAAGAGTATAGTTCCTACCCATTATGAACGGTATCAATACGTGTGTGAAAATATTTCTCATTCCACTGAACGGTCTGCTGATTGACGTAGCTTGAGCCAATATTTTAACATCCTTCGACTGATTACTATTTGGAATAAGTCTGAGCCTTTGCAAAGTTTCCTTCAACTTCAATAACCCAACACCAGAGCTGAATGAGCCTGGTACTGTTGTTATCAAAGTAGCATCTACTGGGCCAAAATCAAACGGTTTCAACAGTAAAATCAATTGATCCAATTTTTCCACGTTGTACTGCTTCAAGTAGACAGCAAGGTCAATTAAGAATGGGCTTGCTTCATAGTCTTCACCTGTAAACTTTTTCAATCTACCAGTTGACCAATATGAATTATTCACGGTGTTCAAGATATTACTTGTCAAGCCACCACTGAATATTATAACTTCCATGGTTTCATCATTATAAAAATTGATAATCAAGTTTGAATGATGCAAGTCAAACTTGGACTTATACAACGCCTTTACGTCAAACAACTGAATGTTTTCGACTGGAGCTGTCTTGACGTTCTCGAACTTGTCTGCCAATACGAAATAATTTGTAGTTTTCGATTCTATCAAACCTAGATCAAATTTGAAAGCTAACACATACGATTCGGACAAATCCTCAGAATTTAATATTGAATGGACTAATTCAAAGCCCGTAGATCTGGTAAGAAGTTTGATTGGAGACTTGTGAATTATACTCGTTGGCACTTGCTTTTCTAACGGTGATGGTTCAACTTCGGTTGCATAAGATCTGAGTCCCTTTGACGATGTCCTGATGGAGATGCATGATGCTATCGATCTGACTCTGTTTATTCTCAGAAATCTAGGTAGCAGCCTTAGCGGCATAGAAGACTTTTGCATCATTCTTAGTCTGCTGATTTAGTTTTCTAGGCGATAAAATTCAAATGTGTTTAAATACATGTATGTAATACACTTTTTCAGTCATACAAAAAACTTGTTGAAAAAAACGAAATGTTTGAAAATAGTAGTGTTCCAGAAGCTAAACATATTTAAAGCGACACCAAGGTTCATCGTTATCATCATATTTAACGACTGGTAACTTGAAAGGCAACCTTATTGGAACGATCTTTTCTTTGGATAAGAGGTTGATGGTGTTTGTCTCAAAAACAGGAACAAATTTGACGTCCACTCCATAACTTTGGGGATCCATCAAGACACCAACCTCCCAGTTTGTACCCCTTAATGATTTCTCGTTACCAGGAATGGGTGAGCCCCAAGCAGCTTTGCTCAAATTCATAGAGCCAACAAAACACCAATTCAAAGTTTTGAAGTTATCCTGTGTAAAGAGGTATATCTTCGAATGGTTATTTATGAATTTTGAGCTTGACTCGTTCTTGTTCCTCTTGTAGAAGAATTCCTTTAGGAAACTGTCATGTTGCAATGATCCATTTTTATTCACACTGTTATAGATCAAACACCCACCTCCATTCAAACCACCCGTGGCCCTTGTCATTTCTTCTAACAGCGGAAATAGAATCATCGGTGTCACATTGTGGGAACTCATGAATTTCTCCAATGATTCCTTACCAGGAGGGAGCGGAAATTTAGAGCCCAACACCATGGGAGTGAGAAGGTGAGTTAATAAGTTTGAAACATTCTCCTTGGAAGTTTTGAATGGACCAGCAATTGTAGAAACTTGAGTAAGGAAATTGTAATGATGAATTGAATTTTCAATAGGTATCAAGCCTTTTTTAAATAACTCATCTTTTAATTTGAGATAACCAAACTTACCCGCTGTAACGCCAGGAACAGAAGAGACAAACGTTTCTTTGATACAACTGAAGTCATATAGTTGAAGTTCCTGTATCAAACTTTTCATAATAGGTAGATTGTACTCATTCAAGTACTCGATCAAGTTATTTCTGAAAAACTGTCTGTGAGTTTTAATAAACTCAGACTCCTGGGAGTTTACCAACTTCACTATTTTGGCTGATTTCCAAAAACAGCCACCCATTATTTGATATTCAGCTTTTGTAAAATTCGAAGTCGAGATGAAAATCTGAATGGTATTGTCAGCATAGAAATTGATCACCATTTTCGAGTGATGGCATGACCATTCGGTGATCAACCTTGAAACGTCGATGAACCGAAATTTATGAGAAGGTGGTAGTTTCTCCTTATTATACACATTCTGTGCTATTATTACAGTATCTATATGCATCAATGGTTTGGTAAATGAATCAAAAATCAAATCTACATCCAACTCAAAGGAAAATACATATGTCCTTGTTAGTAGCGGCGAGTTGAACATTGTGTTAATTGAAGTCGCATTTGGTGGGCTCAAAGATGGTGTATCAAGTACCACTATTGGCGACTCGTAAAAATCAGTCTGCTTTTGCTCGGCATCTTTATCGTTGTTCGATTCGCCACTGGTGTGGTGATCTTTTGATTGTTTGTGCTTCTTCAATGATCTTTCCTCAAGTATCTCAAGCCCATCATCTGAGCTCAACAGTTTAACACTATCATCACTATAATCCGTTAGTTCATCATCCAAATCTACAATTTCTATTGTATCATTCTTTGCTTTCAAGATCGTTGGCTTTATGATGGGCCTATTTTCGGTGGTGATAGATGAGGTTATTGGATCGTCATGTTTGTCCGTCAAATCCTCAGTTTCTGAAATTGGAGAAGTTTTATTATATTTATTGATCCAATGGTGAGCTACTATTCTCCTTATTTCATCCCGACTTGGATCGCTCATATCTTTGTTGCAGAGAAGTAATATTGGATCATAAATGCCACTATTTTGCATTTGTAAGACTATCTTGAAACCGTTAAAAAAATTGATTGATACCTCTACTCATCTAAGATGATTATGTAACGCAACTTTACTTGAAGATGAAAACCTGAACCAATTCAGTTTTACATAGTTTTTTTCAAATGATAAATACTATAAAGGAAAATAAAACAATAAATAAAGAAGAGAGATTACAACTTACAATTCATGGAAAAATCACTGCTTGTTCAAGGTCTCAACATAACCATCCAACTCATCACCATACTTGAAGAAGATAACATCAATGCTGTCATCAACCTCATTGATACACCTAACAATTCTCTCCTTCCATATATAGGCCTTCTTATCCTCGATATTGTTCAACAAATGATAATCACTACTGTTTATCTCGAATATGCCATTTGGAGATAGCTGCGAGCTATCAGGTGTCTGCCTTCTTCTTGGTGGTGGAGGAGGGGGAGGAGAAGATCTTGATTTGAATTTAGCTATACCTTTATCCGATTCTGGTCTTTGAGGTAATTTTGGCAGTATTTCTTCATCAACTTTGAGTATGGGGTCACTTTTCAAGGACGTCGGTTTTCGAGGAATCATTGGTGGTAATTTTTTATTCGTTACTGCATCAGATGTTGTTTTCAGTCTCATAATTGACGTGGATGATATATTCGAATCTGATAGATCAATGAGATCTTTGATAGAGGTGTCACTTGCACTTTTGTGCAAACTGCTGCTGATTATTCTGTTTTTTCTTTTCTCCAAGATTCTACAAATTTCATGGTAGATCTTATCTTCATTTTCTGAAAAGTCTGATAATGAGTTTGGTACACATCTTATTAAAATTGATTTAACTCTTTTGGAAAACTCTTTAGAAATGCATAAATATGCTTCAATATCCCTCTCTCCTGAATCACCAATAAGTATGAAGTCTCTTTTATCATAATCCTCAAGAATCTGCCGAATCAAAGGTAATTTTCTCTGTGATGATGGTTCCATAAGGTTTGAGATCAAATTTCCAGAATACTGTTTTAACAGAATCGATCCGATAGGGATCTTATTCTCTTTCATGAAATCATAAATTTGATTGTACAATTGATATGGGGAATTTGAAACGTAATGAATATCATAGTCTAACTGAATCACCAATCTATTTAGTAATTCAGTCATATCAGGAATTTCCAAGTCTTTGAAATCCTTTATAAAGATGTTTCTGAACATTTCACGCCTGTCACCTGTCAACCCTGTATTCTTTATGGTATCATCGATATCACAAATGATTGAAGTTTTGTTTCGTTCGTTTGCTATAGGCTCAAGCTCTTGAAATTTGAAGACTTGATCCATACCCAATATCTGGGCTTGAATAATGGACGGCGTATACATTATGTTCTCAAATTTGTAATCAAAATTCCCGTTTAAATCAGTTGGTATGGTTATAGTTTTCAAGTCTTCCAAGTCAATCGAGTCCAACGATCCAATGGTAATCTGAACCCTTATGTTAGGCAATGTTCTAATCATGAAACCAGAAATTCTCTCTTTCAACACCTCATCATTGGCATTAGTAATCATGGAGTTACTCGACATAAATGAAGTGCTTTCAACTTCACTAGTCGATGAACCAGTTTCATTGTATGTGTCTGGATTGTTTATCTTCTCTCCAAGTTCTCCTTGAAATTTATCAAGATCGTCAGTGTTATTTCTAGTTAACCTTCTTGCTAAGGTTAACAACAACCTATTTTTTCTCCCCATAGCACCATCACAGTATAATAACCCACTGACGTGAATGGTGAATGATCCATCATCAACATTTTTGATTGAATACGTATTGTATAACGTAATTTTCGAGTTCGAGGGGATAGAATTCTCCAAATTTGACCTAGCAATGTTGTTGTTTGCAGATATATTGCTCAATGTACTGATTGCAGTCGGTAAGTATTGGTCCCTTGTTGATTTGACAAATCCCATGAACCTTGATCTTTTCGTTGACAGATGATCAAACGTGGAAATCAGTGATGCGGTTGAGGTAGATGCCATCGATGATGACGACGAGGACGATGAAAGTTTTGTAGTCGGATTATTATTTTCCACTGACAAAGAATTCTCTATTCCCAATCGTTTGGGAGGAATTTGTGGTGGTTCCTGCTGTTGTCGATCCATGATCATCGAATTACCATTATTCATCTTCTGCTGTTTCCTCTGAAAGATCTTGAAATGTCTATTTGGGAATAGCAATTTCCTTAAAAACTTAAAGTCTTGCCCTATTACTCTATAATGATCTCTTTTTATGGACTTTTTAGTTAAATAGCTGTCTATCTTTGAACTTTTATTCCTAACGATTCCAACGGTGTATCTGTTAACAAAATTTGCCGATGACCTAAGCAGTGAAAGTGCTTTGGCAATTCTAATAAGTGTTTCGACACTCAGATTGATGGATTTGACTCTTAATAGATTGATTGAAGCAAAGAATTTATTTCTTTGCAAATTATTTATCGCATCAATGTCTTTTTAGATAATTTGACCAGTCGCTTATTGTATATGTGAGGGTTCGTACTTAAGAATGTTTTTGTGATACGCTTCGGATATACACGACCTTCACTTGGGGGTCATAAGTAGATAGATGAAACCATTTGTTCATTTGATAAGTGATAAAATCTATAAAACCGCAGATGGAGGTGCTTGAAAGAGTAACAATATCTTTCTCAGATAGCATGCAAAATAAAAACAGAAAACCAGGTGCACCGTGTTCCCTAGTAACCCAAACTTACCTTGAGAACGTATGTTAGCAAAAAGGATAAGGTGATGAACAAAACAGAATACTGTGACAAAATATAGATAGCTAAGCAGTCCATCTGTGTATGATCCTTGGCCTCAGGATCTGAATACGTGGCAGTCAAGTAAATTTGAACCGTAGCAGATGGTAACCCCCATTGCATCATTAACACAAACAGCAAAACATCATCATCTATCCATCCAATGTTTCTTAACTTGTTGATCCAGCAGACACCGATGATTGGCATGATGATTAGCCTATAAGTCAACAATACCAATACACATTTCCAGAAGCCTTTTGGAATAACGTTTATCTCCAATCTTTGTATAGTAGACCCCAACAACAATAGTCCGATTGGTACAGCTGCTTGCCCTATATAGCTTACAAAGTCCATTATGAAAGATAGTGGGGGGTTATCATCGGGCGCATTTGGCATACTGATTGATGTTTCCACAAAAAGCAGTTTTACCCATGGTATCATGCTCACAGTAATAGAGAAAATCAAAGCTATCGATGCAGGCTTCAAAAAGTTCTTGACAAGAAAAACCAACCATTGTAAGTTGAACCTTGCAACAAATTTGGAGCTTTCACCACTTTGCTTGACCAACTTTTCCGAAACGTTTTCCGTTATTATCGATCTTATTGCTGTTAGTTCGTTGTTGTATGGCTCGTACCTCGAATACTCTCTGACCAAGTCTCTCATTGTTCCTGTTGAGTGTATTGAAGACATTGTTGTTCTCGTCGACCTCCTTGAGATTCTCGGTCCAAATAGTCTACTTTGATGAACATGGCCATCATCTTCCTCTAGCTGGACAACTTGGAGATCTGGCTGATGGTGGTTTATTCTACTTGAAGCCGTCGAGACAGATGATAAAGTTGATGTTGGCGATAATGGTTCGCCCGTTGAGTCCAAAATTTGTTCGCTTTGGTGGATGTCAGCAGCTTGACTTTCTTCCTCCCTGTCATCTTTCTTTGGCTCAAAACTTTTCTCGTCGTCGTCTTCAGCCAAGTTGTTGGTGAAATCTGACTCCACCAATCTAAACAAACCGAGATTGAACTGAACAAAAATATAGGTTGCCAAACAGATGCATATATATGCGACTCCCTTATCAACCTGCGAGCTGCTAAATATTATACCACCCGACAAAGATTGGAGATAAGCAATCGGTAGGTCTGAAACGTTCGGTAGAGTGTTGCTCGAAATATACCCATACTTCCATTTCTTGGGTACCGGTAGCAAGAATGATGACAAAAACGCAAAAATAAACCCGCTCGAGTACATGAGAAATGCGTTGAGCACTATAAGTCCAATGATCTTGATGTCGCCATTATCGATGTTTGTGATGATTTTATTCGTAACCAAAGCCGGTAGCAACGCAACCAAAGTGATGTTCGATAAGTTCCTCGACGTTTCCACCGATAGGTATTCTTTTTTCGCTAGTAAATACCCCGTTAGTATGATAAGGTATAGCTTGAACATCGGTTTAACGCAAGAGTACACAACCGATCCTAGAGAGGTACCACCCATGACCAACAAATCCTCGAATCCTAACACTAGATCGACTAATTCCTCAGATTCATGACTGAAAAGGACTTATATTTGGCTTATCATATCGTTGGAGAAAATTTTGAAAAATTCAAAACTCATGAGCTTCATGCATAGTGAGTGGTCTGTATGTATATTTTCTCCGTAGCCGTCGGTGAAGTTACGCCATATTCGGGACAGCCCCTATTATTGGTACTGGATGGTATAGTTTGATGATTGAATTCATGATATTCATGACATTCAGAGGTTTAATTGTTCTGGTTCAGCATCGAAGAAAGTGCAAAAAACCCCTAGAAGAAGTGAGAGAATGTCTGTTGAGAAAATCAGCATTGGTAATGAGCTAAAAGATTCGTTTGATTCTACCAATCAATGGGTCAAAAGTAACATCAATTGGACCAACGATATTGAAACATTCTACAGAGAACGGTCAGCGATCGAGAAAGAGTATGCGACGAAGCTTGAAAACTTGTGCAAAGAGTCATTCAGTAAAAAACTGAAAGCTTCGTCGAGTCTCAGTGTGGGTAGTCAGCCGGTGATAACGCCTGGCTCTTTGGAAAATGCGAGTTTGGTTGCATGGACCGAAATATTGACTCAAACGGAACAGATATCGAAAGTGCATTTGAAGTTGTCGGCGGACTTCAACTCGAAGGTCTCGGACGAGTTGAACAAAGTCAGAACCAAGTATGATGGTATTAGAACGAGGTTTGAAACTTTCAACTCGGAATTAATCAAGCAAAGAGACTCGTATTACAACGAGTTGTCGAAATCCAAGAAAGATTATGATGCGTTATGTCAGTCAATGGAGAATCATAGGGTGAAGCATGAAAAGTCGCCAACCGATAAGAATCAAAGGAAATTGAAGGAAAAGGAGATCGATATGAACATTGGCAAAAATGAGTATTTGATCAAGATCAACGTTGCCAACAGGTTAAAAGACAAATATTTTTACCAAGATCTACCTGAGATTTTGGATGGTTTACAAGATTTGAATGAGTCAAAAACATCAAGAGTGAACCAGATATGGTTGATTGCCTCCAAGTTGGAACGAATGGCGTTGGAGAGTTGCATAGATGATTTGAAGCTGAGTGATGAGGTGGTCAATCAGAACGATTACGTATTGGATAGTTCAATGTTTATCAAACACAACATGAATTCGTGGAAAGAACCTCAAGACTTCTACTACGTTCCATCGAGTGTTTGGCATGATGATGAAACCATCATAACCAATCCAGATGAGTTGAACGATTTGAAGAAAAAATTGAGTTCATCGATTGTGTTGTTTGAGAAATTGGAGAATAAATGTAACACATCCAAAAATTCGCTAGGTGAGATCTCGAACTTGAAGAATAATTTGAAGAATTCAAAAAAGATCTTGTCAAAAGAAGAGATGTTCAAGTACGATGAGTACTTGATCAAGTACTTGAACCAGTTGAACCTCTTTACCGCGGACGATAACAGAAGGGTTATCGCGGAGGTCGAGCTAGAAACGATCCAAAACGCAACCAGTGGTAAAGATTTAACCATCGACCCACAACAAGAATCGAAAAGAAAATCGAGATTTCTAGGATTTGGTAAGTCGCATACTAACTA
Organism: Peterozyma toletana; assembly: GCA_003706045.2. Taxonomy (NCBI): domain Eukaryota; kingdom Fungi; phylum Ascomycota; class Pichiomycetes; order Alaninales; family Pachysolenaceae; genus Peterozyma; species Peterozyma toletana. The sequence continues at coordinate 107,159 of PPKG02000026.1, read as the reverse complement.
TATCCTGACTTCATCGAAGAACGATACGCAGTTGTCGAAAACAACCTCAAACACATCGCTGGTAACCTCAAACACAACACACAGAAATATCCTTGGATCGTTTCATCGCCATAGATCTCAAACCCAGACATCGATACCATCAACACATACAACCTCAACCACATCACAGAGAGCAAAGCTGTTGTTTGCATACAACGCTGACGGCGATGATGAGCTGGATTTGAGCTTGAACGATGAAGTCACTGTTGTGGAACACGATGACGGATCAGGCTGGACCAGGATCTCCAATGTTAAGGGCGAAGAAGGTCTAGTGCCAACTTCCTATCTCGAAATGATTCAAACCTCCTCCAACACCAAGAAAAAGGTTGGTCCAAAGGTTGCGCCGCGTAAGAGAGCCGGCAATTCTGAACCCCAAAAAAAGTATTGTGAGGTGTTGTACCTGTATGAGGCACAAGGAGATGATGAGATCGGATTGGATGTCGGTGAGAAGGTCTTGGTGGTCAACGGGGATGATGGGTCTGGTTGGACAGAGGGGGAGATTGACGGAACCAGAGGGTTGTTTCCAACCTCTTACGTTAGATTTTTATAAGTTTTACTTTCACCATCAAATGAGAAAATGTCTGTTTTTTTTACTCGCTTTGCACATAGCTGAAGCATTGTGCCTCGATTTCTGGCCAGATGTTGGCTCCAATACTCAAGGTTTCATTGTGTCTCACTTGTTGTATGTAATACTTAGTATTTAGGTAAATCAATATGTTGTTCCCAAAAGGGTTTAAATCTGTAGTTTGTAGACGCGCCTTTTTCCATCTGAAGTGACTAAACCTTAATTCCAGGTTGAATACCACAAAACATCATTGTCAACGTCTGTATTCGCTTCTAGATTGGTATTTACATTGAGTTTTCATCCCAAAGTATCCAGATTGGAAGAGCACTGATCAAAAGACACACCACACTCATTTCAAATAGAACAAACTTGGTCTGAGAACTATCAAATTATTCACTCATTTACTCATTCGTTATCTTCCCAGTACTGTATTTTAGATTGAAATAAACACCACAAGACACAATGGGTGGCTTGGTATCAAAACTCTTTTCGAACAAGCAGCAAGAAATAAGATTGTTGATGTTGGGGTTGGACAATGCAGGCAAGACGACAATATTATACAAACTTAAGTTGGGTAAATCAACAACAACAGTTCCTACCGTCGGGTTCAACGTGGAAACCATAAAGTACAAGAATCTACAAATGCACACATGGGATATCGGTGGACAAGAACGTATCAGGGCATTGTGGAGACACTATTTCAATGGAACGGATGCTCTCATTTTTGTCATTGATTCAAGCGATAAGCAGAGGATCCAGGACGCCAAAAAAGAGTTTTTCAGAGTCATCAATGATAAAGAATTGAAAAACTGCTTAATTGTTATAATGCTGAACAAGCAGGATTTGAAAGATTCTGTGAAGCCCCTGGAGTTGACTGAAACGTTGGAGTTGAATAGTATTAAGGACCATGAGTGGTGTATCATCCCAACGGTTGCCATTAACGGTACCGGGTTGGTCGAGGCTTTGAGCTGGATTACTGGAAATATTGGAAACAAATAATCTATAGAAGGTATTTAACTTTTCTGTGCTTTCATTTCAATCTTTATTGGCTTGCCTAATCTTCTAGCCTTTTCATCATTTTTTTCGATTCTTGAATGTTCTCTTCCTTCCTTTTCTCTCTTCAGTTTCTTCTTTGAACTGTACCTAAAGCCTAATAAGTTCCAAAATTAATTTCTATAAATCTATTAATTCTCCCCAAAAAATTGTGAGCTATTGAATCATCAATTCAGCTAAAGAGTTGACATCTTTTGAATCATCTATAAGATGATGCTCAATCATTTCAACTCCAACCCTCTTAGCCAACTCGTCAACAAAGTGACTGGTAACATCAGCAACACTTGGGACTTCACCAGAAATTTCGTTGGATATAGATGTCTGCTTTCTTCCTGGGAGTCCACACATGATCATTTCAGCATCGTTCAAAAACTTCAAGTCTGGATCAACGTTTATACTTACGCCATGAGATGTTATCGATCTTCTAATATTGCAGCCAATCGATGATATCTTATCACCTTTTGTAGTCCAAACTCCTGTATTCTCAGTCTTTTCTGCATCGATCCCAAGGCCCAGTAAAACCGAAATCACACTTTTCTCAATGGTCGACACATAACATTTGGAGTTCATGTTCATAAATTTTGAAAGGTCTAAAATTGGATATATTACACATTGTCCAGGTCCATGGTATGTGATTTCTCCGCCTCTCATTGTTTGGACGAAAGGGATCTGGAATTTATTTACTATGTGCTCTCGTTGTCTCTCACGTTTTCCACCTGTGTATGTTGATTCAAACTCAAATGAAATGACTAGTTGATTTGATGAGATATCTTTTATCAATCCCTCGTTCATGATCTTTGTGATTTTCGAACTGTCAACATTCGGGTTCTTGGATAGAATCTCGTACTTTTTGGTGTTTAGAAACCTTGAAACTAGAAATTCTTGAATTGCATCACCCTCTGAATAGGGCCTTATTTTGCTGAAATGATAGTGTTTGATCTTGGTAGTCGAGTCCTTCGGATAAAACTTTGTTGAACATGAGGCAAGCGATCCTGTCGATAGGTTGCAAAATTGTTTGAGGTGGACCCTGGGGAGGGTGAGTTTTGTGAGCTTTAGTATCATCGATCTAGTTTCTAGCTAGTTCATTGACAGCTGAGCAGATTATAAGCTTACTTTTTCTATAGTTATTGATTTTTCACTCGTTTGTGCGTATGCTATTCTATTTTTTTTTTTGCATTTACAAAGCTTATTTGAGGTTTATGGTTCAACTTATACTGAATATAAGATCAAGTGCTGAATGATGGTCGAAAGAAAGCAACACTACAGTTGTCACAATCTTGAGAGTAGTTGTTGTTATGTAAACTATACACAAAATTCAAGAGGAGGGGGTACACCAGGGACTTTTCCCAACTCAAAATTAGCATCTTGAAATAACTTGATGACCAGTTCACTCAAATCTTCCAAAGATGTCTGTTCTTCAGAAACTGGACTTTGAAGAAACAATGGACCTGAATTTCTCGTAGGCAGTTTCTGCCCAAATGGTGTTGATGCAGGTGCTGAGCCGAAAGCAAATCCGCTATTTCCAAACGAAGAATTAGACTGGGCAGGTATGGTACCAAAAGGCGATGGTTGTATCTCGGTCGATGAGGAACCAGCTTGGCCAAATGGGCTTGTTGTAGATGCAGAAGCACCGCCAAATGGATTCGATGTTGTTGATGCTGCTGAGCCAAATGGATTAGCAGGGACTGCTGGATTTGACGTACCAAATGGATTTGATCCGGTTGAGGAGGCAGATGCAAAAGGCGATGTTTGCGAATTCAATGCAGTACCAAAACTGGATGTGCCGAACAGCGATGTCGCTGCTGGTGTGGCTCCAAACGCACCTGCCGTACTAGGTGTTGCACCAAAAGCAGACGCAGAAGAGCCTCCAAATGGATTGGCTGTGTTGGGAGCGGATGCAAACGGTGATTTATTGTTTTCTGACAGTTGTGCATTGGCAGAACCCAGACCAAATATAGACGATGAGGTTGTTTTGGCAGCTGCTGTACCAAAAGGTGACGTATTACTTGTACCAGTGGCACCAATACTTCCAAATGGGCTCGTCGTTGATTGTCCGCCAAATGCTCCAAACAGTGATGGCTTTGCTGTAGCGGCACCTCCAAATGCAGTAGATCCAAACCCCGAGCCTCCAAATGCAGAGTTACTTCCAGTCGTTGATCCAAATCCTGTTGATCCAAACGGTGTTGCTGGAATGGTTGTTGTTGGGATATTCGAGCGGGACGGTCCACCTACTGATCCAAACGCTTGGCTCTGGTTTCCAAATGCTCCAAATCCACCACCTGAAGTCAAGCCTGAAGTCCCAAAACCTCCACTGTTCGAAGTGCCGGCATTGAAGTCAATTTCAAAATCAACATATGGTTTGACCTTGCTCAAATTTCCTTGGTTCGGTTTATGCAGTTCTTCGGTGGTAACTTGTAAGTATCTTGTGGCCTTTCTTGCATCACCTGATATGAAATTTATGACTTTCTCATAGTCTTTCAACCTTGCATTTACTTCCCGTTCACATCCATGTTGGTCCTGGTTGTACTTGAATCTCAACTCTTCATATGAAATGTCTCGGTTTGATATCAAATTTAGTGCAGCATGAGGTGCTAGACTATACGCTGATAGTACTTGGCTATCAAATGATTTGACTTCTTGTAAGTCGGCTTTCAACTCGTTTGTCTTCGCATCAAGATTGCTCGCAGACCAAAATGGCCCCGATGAAACTGGAGCAGACGATTTATTGCTGCTGTTATTGTTGTATGTGTAACTGCTTCCACCGTTGTAGCCACTTCCACTGTTTCCATGGGCAAAAGGACAATTGGACCCTTTCCTACATGTCCCTTGTTTGTAGAATTTACACTGTTGTCTTCCTGACATGATAGTCTAACAATTTTCAAGCGTATCTGATGATATTTATCCTTGGGTACGAAATCTAAAAGGAAACGGTTTTGCTTCAATTTATTTTCCTAATTTTTTTTTTGTTTTTCTACTACAAACCTCATCATAACAGATTGATTAGCATTTGTAAAAGATGATATATATATATATATGAATTGCATAGAGGATGATATGCATAGAATGTTCAACTCCAATTGACTCGCTATTTCACAAGTACTCATCGTCTAACTTCAAGCTAACAAGATGTCATCATTGTAATCATATCTGTGACAAATATATCGAATACGATAAAGTTTTGATACTTATTGATTTGATTTTGTTGAAACCACAAGTCTACAAGCACCTAATTTACAACAATTTGATTGAGTCCTGGGACTTGAGACCAGCATATAATCATTCAACAATAGATTATATCAAAGGTTACAGCCGAATAGTGAAAATCCTGTTGTTAATCTTTTTGTTTGAGGTCTATTTGAAATGGGCATATGAGGAAAAAATCCAATCAAAAGGCCTAACCATTCTTGCTGACTCAAATATGCTAACCCAATATTTTTTTTTTATCATGAAGATCTTTTTGATCAACCTCAACTATCATGTCATCATTCAAGTCGGTTTCAAATTGCTCAAACTTATTGGGCATGATTATGACTTGATTGAGTTCAACAATGATCCTTCAGTACCAGACGGTGTTATAGTGCATCCAATTGACCTCAGAAGTTATATCTCTGAGAGAGCTGAACGTTCAAAGTTCTACTACCACCCAAATAGGCTCATCATCTCAACTATACTTTTATTTTCCAGTATTACCAAGCTATTGCCAGTCTTTATAATCATCTGGCCGTACGATACAGAGACCCTTTATATCAATATGGTTTTGATTCAGTTGGTCAATAATTATTTCATCTACATAAATTTAAACAGTTGTTTTAATGATTTCGAGTATAGGTATGAGATTTTGTTTCTCATAGGAATAAGTAATGTGTGTGGTTTTTTGATTGGGGAGGTTCTTTTAACATATGTGGTGGAACTCATTTACTCATGATGGAAAATTATGTACTTTGAATGAAAGAAAAAGTAATATTAACTAAATACAGTTATTTAGTCATAACTGAAACACTACCTGTTTCTTCTCCAATGTAAGCGCTTTCGGCCATCTGGACAAACAAACCAACATCAACAACACCCGTGATTAACTTGATTTTATTGTGTAATTCGGAAACTTTCTCAATCGGAATTTCTCCAAAATCACAATCAATTATAAACATACCGTTATCTGTGATAACAGGACCAGCTTTAGCGGCACCACCGCTTCTAACAGCCGCCTTTACTGAACCAAGCGACTTCAAGTCATTCAAAACCTTGGTGTATGACCCTGGAATGATTTCAATCGGAACACCTTTTTTCCATCCAAAGCCCAAATTTCTAGGTGACTTCTTCCTGAAATCGGCAACGATAACGAATCTCTTTGAACAATCAGCTACCAACTTTTCCTGCATCAAACAAGCACCACCGCCCTTGATGACGTTCAAATCTGAATCTATTTCATCGGCACCATCGAAGGTGATATCAATGACTGGAAATTCCTCGATCGAACCCAACCTCAACCCGTTCTCAAGAATAAGTTGTTTTGACTGAAAACCTGTCGGGATGCATGTGAACTGCTCTTTGTTTGCCAACTGGCCCACTCTCTCAGCTACATAAACAACTGTTGACCCAGACCCAATACCAATGACTCTATAATCCGCTTTGACGTTTTCATCAACAGCTCTATACGCAGCTAACTTTTTACTTTGCTCTACAAGATCGGACATTTTCAACCCGACTTTTGAACTCAATGACTTTGAAACTAAGGGAGAAAATAGATTATGCTTTACTGTTCTGTACGAGTGCCTCAAAAACATACAACTATCAAAACGATCAAGTTACTGCCTTTGAGGTTAAAGGCAACAAACAGTATATCACGTTGAAATTTTAAAATCTCTTTATCCCGGAGAGGACGCCCGTGATAACAGGATACTCTGGGGTTGAATCGGGATAAAACATAGAAATATAATGATTACATAACATGTTATGTAATCTGTATTATTTGCACTACCCTGGCAGGGCTGCTAGCCCTAATCATATGATTTTTGATTAAACCTCAATGCACCATATTAATTCAGTGTCAAAAAATTTTCAACTCTGGAAAATCATCCTTTTACTATGGCAGTTACACACCATGATTGTATGGGGACTCTCCAATATAGAAAATTATACTTGATCCTCAACTTTAATATCAGCCAAGTTCTTTGATTTGATTATTCAAGATAAATATATTCCTACAGTATGTCAGCCGCTGCCAAAATTTTGTCATCAGAACCAACTGAATTAGAATTACAAGTTGCCCAAGCCTTCGTTGACTTGGAAAGTAACTCACCAGACTTAAAGTCTGAATTAAGACCATTACAATTCAAGTCAATCAGAGAAATCGATGTTGCTGGTGGTAAGAAGGCTATTGCTGTCTTTGTTCCAGTTCCATTATTGGCTGCCTTCCACAAGGTCCAAATCAGATTAACCAGAGAATTGGAAAAGAAGTTCCCAGACAGACACGTTGTTTTCTTGGCTGAAAGAAGAATCTTACCAAGACCAGGTAGAGTCTCAAGACAACAACAAAAGAGACCAAGATCAAGAACTTTGACTGCTGTCCATGACAAGATTTTGGAAGATTTAGTTTTCCCAACTGAAATTGTCGGTAAGAGAGTTAGATACTTAGTCGGTGGTAACAAGATTGCTAAGGTTTTATTAGATTCAAAGGATTCATCAAACATTGACCACAAGTTGGACTCATTACAAGCTGTCTACTCAAAGTTAACTGGTAAGCAAGTTGTCTTTGAAATCCCAGGTGAAACCCACTAGATTATCAAACCTATTCATTTGCACTCTTTAGTATAATAATGGTGAGATAGCCTTGAAAAGTTGAAGGAAAGCGGAGTAATAAAACAGTATTAGAATTAATCTAGTTGTTTAAGTGACTAATACAGATGTCTATTTGATTTATTATAAAAAAATCTTGAAATTCTAAAGGATGCATTATTCAAATTAGGATTGGTGTAATTTAATTGTAAATTAAAGCGAAGAAGGTCTAGTCGTAAGCTTATGAGATATGTTCCTGACAAATTTCAACTGTTTTGCATGATCAAGCGCTATTGACCCTCTCAGCTGTAGCCATAAAGTTGTTATAGTTCTTTCCAGTTTGAAGAACGCTTCTACCGGTAGCAACGCTATAAATTGTCAGATCATCTCTAATTGCATAGTAATCGGAAGAACTATCATCATCGCTGCCTGTTTCAGATGCTGATGATGATTCGTCTGATGATGATGAATCACCCCTATTCTTGTTATTCATATGTATATGAGTTGGTTTCAGGTACGTCACATGTGTCAACGGTGAAGAATTTCTTCTCTCTACTTGTAGTCTTTGAAGTCTTGATAATGGATCTCTTGGTAACGATGGGTATGATAAGTTTTGATCTTTCATCATCGGCTGTTGAGGTGATGGGACCAGTGTACTTTTTGTCGGCATACTGTTGGTACGTCCAACAGTATTGGAGTCTTTTCTTTCGGCTGTGGTTGTCTTCAAATTCATCAAGAATCCAATAACTGTTAAAATTAACAAGCAAAATATGAAATGCTTTGCCAGTCTTCCGATATATTCAAGAAGTGTTGAAATCAATGGCTGAGCCAAGATGATCAAAAATGTGGTAATGATCCCCAAAGTAAAGCTCTGTATGTGCAACACACTTCCTTCAGTAGAGACATAGTTTGAGTTGGCAACAGAGTTGAAAACCTTTTTCGTTGTCTGCCTTAACAAAGTTATAAGAAGTAACACGAATTCCACAAGGTCAAAAGATTGGCTCATGCTTAGAAATCTATCTGCCATTCTGGGCTTCGCAAACAGGTTATTCTCTGTGTGTATCGGGCTGGATGTTTTAGAATTGAACCTTGTAGTTGATGGTGTTGGTGATGGCGAAGAACCTATTGGAGAAGTTTGGGAATTTCTTCTTGACCTTTCCTCGCTGTATCCATGTTGAATCAATTTTTTCTGTGGAAGGTCAATGTGTGGATGAGATAGACTCGATGAATCAAGCCTTACAACTGCTGCAATATTACTAGGAAGCTCGTCGTCTTTTTTTGTCCTAACTTTGGTTTTGGGGGAAGAATCGGCTTGAAGCAGATTGGGAGTATTTGGGGAATTGATAAATGCACCTGATTCGTCTCTTTCTATAACATATTTTTTGGGTTTGATTGAGAGTAATGCCATCTTGAATGGTTATCGAATACAGGTTTGAGTAGATTAATAGTGGTGAAAGAATTTGATTGGATTCTTCAGTTGTGGTGTATCTGGTTTGAGGTTGAATGAACTGGCTGATAAGTGGATTTCAACAATCGGAAAGTGAAGGTTATCAAGCAAGGTATAGATTACACGCAGTTTTTGAAGATCTAACTGTCAACTTGCTGATTCTGTATCATACACGATGCTGAATGTTATCGAGAATTTTATCAGCATATACAAAAAATCAGGAATGATTTTGTTGACATATTACCCTGTTCGTGCAGTACTCGGTGAAATTTTTGAATTTTTCAGACTCAGGGTCTAAGTATTAAATATACAATATAGAGATGACTTTATACAAAGCAAAACAAATAAAAATTGTAGATAGCAAGCAATGGAAAAGAAACTAAAGATACAACGAAGCAGCTGAAACAATATCCCTATGAACCAACTCAATACCTTTTTCCATCTTTTCTTCCAATGCGACATTACCAATAGCCTTGGCAGCTGTAACCATCTGTCTTAACATTTCCTCCAATCTCTTGAACATTCTGATCAAGGAACCTTCATAAACATCAGTCATCTTGCAGATCTGGATAAAAGTGGCACCTTTACACCAAGCGAAGACAACATCCATTACCTCTGGTCTAAAACTTTCAACGTACTCCTTTTCAACAACCTCCAACTTGGAGTCCTTGGAAACTTTAGCAATCTTCCCTGCCATTTCTTGAAGAGCCTTGAATGGTTCAGCCAACTCTGGTTTCAATCTTGGTGTCTCCTTTGCTCGTTCTTGGAATACAAAACACGATAATAATGCGGTACACTGTTCTGGTGTTAAATCATTGAATGTACCGTTGAAAATCAACTCGGTTAATAGCAATTCGTCACCAGTACTGATCTCACAAGCAACTCTACCCTTCAATTCAATGATGTCAGATTGTGTTGTGAATCCCAACCTTCTCAAGACACGCTTACGGTGTCTCAATTCGTCTAGCTGGATAACAGCTTGAGCTTCAACAATTTTACCCTTTGTGTCCTTAATACTTTTTTCAACAGCCAACTTTTCGCCGTACTCTTTGTACAACTTGTCTAACCTTGGCGATTCTGATAACGGATTTGAGAACAATTTCGATTCCAAAACTTCAATTTTTCTCAACAAAATTTTGAAGTCGTCATCATCAATTTTCATACTTTCAATTGGGTCCAACAATGGGATTCCATCTGGATGGCGACGTTCAACTTCAGATAATGTTTTTGTGAGTGTTTTCCTCTGTGTTGCATTCTTTGGATCTTTTGGTAGGTACAACCTAATCTTACTGATTTGTAAAATTGAGTCTAAAGTTATAGGTATTGTTTCTGAAATCGTAGGTTCACCTTCCCTTGCTGGTCTGATACCTTCTGTCAAAACTGGGTTGAAAGGTTTGATCAAATTGGTTGGAGAATCAGCAAACATTGATGTAATGAAAACTTCAACGATATAAGATTGATGATCAGTGTATGTCTGTGATGGATTTCTCTTATTTGTTCTCTTTGTGTAATTCATGATGACACCCCATCCGTAGTCCTTAATCTTAATAACTCTTCCTCCTTGTAGATAAGGCAAAGAATGGCTCGGGTGAGAAATGATGTGGCGTACATCCTCCCCATAAATATCCAACTGTTTTTTCAAGTCGTAATACTCTCTGATTGAACCTTCATCTTCAATTTCAAAATTCTTTTGTTTGTCTTCCAATTCGAGCAAATTTTTCTCCAATAACGGAACTGAAGCAGCATTTTGAAATTGATAAAAGGAGTATTCTAACATAAACTCTGGGGAAATACCTTCCACTCTCATTAAATTCAAAATCATATTGTAACCCAAGTGGAAGGCAGAATCTAATCTATCCGCTTGACCTTTGACCATACCCTTGGCAACTTGAGGTTCCATTTTCTCGTCAATCATCATAATGACAATACCACGATCATCCAAACCTCTACGACCAGCACGACCGGACATCTGTATATATTCACCACCGGAAACCCAACGGAATCCTTTACCATCCCATTTTCTTACAGACGTGAACACTACTGTTTTTGCGGGCATATTAAGACCAATAGAAAAGGTTTCAGTTGCGAACAAAACTTTGAGGAAACCTTCTTGGAATAAGATTTCAATGATTTCCTTCAAAATTGGCAACAAACCAGAATGATGGATACCGATACCACGACGCAACAATGGTAAAATATGTTTGATGGCTGGTAACTCTCTATCAGCTTCAGGTAATATAGCAATAGCATTGTTGAAAATTTTTGTCAAAGCATCTCTTTCTTCGTCAGTATTGAAATCTAATTTTGACATTTTTAAAGCTAACGATTCACAATCACGCTTACTGAAAGAGAAAACAATAACTGGATTATATTTTTTCATCCAGATCATTTTAACAATCTTATAAATATCAGATTTGCCATCTTTATTTCCTCCTTTGAATGTTTGTCCCTTCTTTCCTTTGTTTTTATCCGATGAATTTGGATCATCTCCTTGTTTATCAGAAATTGAAGCCATAGCCTTTTGGAAGTTTTCCTCTCTAAAAGTTCCCTTCTCGTCAACAACTAAGTGAATACCATCACCATTTGCTGGGAACAAATAGTGCTGTAATGGAGTTGGACGGAAATCGGTATATACAATGTGGCAAGGTTGTGAATGAATCTTACAAATCCATTCAGCAAACTCCATAGCATTTGGAATTGTAGCTGACAAGAAAACATAGTGAACATTATCCGGTAGTAAGATGATTGTTTCTTCCCATACAACACCACGTTCTTTATCTCTCATGTAATGAACCTCATCAAAAATTACCCAAGCAACTTCTCTCATAACCTCTGAGCCTCTGTATAACATGGACCTCAAAATTTCAGTAGTCATTACCAAGCAGCCAGCATCTGGATTGATCGTTACATCACCTGTCATCAAACCAACATCACCGAATTCGGCCAATAATTCTCTATACTTTTGATTACTCAAGGCTTTTATTGGAGATGTATAAATAACTCTTTGCTTTTCCCTCAATGATTGTGCAATTGCATACTCGGCAACAACAGTTTTACCAGCTGAAGTATGGGCAGAAACCAAAACAGATTCCATACGATCAATACAAGAAATTGAGGTATCTTGAAAAGGATCCAATGTGAATGGATATTGCCTAGCTTGATTCACTCTTTTGTGTTGACCAATTGGTATATATGGAAAATCAGGTGGAACTGCAACTTGATGTCTGACTTGATGAGTCAACTTGACTTGGCCTGGAGCTTGGGCGTTATCCGGTTTTGCCATCAATCCGCTTGATTCTACAACTTCTCTAGATGCTTCAATTTCTAACTCATCAGCGACTAATGGGGTAATTTCGTCCTTCTTCTTGATATCTTTTTTCAAATTTGCCTCTTGTTTCTTTCCTTTTGTTGGCTTTTCAGATTCTTCCTCATCGTCAGATGCTGCACGTTTCTTGGTCGATACAGAATGAGCTGCTGATAAATCCGTATTCACTTCTGGCACTTTGGAAGTTACCACTGGTGCAGGAACTGCAGCTGGCAGTTCGTCAAAAACATCAAAGAGATCATCCCCATCCATTTTATAGAGAAGATTATGGTGAATAAGTGAGAGTAACGAAAGTTATCAAGCAAATTTATGGAATATTATATGAAATATTTTATGAAATATTTGATAAAAATATTCAATTTTTTTTTTTTTTTTTTTTTTTTTCAATGTTCGAATCACCAATTATAACAATTACCTATTAAGGAAGTTAAAATGAATTTGATCAAATAGCAACAACGTAACCATCAGTTCAGTTCAGTTCAGTTATCCTATTGATGGGATCGATCGCGATGCTTCAGACTAGTTCCGAAAGAAGTTGGTTCGAACCCGATAGCAACTGATATGATCCAAGCCTGTTGTGAAATCTGCTGGACTATAGATAATGTCAAAAATCTCTGAGCCGTTTTACAAAAGGTTTTTACAAAATGCTTGTTTTAAAAAGTTAAGAATATTAGACTATACAAATTATATATATGAACATGTATTGTATCGTTGAAGAATATCAATAAAGAATAAATGGAATAAAGAATTAAAAATTAATCATAATTATTTAGACATTATTTAGTTCTCTATTTGAATTTCTTACCGAATAAGATCAATTGCATTTGATCGTACATGGAGATAACACCGGCACCGGCGACACCTCTCAAGATGTTAGCACCACAACCCTTGAACAATGACTTAACACCTTCAGCAGCAACAATCTTTCTGAAAGCATCGAAAGCACCGTTGTACTTAACGGCTTGACCTGAGGTCATCATCATTCTTCTTCTAACGGTATCTAATGGGTATGAGGCAGTTGAAGCACCGGTGGTGACAGTCCAACCTAACAAGAAAGCAGCCAAGAATGAACCTTCCAATGGACCAACTAAGACAACTGGCTTCAATGAATCGAACAAACCGAAGTACAAACCTCTGTAGACAACAATACCAACAACTGATGGTAAGAAACCTCTGTATAAACCGGCAACACCATCTGTAGCTAAGGTCTTCTTGTAAACATCGAACAAACCGTTGAATTGTCTTTCACCACCAGCACCCTTGGTTGACTTGGCATCGTTAGCCAATCTGGTTCTAGCGTAATCCAATGAGTAGACAAAGAACAATGAGGTGGCACCAGCCAAACCACCGGAAGCCAAGTTACCGGCAAACCACTTGGCGTATGATTCCTCCTTCTTGAAACCAAACATCTTCTTGAACTTATCCTTGAAGGCGAAGTTTAAGGCTTGGGTTGGGAAGTATCTGATAACGTTGGCAGTGTTACCTCTCCAGAATGCAACGACACCTTCTTCGGCGGCGGTTCTCTTGAAACATTCAACGATACCATCGTATCTTCTGGCCAAACGACCTTGCTTAAGCATCTCATCTTGGTTTTGAATTAATAACTTAACTCTTTCAATTGGAGCAGCAGCGGTCTTGGAGATGGCGGCGGAGACACCACCCATCATGAAATCAATCCAAAATGAAGAAGCTTGTTCTGTGGACATTGTGTGAATATTAGATATATGTGAATATAGAATTACTCTGGAAAGAAAAGAACAAAAGAGAACAATACACCTGGGATCAATTGAGGAAAAACCCACTTAATATATATACTGGCCTTGGCTCAACTTCGTTGATTCTCGTTGCAAGTTTTCCAATTCCCACACGAAAAAAAAAAAAAAAAAAAACTTCGTCCAAACTTTGATTCGATGAAGTTGATTGGACATTGCTCACCGAGGGTTCTTCCGGTAAATCCGGCCACCGAGCAGGGGCTCTGTTCCTGTCGCGTTTTGATGAAATTTATGAACGACTTCGCGAGAAACGCCGAATGGAAACAACCGTTGAGCCAACCATCGACTCTGGCTGGATGGCTAGCGCCCTCGCATAGATCGCGTGTACTTGGCTCTAGGATGTGCTGAGCTTACGCTGCCAACAACCCACTTCGCTGGAACACAAAAAGAAAGTTAAAACCCTCAGGTCGTTTCGAGGGTAACCCTACCTTTCCGGATGTTGTGTAGAATGATATCCGGGCGTAGGTGGGATAGTCGTGTTCTCTGGTTGGATTGGCTAATCTGGCAAATTTCCTAAACTGGAGCTTCCCGGATCGGCTCATCCAACAAGACGATGGGTGGGTAAGTAGGTGGTAGGTAGTAGGTGGTAGGTACGAGAAGGTGGTGGTGATCTGTTTCAGTTTGCGACGGTGGGCTATGTGCGGTGTTTGGGTGACTCTGCTTGCTGTGTTTCGAAAGTGTAACAGAGCGAAACAAAGGGGAAAAAAAGCTATGTAGCCAAAACTCTCACTAATCAGCCAAACACGCAACGGTCTCTCAGTCTGCAGCCTCTGCTGGCTGATATGAATATAAAAGATTGAAGGGTTTATGAAAAGCCGAAGGCCCAAAGCGTAGAGTGTGCCGGCGTTGGCCAATCGTTCTGTGGCCTAATGAATTTTGCGGTGTTTTGATACGCTGTTTGGTGTCAGTTAGTTGCACCCCCTCCGCGCGTGTAACCAAGAATCCGCGATATCTATCACACGAGTTGCATTCATTGACGATACGTATGTAGAAAGAAAGATGTCAATAGCTAAAAACAAAAGAGCACAAATGCATATAAACAGAAAACCAGTGGCAGGACATCATCACATGAAGTTGAACTCACTGGCTTGAGCTTTCAAGCCAATGGACATACTTGCCTGCCTCAACATAATCTTCTTGGGGGTCTCTTTTCTCTTCTTGCCGTCGGTACTACCGTTTCCACCAACGCTCTTACCCAACTTCTTTGGCGTTTCTCTCAACCCAAACGATTTGGCCAAATGACCCAAATGCAACAACTTGACGTTGAAGATCGACCTCTCCAACCCCAAATGGGTCGTGTAAGCTCTAATATGAGAGGTGAAACCTTGAACCGCCAACTCGTGGACGTTTTGGTCTTCCAATAACCACCTTTCGATGGAGAGATGCCAAGTTGTCGCATCGTAGTCCCAATTGTCCTTCTTCGTCAGAGAAACGAACCCTTCTTTCAATACCTTTTCGTAGGTAGTTGTCGAAATCCCAGAAGGATGCAACGGCTTGATGATATCGATGTACGATTCTTCCAGTCCTGGTAAAAGGAACAACAACGATTTACCGCTCATACCTGCTCTTGCGGTACGACCGACTCTATGTAAATGATCGTCAACGGCAAATGGTGGATCGTACTCGATAACCTCTGAGATGTGCGGCAAATCCAAACCTCTGGATGCAACATCGGTACAGAACATGATAGTATGAGTTACACCGCCGGATTCGGTAGTTTTGCTCGTGAATGACTGTAATGTTGATGTTCTTACTTGCTGGGTTAAAGAACCATGCAATTTAAAAAGAGTAGTTGAGTTCCCGCCAAGGAACGGGGACGTCAATACTGTTGATGAGGCATCGGCTGATGTGTACGAAATAACTTCTTTGCTTTCCTCTTTTTCTTCTGATTCGAGTTTTCCTTCGCCTTCTTCTTCTTCTTCCGCCTCCTCTTCTTCTTCCGCCTCCTCTTCTTCTTCTCCGTCCTCTGAACTTTTCTTTTGTGATCTTCTCTTTCTCTTCAAGATTTGTGGATGTTTACCATCTCTGGCAAAAACAGAAAAATGGAAATCAACACTATCCGAACATGAAAAGAAAATCATTGTTCTTGTCGAGTGTGGAGAGCTTGTAATTTTTTTCAAAGTTGCCGCAAGTGTTACTAGTCTTAACTTTGGAGGTACTATAACAACTTGTTGAGTCAATTGATCAGGAGCAACTATAAGCTTTTCGTCATCGTCGTGGAATTCAATGACACCGTTTTGTTCGTTATTAATGGTAACCATTTCCGCATCCTTCAACGACAACTCACCCAATTTCTTGACATTTCCCTTGATTGTAGCGGAACACAAAACGTTAACCCTTCTTGTTGGCAAGTTTGGATATAATCTTCTTGTTGTGCTGATCTGTGATTCTTTCTCAATTTTCGTCAATATATTGGTGATAGTCTCTTCAAATCCCAACTCCATCAATTTATCACCTTCATCCAATACGAGATAACGAATTTGACTCAAATCCAAGTTCTCTGTGTTTTCCATATGATCGTACAATCTACCAGGAGTAGCAACAAGAATATTTACACCTTTTCTCAACCTTGCCTTTTCGGACTTCTTCTTTTCACCACCAATGACGATACCTGGTACAATTCTATGACAGCATCTGGTCAAAGTTTCTAAAACAGAATAGATTTGTGTAGCCAATTCTCTAGTTGGTACTAATATCAAAGCGAATAACCCAGTTTCTCTTGTCAACTGTTTAATCTCTAATAATTTTTGAAAAATTGGTAACACAAATGATAAGGTTTTACCTGAACCCGTTTGCGCTTGAACGAATAAGTCTCTTTCTCTAGTCAACAATCTTGGTAATACAGATCTTTGAATTTTTGTAGGGGCTTTGAATCTTAAGTGATCAGTCAAGTGTTGCGCCAATACTGGATCAACACCCAACCCTTTGAAAGTTGTTGCATCGACCAAAGGTGCATTTGAGGGAGCCAATTGTTGTTGTTCTTTTTCTTCTTCCTCCTTGTGTTTAATTTCCGGATTCGAGGTAAACAACGATGAGACATACGAGTTGTTCTTACCTCCATTCTCGCCGTTTTTCTCAGAATGTTTGATCTGTTTTGAAGTTGGTCCTGAGACTTTCGAATCTGAATCTAAAAATCTCTTATTACTCGGTCTGGTTTCGCCATCATTTGTGATTGCGGGTGAAACTGTGCTTCCCTTTGGTTCGAACTGCCTTGGCTTCTCTAATATCGAATTATTGGCATCACTAAAAGCTTTATTTGTCTTTTTGTTGCTGGTTCTATTTCTACCTTGAGTAGCTAATTGTACTTTTCTTCTATCTTTCCATCTACCACCAGTCACCTTGTTATTGGTGTTTGACCTTTTTTTTGAACCAGAATCAGCTGATCCTGACATATCAAAGTTCATCATTAAACCATCATCGTCACTCATGTTTGCAATATTGTTTATGATTATCTATAATTTGTAATGAAATCAGTTAAATTATTAAATATTCAATACTGAAAAATATATTAAAAAAAAAAAAAAAAAAAAAAATTTTCTGCAGTTGGGTTTGATCTATGTAAAAAAGATGTATAAACATGAATACTTTCAAAGTCAACATCTTTTCGATTTGTGAAGCAAGGTTCATTCCACTTGGCGGCATATATATACTTATTCATTCTCTTTGAAATCTAGTCCAATTATCTATCTAAAATCATATCAAAGCAGATGAGTGGATTATTTGTACCAGAGGAAGAATCATTACCAACAGCATTAGACTCGTTCGATATAGATGATGAAGATCCAGTGATTGATGAGTTGCCGATTTACTTCAGTTCGAGTTCTGGTGACCAATTATCCTTGCTTCAATATCCAAATAGATCATCAAAGAGACCATATGTTGAAAAGAACAATACGGCGATAATCAGTTCGAGGATGAAGAAAGTGTCCGAGGTGTTAGAGGTTGAAGTTCCAATGGATAGGAGCAAGTTTTTTGATTTGAACAAGTCAAATAAATGGGGGGATGTTGAAACCCAAGCGTTATCGGGTGTTTTCAAAAGGAATGATATTTACTATATAGGAGTCTTGAACGATTCAAAGACCAAGATTACATTGACACCCTTAAGCAAGACAATCCAATTGAGGCCTTCATTGAAATATATAGATACAAAGGTTGCTGAAGAGAGACAATTGAGAATAAATGCCAATAGAGCATTTGACATAAACAATAACTATTCCAAGAGAAATGATATCAAAGTTGTTCAGATGTCGGTCAAATCAACAGATGCAAGCACACCAAGATTGGCAAGTGCATTACAGGCTTCAAAAAGGGAAGAGGATGAATCGTTTGTAAACTTTGATTGGTTTGATAAAGATTCTGAGATTTGCAAAGAATTGAGGTCAAAATTAGTCTCAAGCGAAGATGATGATGTCGTTTTGGAATCGAACACTACGGGGGATGAGTACATGGAGTTATTATTCAAGGAAACTATTATTCAATAATGGGAATGGCTATTGTATAAAAAATAGAACAATCATTAATTTCCAATACATAGATCAATCGTACCACATCTTGATCAACTCTTCACTGACAGCACTAGGTGTTAATACTCCCAAATCTGTAATCAAAGCAGTGATATATTCGTGTGGTGTAAAGTCGATCAAGGGACCAATCTCTCCATTTTCAACAGCTTGTCCAGTTTTTGCCCCAGTCAATTTTTCTTCGTCATCCTCCTCGTTTTTATCTTTAAATATCAACAACTGTTCGTGTAAATCATCTGGTGATAAGGGGAACATTCTGACAAACTTATGACTCTCTGCCACAACATACAAAGGCTTATTTGCATTTTTGGCCAAAACACCAACTTGGTATGAGCCAATATGGTTTATAATACCACCACTCTCAGCAACACCTTCAGCACCAACAAAGATCTTGTCAACCTTGTTTATACAATAGCCGACTGCTGAGTCTACTATCAAAGTAACTGGAATGTTGTATGACCGCAAAGCCTTTGCCATCTTGGAACCCAACCCTGTTGGTCTTGCCTCTGTTACGATGACTCTAAACCTTATAAAATTTGATGCTGCCAATGTTAATAGGTTCAATACTACTCTTGAGTAGGAGTGAATCAATATGACATCATCATCCCTGATGAATGGTAACCCGATTTGTGCAATCTTCTCCCTACTCTCCTTCGCTCTGCTGACAAACAAAGTACCGTTTGATACTAAATTTTTTTTACAACTTTCCCAATCAGAGTATAGATTTGTATTTCTCAAGACAAATCTCATGAACAAATCACAACCTGCAGATAATGATATGGCATTTGGAATGGAACTCTTCAAAAGATTCGTCTGTTCTTTCAACAAAACCTGTAATTCTGATGAAGTTGATGGTTGTTTAACTTTCAATAACGTCACCAATGACTCAATTGCCGCTATTGGCATCGTCATTTCAGGATCATCTTTCAAGAAATTCAAATATGTTTGAGTAATGTCAAACGTGTCATTGGATGTAGACATTATAGGTAGTTATAGTGACCAAACCGACTCAAAGCTGCTTTTCTCTTACCTTTCTCTTTATGTCTTTTCGATGAATTGAATGAGTTACTCTTATTTTTTTTGATTTTTTTCATGAAATTTTTTTTCTAATTTGGCTTTGTGGCCCCCATTTCCCCCAACTTACGAAGGTAACTAGCTGTAGTTGAGTTTACAATATCGTTCAACAACTTATCAACTAGTTGGTACATACTTTCCATTATTGAAAAAAAGATATGATGAAAAATTATGGTTTTCTTATTTCGAACTGAATCCTACTCTGAATACCATAAGGTAACAGCACACTTCTGGTTTTTAAGTAGACTTGATTCGGAGCAAGTTGTCTTTGCCATAGAAATTTCAAAGCAAAAAAACATAACCTTTCAAAGCTCCATTTTTACTCCATGAATTTTTTCAATCTCAAATGCATGCTCATCTATCTTTTGTGGATCTTTAAATGATATATCTAATATGATCCATACAACATCTGCAATCCTTTAATCACCAAATCCATTAATAGACTAAACTGAGTGTGTGTTTGATCGATTTCAGTTTATTTCATAAGTTTCTAACACAAAGAAGAATTCAAACAAAAAGTTTTTAACTCTTTGAAGAATTTTCGTATAATATTTCAAAGCGATTGGGGATACTCAGATGGGTTAAGGTTGCATCATTTGGGAATCCGCCTATTTTTGCCCATATTCAACACAAGAACACAGTTCTAGCAAAAATTGACTTAAATGATGGTATACGGTGCTTTCTGTGTCATCTTGTAGGGCTTATAAGACCCCCAACTTTCATCCAACTTCAAATCTCTATGGCTTTTACCTCCAATTTTTTTTATTTTGCCGGATTCCAATAGAGAGTGATTATTTAGATCAAAGACAAAAAAACATATAAACAGTTCCATTTATATTTATATTTATGAGTTTATATAAGTAGTAAATTGCAATGAAATTTGAAAACGATGTCAAAAACTTTGATATCATATATTTTGAAGTTTCGAAAGAACTGCTAAGTTGCATAGTTCCATCATCAAATTCCGAAATACCGCTAAAGAATAAATGAAGGCCACTCAATCTCTATTCACCTTATTTCTTTCTTTCACCTGAAAGGTGTAAAATATACAAGATCAATATTATGACCTATGTTCTGAATCTCGATTATAGCGGTTACATCTTTCAATCGGTGTCAAAATTTGATGCTTTTTGGTGCTTTTTGGTGCTTTTTGACCTTTTTTGATCTTTTTCGACTACATTCAAGATCTAGAATTTCCTCCAAATAATTACGTCATTAACCACATTAAAAGCTATGAGGTAGAGTGGATGGGTTTTGATGGATTTTAGGTACAAAAACACTCCATTTCAGTTCAAAGTAAATCGACCGTAGAGAAGATTGGATCCGTATTCTGATGATTGTGGACTTCCTTGAACTAGCCAATCGTCAAGTTGTAGGGAAGGGAATCCCCAAGTGAACTTATTAGTTGGAAAACTCAAAAAAAAAATAAAAAGCTCAACGCATTACGAAGATAAAAATAAAAAACATCATCATCGAAAACTTGAAATTAGTGAAATAAAAGAGCTAATTGTGGGATCTATATATCAGGTTATCGTTCTAAATCACTAGAGAACTTGAAGACGGTGTCAAAGAAAGAGATACAAGAGAAAAATAAAAAAAGAAGTTTTAAAAATAGCCTCATTTCGAAACACATCTCAGAAGGCTTCTATCTCTCCATCAACAAATTCATCAATCAGCTTTGAGCCAATAATTCGGACGAGCTGATACAACCAAGCAATCCACTAGGGAGAGCGTAATTACAAAGTATTTACCATTGATTCTCGAGGAAAGTAAAGCAAAACAAGGCAAGGCAGGGCAAAGCAGAACCAAAAAAAAAACCATCATGTCAACAGATATTCTTGAAAACTCAGATTTGATAGATTGGTCAATCTTCTCGGAGCTATTGATAATGGATGAGGACGACGAAGATTTCAGTAAGGGATTGGTATCAACTTTTATCGAACAAGCAATAACAATTTTCAAGCAGATCGAGACAATCATAACCACCTCACTCGAGCCTATAGAGGACCAGGTATTGGTACAACTATCGTCGTTGGGACACTATTTGAAAGGCTCAGCTCTGGCTTTGGGTCTACACAAGATCTCAATGCAATGTGAAAGGATCCAAAATTATGGTAACAAGTTGGAATTTGATAATTTTTGTAGGGACAAGATGAGAAATGGTGATGGTAATAATAACGAAAACTGGTTATATTGTATCGAAGATGCTTTGAAGATTGCAAAATTGGAATTTGAAAAATGTAGAAAGTTATTAGGTTTATACTTCAATGAGGACTGGTAAGAAGGCGCTTTCTGTCTCATCCAACTTGCTCTACTAACGATCATGCTTCACATAATTTTTTTTCAATTTGTTAATATTTCGCTTCACACTAATTTGTCGGTTCAATCTAGAAATTGTACGATTCTCTTTTTTATATCTATTGTATAGGAATTCTCATCCCTTGGTCTATTACTATTGAACTCCATAATCTGACTTTTGCTTTTATTAACCCATATCATTCTTGTGCTGACACGGACTCCTCCATCTTACAATTGTATTACCCAATTTGAGTCATCATGACAATCACGATGGTGTATGGGTGTTATTTTAGTAATGTATTACTCAGGGTTCAAACATGATTGAAATTCAAAAAAGAAAAGAGAAGAGCGTTTTTCGAAATCATATAAATACAGCAGTTCTCATCATTAGGAACTTAGATTCATTGGTAAAATCGGAATATATAGCATAACAAGGTCTCTATCAACTTAACAGAGCAAGAGAGAGCAAGCAAGAGATAAAAAAAGTCAAAAGAAAAATGGTTAACGGTAGATCAATATTGAAGTTCTTCTTGGCAATCGAACAGTCGGAAGGTGTTGGAGCAAGAGTTCGTAGATCCATTGGTACAATGAATTTGAGAAATTTCCCACCATTTTTGATGTTGGATCATTTCAACGTCAATCCTAAAACAGGAGGATTTCCGCAACATCCACATGCGGGTATGTCAACAATCACATATGTTTTGGAAGGTGAAATGGCACATGAGGATTTCACAGGCAATGTTGGTATCTTGGGTCCTGGTGATTTGCAATTCATGACCGCTGGTAAGGCTATCGTGCATAGTGAGATGCCTGTTCCCCAAGAAGACGGTATCAACTGTAATGGTATGCAATTGTGGGTAGATTTACCATTGGCGGAGAAGAATTGTGAACCAACATATAGAGATTTGAAAAAAGCTGAAATCCCAATCTATAAACCTAACGATTTGGTCACCGTCAAGGTTATAAGTGGTGAAATTGACGGCGTCAAGTCTGTTCAAGAATTAGCAAGAGTTGACGTTGATTATTACCATTACATTGTCAAGCCAGGTGGTGAATTCAGTCAGCCAATGGACCCAGATCATAATTCATTCTTGTATTTGATGAAAGGTTCACTTTCAATAAACGGCACCAAAATCCCACAGTACAATGCCGTTTTTTTCAAGAGAGACGGTGATACGATCATTGGTTCTAACCCAGCTTCAAATGCTGAAACTGCAGAGTTTATCGTGGTTGGAGGAAAGGTTTTAGATCAGCCAATTGTTCAACATGGACCTTTTGTTCAAACTAGTAAAGAAGGTATTTATGAAAAGTTCCACAACTACCAATACGGAATCGGTGGTTTCGAGAACTTGAAGAGCTGGGATTCTTTGATCAGTGGCGGTATGACAAGAGAGTTGAGAGAGAAGGTCAATCTCATCAATTCTGAAAAAAGTAAAAAAGAAAGTGTGCCTTTGAAGGATGAGTTATAATCCCTATTTATGTATTGTTTTTAGTAGTTTATTTATATATTTATTTTACCAAGTACTATGGATCGAATACAATTTTCATCACTAATACTACTGCTCATTAAAAGAAAGAAAGCGATAAACAACCAATGACCAAAGAGAAAGAAGGCTGGAAAAAAAAAATCAACCAAATGGACCAAATCTGCAGAATGTATCCTAATGCTCATCTCACAACCTTTCATCCACTGAGTTACCCTTCAAATGCTTATCTCTCTTGGCACCACAGTGCTTTTGAGATTCTAGATTAGTCGGTTTTTTTGGAGATTCGTCTGATTTGTAAAACAGTCTGCAGATCTGTAGTGCCGCCCACTAGCCTCAAAGAGATCATCTATGTTTCCATAGTGAGTGAACGAAAGCGGTTAAGTTCGAAATTCGAAAAAGCCAATTTTTTTACCCTATAGGATAAGCCTAGCTTCTTCTCAAAGGTGTATCGAGTTACAAGCGAGCCCAAACAAGATGGCATCAACACCGTTTATATTATTTATTTTCGCTATTGTTGTGCCTGTAAATAATATCGTGGACTTTCTTCCAATCGCTACCCAGCTGGCTGGCAGCGCCCCCAGCTGCCTCAACGACCATTTCTCACTGCTCTGGAAACACCCGCACCACCTCCACCACCGATCGTACACTAACATCATCACCAGATGAAACTAAATCTGATAACTTGAACAACAGTTTATACCCTCTTTGACATTTATTGTTGGATTTGATTGATCCATAAATTCCCCGATTCGGGCATGTTTTTTTTTTTTCTTCATTTACAGATTTTTTTGCCATTTGGGGGATGGAGTCATATAGACGGTGCTCGAGAAAAGGGAAAAGAAAAACAAGTCATGGGCATGTGTGTGGAAACGTATGTAGGTGGAGATATATATTTACATATATATAGTGAACAGCATTCAGCAACCAAGAATTGCTTGGTTTGAATCTTCTTTCACTTTTCCTTTCAATCTTCTTGAACCCAGCAAGCTCAAGCTCGCCCACTCGCCAATCAGCCAACCGACCCGCCGACCGGCCACTCGACCTGCCACCGACCAACTGTCCGCTGGTTTCCTCCCGACACGCTCTTCCTTTTTTTCGATATTTTTTGGTCTTCATCCACCCCTTCGAAAACAAGCCAAAATAACAGGAAAAATCGAAAAAAACAGAAAAAAATCAAAACAAAGCAAAGAAGTAAACAAGCTACGAGCAAAAGACAACAAGATATACAGTTGATAATACCAATATATTATAGCTAAGGTCGATTGCATCAAGAGTGATCTAATTGGGTTATATTTTGCTAAGTTTTTTTTATTTGTTTTCTTGCCGCTGTTCAAACAAGTACAGTCAACCATACACAGGCAGGCAAACAACCAACCGCGTTTAGTCAGTTGAAGCAAGCCACACACACCCATCCATTCATTTAATCATCCATCTTATCAGGACCCGTTAATTTGCTCGCTTGGCACAGATATATATAGCATATATATCCAGTCAGTATATGGCCACAAAACAACCACTCTTTATGTATATACACCAACATCAGCCATAAAATAGAGAAAGGAAACAAAACAAGACAAGACAAGACAAACATTACACTAGAAAAATGGATAGTTCAAACCACCGAAAGAGATCGTTGAACTCGCCATCGACTTATAGATATGATGGATCGAACACAATATTCACCTCCAGCTCAACTCCAAATAAGCCAGTCTCACCATACGAAGAGACCGGTAATCACAAACAGGTGCAGCACCATGATGAGAAGATAAGCCCAAGCTCAAAGGTGTTCACCAAGAAAGTAGCATTGAGAAGAAGTGTGGGGCTATTGAACCTATCGATTGAAAAATCAACATCGGACCTCTCAAGTGATAAAATCAATGACCATGAGTTCAATGAGATAGGAGTAACCAAGTCGTTTAACGATTTGAACTTTGACAACGAAAATTTGGAAAACATATGTCCATTGGATAGTAAAGACTTGAAGTCGTATACGCCATACGTTAACAAGTTAAAAAGACCTTTGAAGAATTCAACACCGCAGACAGGAACACCTTTCACAAAACCAAACAAATTCAAATTCAATACCGTAGAAACTCCTTTTGGAAGTCTTCATCAACAACAACAACATCAACATCAATCATCCATACAATTACAACAACAACAACAATCATCATCATCATCTCCAAATGAATCTCCTTCAAAACCGGCAAGACAAAAGCCAAAGTATGATACAAGTCAAATTTTCAAACATCCACTGAGCACAAGTACACCAATGGAGAATTCAGAAAAAAATGGTATAAAGACTTTTTTAACACCTGCATCTTTCAAATCGGTCAAGCCTTTGCAAACGGCGTTCATGTCATCTGGGTTATTGAGTAAAAAGAACGCAAAAGTGATAAATACAACTTCATCGTCGATGCCAGAGACACCGTGTAAAAGGCCATTATCACACGTCTTGGTTGATCCACTGCTGCAACAATCATCTAATCATAGTTTTGGAAATAGTTCAATGGGTTCAAATGCTCTATCGAGGTTAGCAACTTCTGTTATCAATGCACAGGACTCTCCGAAGGTCCATCAGAGAACTCCTTCTATAAATAGCACACCGTCGTCAGGTGGGAGTAAAAGAAGTGGTAAACGTTCAATTAGAAATGGTAAAACAGCAATTAATACAAGTGATTTACAAAGCTGTATACTAAGGTTCACAAATGAGTTTGATGATTTCTATGATGGAGACGCAAGAATTTCTCATGAAAACAATAGTGGTAATCATAGTATATTCACAGATGAAATAGAACATGGAAGGAACTATGATTATATGGAGGAAACCTATGACTATGAAGAAGACGAAGATGACGATGGATTTCCTGCTACTCCAACCAAGTTAGGAGGAGCGACATCAAACGATAGTCCCTCAAAGTTACTCAATGAATCAAGAAAATCGTCTTTGAACCAGATTTTCAACAAACCAAAAGACTTGAGTTTATTGACCGATTTTGCTCATAAAATATCACCAAAGAGAATATTACCAAAGATGAATAACAACGCATCAAATTTCTTCAACACAACTCCAAAGACGCCAATTGAACCAGTTTTTGGATCGCATCCAAATTCGAGTTCTTCGAACTTGGGAAACTCATCAATGTTATCAGGACAGAATAATCAAACAACTTCAACAGATATAACGTTCAGTTTTATTCAAAATCAACATCAATATTCGGGAACGAAAAGCAATGGTTTGATGGATGATTACCTCACTTCAAAGTTCAAGAACGTTCAATTGATTGGAAGTGGAGAATTTTCGTTGGTTTATTCCATGGAGTTCGAAAATGTGAAATATGCAGTCAAAAGAACCAAATACCCAGTTAGTGGTCCAAAGACAAGATTGAGAAAAATGGAAGAAGTTGAAATCTTGAAAAAGTTGCAAGAAAATGAGATTAATGATTTTGAAGGCTCCGAATATATTTTGAGCTTTATCAATTTTTGGGAATTCAACTCAAATTTGTACATAATGACCGAGTATTGTGAGAATGGTTCTTTGGATAAGTTTTTGATCGAAAATGGGAAAATATCAAGGTTAGATGAGTGGAGAGTTTGGAAAATTTTAATCGAAATCTTGATGGGTTTAAAATTTATCCATTCCAATAACATTTTGCATTTGGATTTAAAACCGGCAAATATTTTCATCACATTTGAAGGTTCATTGAAGATTGGAGATTTTGGGTTAGCGTCAACTTTACCAATCCCACCATTCTTCGAAAGAGAAGGAGATAGAGAGTACATTTCACCAGAAGTTATTTCACATCAGCAATATGATAAACCGGCAGATATTTTTAGCGTTGGTTTGATAATGGTTGAAATTGCAGCCAATATAATTTTACCCGATAACGGTGCAAGTTGGCATAAGTTGAGAAGCGGTGATTTAACAGATGCAGGTAGGTTAAGTTCAAGCGACTTGACCTCGTATACTGGAAATTCATCAACATTGTTCAACAACAATAATCATACAAACCCTTCATCATATTCATCAACAAATTCGGATATAATCAACCCAATAAGCTCAATCCTTGCAACAACATCAACTGCAACAACAAAGAAGAAACAACAACAACCAACTCAGGATTGTCCACCATGGACACCGCCATTTTTGATAAATGGAGATGGATCATTGGACAGCCTTGTTCATTGGATGATTAATCCAAATCCAAACAATAGACCATCAGCGGATAAGATTTTGAATACTTGGGATTGTCAATTTGTAGAGTTGAGAAGAAAATGTGGTGCAGTTATTTATGAAGGTGAATTTGGTCCTATTCCTGAAATAAACGATTTATTGATTGAGGAGAACTCATTGGTTGGGTTACCCAAAATTGTTGAGATTAGCAACCATAGAGTTTCAAACTCAAGTATCCTCAGTGTTGATAGTAGGCATCATCATTCATATGACACTTTGAAGAACAATGTTGATATGCTTCTCGATTAGAAGAAGCCTTTCGTTTATCTTTATTTTCAATCATTTGTTTTTTTTCATTTTTCAACATTTCACTTCAAGTTCCAGAAAGGTTTAGTTCAAAGCAACCGGAGAATTTCAGATGTTTTAAACCTTTTTCATCAGTATTATTAGTATCATAATTTAATTTCATGAATTCATTTATTAATATGCTTATATAAAATTTTTGTTTGTTTATTATACCACCTTTCATTTTCTCCCTTTCATTTCACTCATTTCACCTAATTTTCAAGGTGTTATTTAGACTCCCATTTCCTTTAATTTCTGTAACGATACTGATTAGCTTTTATTAGATTGCTGTCTTACAAACCTTTTCTTTTTAGATACATCTCAACACTTGAATGATCATGAGCATCACATTGGTGCATTCCATCCTTATCAACACAACACTGAAGGGATTCAACAAAATTATTTCTCAAGATATCTAGGATGGAAACTCTCAGGTTTGGGTCAATTTTTAACATCTTGGATATCAATTCGACTACCTCACCTTCAGCATTTTCAAACTTGAGAGGAGTTTCTTCTTCACTGAATTCTTTGAATCTTTTGTCATCAGTATGTGCTTTACTCCATGGAAACTTAAGTTCGAATATAAACATTATTATTAATCCTAAACTCCAAACATCAGATTTGAAGGAATTATATTTAAAACTTCGAAAAATCTCGGGAGCAATATACTGTTCAGAACCTACTATGCCAATTGATTCCAGCTTGTCCATAGATGAAGAGCTGAAATCTATCAACTTGATTATTCCTGGCTTTTGAATCATAATATTATCAAACTTCAAATCTCGATGTGATATTTTCATTGAATCCAAAAAGGTGACAGAGTTGATTATCTGCTTTATGTAACATCTTTTCTCGAGTGTTGATAGATTTTGACCTAAGAAAAATGAGAAGGACTTTATTGGACAGTACTCCATTACTTGATTGAATTTGCCTCGTGTTTTGACCATTGAATAGATTTTCAAAATGTTAATGTTTTCAGGTATCGAGTTGATCAAATCGATTTCCAAACTTATCCTTGAGCTGTATTCTTGTTTCGACTCATAATTCTCCAGAGGTCTGAATATCTTGACCGCATATTTTGTGTTTGATTTTTCGTTTATGTATAGTTCAACAATGCTATCAACACCTTCGCCAATTTGTCTTGACTTTTTGCCATATTTTGAGTCAAGCTTATGTGGTTTTAACACTGATCGCACAGAAAGTATTGACAAATGTGTTGATGATTTCTCCTCGAAAGCTGAATATGAACTCTTTCTGCTGAACAACATGGCTCTATGGAAGTGTTTGAAAGCAATTTGAATGTTAAATTCGGAATTATCGTGAACTTTTTTTTTAACTCACCTGTAACAGTACTAAAAAAACGGCAAAAACACAAAAATCATAAGAATCACAAAAACTAATATATATGTACATATTCAGATACATATATATGGGTACTTTTCCTTGAATTATGTTAATAATAACTAAATGAAACCTGATCCGATACTATTGTTTGCGTTACTACCTATTGTTACAAGTTTCAAACTCAAAAATGATGGAATAGAAGTAACGTCGTCATCATCATCAGTTCCAACACACTCATCAAACTTCACATTGCCGAAGCCGACATCAAATCTCTCAATTTTGAACTTGACATGTTTTGATATTGACCAGATACCAGATTATGAAAGGTGCCTGTTTGTGAATTTGAAATGTCAAGATTTCAAGGTTGGGTTTTTCAACTTCTTCAAAATTTACTACTGTAATTCTCAAGATAGAAAGATATACCAAGTGATTACGGTGATACTGATACTATTTTTGTTATCCATTTTGTTCATATCTTTGGGATTGGTTTCATCTGAGTTCTTATGTCCAAATCTATCGACCATTTCGATATTTTTCAAAATACCCGATAATCTTTCAGGTTTAACGCTAGTGGCATTTGGTAATGGTGCACCAGATATTATGGGTACGTACACGTCATTCACATCGAATAATGGATCTTTGGCAATTGGTGAATTAATTGGGGCAGCATTTTTAATCACAACATTTATCATTGGTATGATGGCTATTGTCCATCCATTTAGAGTTTTCGAAGATGGAAATGCCAAGCAGGAAAAAATGGTTTACATCAGGGATTTGGTCTTTTTCATTTTGAGTATTGTACTAGTTATTGTGTTTTTATCGGATAAGAAGTTGACAAATGTTGAATGTTTGATTATGGTTCTGTTATATATTGTTTACGTGTTTGTTATAGTGGGTTGGAACTGGGTGGCACAACTTATAAACAAGAGAATAGAGATAGATAACAAAGTACGAAATGTCTATGATACCAACGTTGATTCAATAGTACTAGACGAGGATGATGAGGATGAACCAATTGATACCATTCACCCAAGTTATATATTCTCCTCATTTGGCAACAAACTGAATAACAAACAGCAGCAACAAGAAAGCTCCAGTTTTGATAACATTTTCAGACCGTCATTGTTCGATGCTTTAGAATTTGACTCAGTTTTGTCCAACTTACAAAAAAATGGGTCCAAGAAAACTAAGCAAAGATTAGGAATTCATCTCGATGATTTGCCACATGATCAGCTCTCGATAGTTGCGGATGATGAGCAAGCACGGTTGATAAGGCAAAGTTTGGGTAGGTCTATTTCAGCAGGATACGGACTGAGTGATGACGAAGAAGAAGAAGAAGGAGATACAAGGTTAATACATTCCGCTCCATCTCTGTATGGCCCATACAGAGATGAACCGCAAGATGATGATATTACCAATTACGAATCAAGAGTTTCACAACATGAAGATTTTGTTGAATACGACGATGAAGATCTTGAATTAAACGATAATTCAGTATTCAAAAGACTCTTTACAAGGCAAAAGTTCAAAATTAGGAATAACAATAGCAGGAAATTTTGGTTGGTGCTCATTCCCACTTTGACAGATTTTGATGGGAAAAGCTGTGTGAACAAGGTTTTCACAATCTTTTGCATTCCAATAATTATCATGTTAAGGTTGACAGTCCCAGTTAGAACGACCGAGAGCTTGTTGGAAATCAAGGATAAGAACTTAACACTCGAGTTGTTTCCCAATTATGCAGATACCACTAATGATGCTGCTGCCGGCAAAAGCAATGCAGTGACCAAAATGGATGGCTATGAATTCACACTTTTACTTGCACAATGTATCCTATCGCCATTGATGTTGGCATTTTCCACCTTCTCCAGTGAGTCGAAGTTCAAATTTTTTGGAATAGCGTTATTTATTTCACTAGCACTATCAATGTTGATGTTCAGGATTTTCAACAAATCCTCAACTTTGTCATCAACAAATCCAAAACTTGTCAACCTCACACAGATAGTATTAGCCCTCTTGGGGTTTGCCACATCCATAAGTTGGATTTCGATGCTCGCCAGTGAGTTGATCAACATTTTGAAATTCTTTTCGATCTTTTGGAAGATAAGCGAACTGATTTTAGGGTTGACAATTTTCGCAATTGGCAATTCAGTTGGTGATTTTATATCAAATTTCACAATAGCCAAAATGGGGTTTCCGTTAATGGCACTTCTGGCATGTTTCGGCGGTCCGTTGTTGAACATTCTATTGGGCATCGGCCTGAACGGATTGATTGTGTTACACAAGAGTCTGCTGCAGGATGCAGTGCTTGAGATCGAGTTGGGGACAAGCTTGATCGTGAGCAGCTTTGCACTCTTGATCAACTTAGTATTCTTATTGGTGTTTGTTCCTTATTTCAACGACTGGAAATTTGATAGGCTATGCGGGTTCCTAATGGTTGGATGGTGGTGCTTTGCCACTTTGGTTACGATTATTGTCGAGCTTAGTTAACCTGAAAAATAATAGAGATGAAATAAAGAGATGATCCTCGAAATTGTAGTGTGGTTTTTTAGAGTTTCTAGCAGCACTTTCCCCTGACAACTTGCGACAGCAGCAACCTTAAACCTAAACCTAAAACTCACCACTTCTTAAGCTTTAGGCTTTAGAGTAGTGCTTCGGGTTCTACTTTTAGCTTTGTGCTGTAGCTGTTGGAGTTTGGTGTGCACTCCTCCAGTCAGAAACGACGACGACTTCGTATCTTCGCGTCTCGGAATGGTACACTCAACTCCGAGGCTAACGGACCGGAAATGTAAATGTGAAAAAGTGAAAATGCAGAGATGAGTTAAAATAAAATGAAATAAAATAAAATAAAAAAAAAAAAAAAAAATATCTTGGTAGTAGCGCTGGCAATAGTTGTAGTGAGTAGTAGTAGTGCATGTAGCTAGCTAAAGAGGTGAAAAAAAAAAAAAAAAATCCAAAAGTGAAAAGAATGTATGAGTTAATCCTTCATAATATTTCAGTTTACTAAGTTTATTCACTCATTCCCAGCACCGTATAAATACGAAGCGCGAGGTTTTACATTATACGATCTTCAAAAAAGCGTAAAGATAATAAAATAAGAGACGATCAAAATATCATTGGTTCCAGCTGGACTGCAACTTCTAAATTCGCTTTGATGACCAAGTTTAGTTTTGATATTTGTGAGTGGTCTATCCGTGTGACGTTTTTGCCAAAACGTCATAATCCAAATAGGGTAACACTAAGCGTCACAGTGCGTACGCAGGGCGAGAGCGCGCTCCCGCGCACGCACCGCCCGTCCCTTGCTGGCCCTGGATCGAGTCCCAATTCCAAGATTTTCCTCCCTCACCAGCCGGACCTTCTCACTTCCCACTTCCCACGTCTCAAACTCACTATGCCGTTTCACCTCTGCCGTCCCCTGCTTTTCCAGTTTCTCTCTACTTCGTCCACCATGCAGAGGGGATCCTACCGGTTCGAGCAAAACAGAACCTGAAACACACTCCACACTCAATACGTCCAAGAAGATGACAGAACCTAACTTCGACCAGGCATAAGAGAACGTCGCGAGCTCACCACTACCAGCCTGATACTATCTCGCTAGCTCGCTCGCTCACTCGCTCACCTTCTCATCTCTTCGTATGATTTACTAGCACTTGTTGCATGCGCAGCTAGCTAGCTAATCTGGATAGCCTCAATTAGTTCTGAGACTTGTTTGGCTGGCTGGCTTGACACGGCCGGACATCGTCCTCCTTCTCCAAAAAAGAAGTAATACCAAGATGTGAAATGCAGAAAAAAGATCATGTAAGCTGGTGGAACATAGCAGATTTCCACTTGCAAAACCCGCTTTTGCTAAGGCTTGTTTATTATCAAGTTTTTGGCTTAAATTTTTTTTATTTTTTGCATCTCTTAGTGTGCACCGAGTTCAGTATGGTATTGATCTGAGTCGGTCGGTACTCACTTAGTCATGGGCCTAACACAGTGCCTCTGGACGTCTGTTTCAGCTGAGTAATATTCAACTCATAAGCCTTGGTCTGTTTATCGTTTTGTTCTATGAGCTGTGTTTTTTGTTTCGCTATGAGTGTTTCTGTGGTGATATTTTTTTTTTTTGTTTTATTCCGTGTTTAGTGATAGATAGATATGAGATGTTAGATGGATATTCCTCTTTCATTTATTGATTTTTGTATCCCCACGCCATTTGAACTGTACTAACAAGGTGTAGAAGAAGAAAAAGAGAACAACAACAGAACAACAACAGGAAAGTACATCAGTGACAAACTTTTTGTCTTGCTGTCTAGTAGGAAAGAAAGTAGATAAATTAATCTCAGTAAACCCCCTTTTTATAACGCCTTTTCAAAAGAAAAATAGAACCCCATGTGCAAACCAACTGGTTGACTAAAATGTATACAACAAATACTAGAAAAGAAAAGAGACTTGAACGAAACAGAAATGAAATGACATGAATTGAAGTAGATAGATAAATATATCTTTTTCTCTAAAGATTACCGTATGGAAGGTGTTGCTGGTGCTGTTCCCCGTATTGGTATTGATATGGTGTATTGCTTGTGCTTGGAACGTACACCACGTTTGTGGAAATGACACTTCCGTTAGGTAGAGGCGTGTTGATAATGATGGACGATAATGAGTGGCTCGGAAGATTATGGACAAATAAAGGTGTGTTGAGCTGCTGGTGGGGGTGGAAACTTGGATTCAACTGATAGCTTGGCTGTGGTATTGGTTGGTATAAAGTTTGGCTCTTATACTGGTACGGTAGAAACTGCTGGTGATTTGGCTCCGACAACTGCCTATCGAAGTTCAATCTTCTCTTTGAGTTGTGACTGGCAGCACTCTCCACGTAATCGCAAGCCCTTTTCCTCCTCGTTGATGATGGGGGTGAACAGGTTGACGATCTGACGGGTAAAACCTCTGACAACACATAAGTCGTATTTTCATTACTCGTTGTTATGCTAGTTATGTCATTTTTGTTGATCTCTTCAAACTTACGGTCAAGCTGCAAAGAATCTTCAAACTTCTTCAAGATTTTTGTCCATTGCTTCCACTGGTTCTTTTTGATGGTGCAGTTGTAGTTGAAACTGGATAGGATTTCTATCTCCAAGCTCAACAACTCCGGCTGCTTCAAGTTCGAGAACTCTGTCCAAGTCTTCAACGAGTATGAGGAATCATTGAAGAACTTGTTGGACAACATCAACACCGCAACGATTTTTGTGTAGAGTTTGTTCTGCAACTCATCGTGATTGAAGAGCACAACAGCCTTGTCATTTCCATTGAGTGAGATCGACGACTCGATCTTGGCAATCATGTTTTTTGTGTTCAATTTCTTGAAACACGATAGTTGGAACAAGTAGTAAATCGAGGCATCGATGTTGGATAACTTCAACTGAGATTTTGCCAACAACTCATCGACTTTTTGATTCAACTGGTTGAACCTGATCAAATTAGAGTCGAAATTTCCAAACTCGAGAAATATCGCACATTTGGTCAACAATCTGCTCGATGTTGAGGATGTTGGTGGTGGTGGTGGTGGTGGTGGTGGTGATCTGTGATTGATCTGGCATTGCGTCGTAGGCAAATGGGGGCTCGACTGTTTTTCATTTAGATGGTATGACGGTAGCACTGGTAACTGGTACAACTGTTCTTGAATGATCATCTCTGTCTTATGGTTGAACGTGAATGATATCTATATACTCATGCTTGGGGGTGTCAGAGTTTCTTCACTTATGCTCCATACAGCCCATCCGCGAACATACGTCTACATATATATATATCTAATTACAAAACACCAACACATACACCCTCCCATATTCAACTTCACATACATAGCATGTTAATTTTTTGGTCAACACTCTAAACTTGACAAACCCATACAAGAAAAAAAAAATAAAGCCTAATTTTTGAAGGTGTAGCAGCATATTAGGGGAAAAGCTGGAAACTAGAAAATTAAGTTTGCTTTGCATGTCATGCAATGTTAATCTAACTGTACAGGATGCATATGCGCATGTACACGCACAGTTATGTAAGCATGTTTTGGGAGGAGAATTTTTGTCATCATCTCCCGAAGATGAATTTCGACGAATAATGCTTGCTGTGTATGATGTTGAGGGTGGTATAGGGTGGAAATAGCCAGCGTTACAGTAAAATCAGAAGCACACACACAGCAATGTAAGTTTACCAAATGACAGGCAGTGCTTTGTGGGCTTGTGGGCTTGTGTGCTTGTGT
This sequence comes from Peterozyma toletana, assembly GCA_003706045.2. Lineage (NCBI taxonomy): Eukaryota > Fungi > Ascomycota > Pichiomycetes > Alaninales > Pachysolenaceae > Peterozyma > Peterozyma toletana. Next base: position 71,712 of record PPKG02000026.1, on the reverse strand, counting down.
GTTTGCGATGGGATGCTCGGTTTTGGAGGTAGTGAGCATACACAAATACAAATATATGAGACACAGTCAACTAAGAGGGAATGCATGAACAATAGGATCAAAACGATGTATCTTGTGGCATTCATTTTTGCATGAACATCCAAGCAGGTGAGCAGAGGATAAGAGAGAGTGAGTGGGGGGGGGGAAAGAAGAGATGGTTGTATAGGTGCGGGCGGACTTGGTATTTTGCGATTCCTTCTCGGCCATAGATATTTATGGAAGTGATCAAAAACGTCTTTTTACTGAAATCATCACATATACATGCTGTGTTAAGTAACGAGGTTCATTTCCATCATGCAAAGGAGAACTGCCTGTTGCAAACAGCTAGTTCCACTCGTAAGCGCAACAATGTTCCGTTCCGCAAGAGGAGTGAAACGAAACAAACCGCACCAGAGTGGAAAAGAAAAATAAAAGGGGTAAGTGAGTCCAGGATGTGCTCTGTTTCAAGAGAAGATCAAGCCCGTTATCGAGTCAAACCTCTCTGAGATACGCTCAGCCAGCCTCCGAGACCTCACCCACCCTAGAGTGCCTCTTCTGAAACAGAAATCAGAATCAACCCATTTCCCATACCCACAAGCCTGGTTCCACACACACCGCTTGCTGCCTGAAATGTCAAGTGTCTTAGCTCGCTATTTTGCTAAGCGTCTTAAAATACAACTCGAAGGGATAGTCAATCAAAGCACCGTTTTCTGAACCATTTGAGCAGGATCTTAGGCATACGTAAACTAAAACATCTTCATTCCATAAAAGTCCGCGAAGGAAGGGGAAAAAGCTAGTGGCAAATACAGGCTTTAAAGTTTGCATTAGTGTTCTGTGTATGCGCTATTAAGCACATACTCTGCGTCCTTGAAACTTAATTTTATTCCGTCTAATAGGTGCTTGGTTTGGGTTGATTACATAACAAACCGACAACTGAATAGTAAAGCACAGCAAAGCAAGGAAGTGAATAGAAAATCGGGAAGCTGATGGAAAAAAAATAAAAAATTAGAAAAAAAACAGTTTTATCGTTATTGTTTGTTTCGATTCAGACATCCCATAGCATAGGTGCTTGCTTGCTTTGCTATTATGTGCAATGGATGATAATTATTTCAGGTAACTTTTTTCTGTTTTTTTTTTTAATTTTCCTGTTTTTTTCCTGGTATTTGTTTCACTACGTGTAGATAATATTTCCTTGTGGGTTCCGTCAAGGAATAGGGTATGTACGATGACTGAGCAGGAAAAGAAGGGTTTGTTCCACAAGCTCCCAAAGGCGATTTGGTTGTTCAACTTCATCTGTATGGATGCAAAGGCTTAACTACTCCACCCTCACTAAAATTACCCAAAAAAAAAAGCCGAGTTGTAACTTTGCTCATTTGGGATTTAGCGCCTAAATCGTCTCTGGCAAGAACAATCTCGAGCAATTGATTGACTAGTTGATCGGCCAAACACACCCGCAGAGTGAGCTTGCACTGGAGAATTCCATCTGTGTCTTGCCAGCTCATCTGAACTATCTTTTATGTTTAGCAGTCGCCACAGAAACAGAAGAAGGGAGAGATGATCTTAGTTGTTTGCGCCGGCAAAAAAGCTACTAAAAATCAGGTTTCGAGCAATGACGACGCCAATTCCAGGTTGTCGGATGACATGTTTGGCTTTGGTGATGCGATTGAAACTTGGTACAATTCAACGCGCAGTCCAGACTGCTGCGACGGCCGACCAAGCCAGACGAAACAAGTAAAACACAGAGAACAATAATAACAATTAAACAGAACTGGTGCAACAGTAATGATTGCAAATCAAGCCCTAGCGCTAGTATGGAAATAAGAATAAAGCCAAAAATAAAACACTAAACCTGCTAGATTATACATACATACATACAACCAATATACGACACGTATATGATGGGTTGATTCTCCCAACAACTCGCAGGCTTAAAATCCAAAGACAACCTGGAGTCACGTTGGTAAGGATTGAGTCGATTGCACCCTTTGACTAAGGTGGAGCGTAATTTTTTGCTATTAATGGAAGAGGACGAGGGAAGAAGATGGAAGCCAGCACCGGCACATGGCCAAATGCTTGCAAGGTACCAATTTATTACATTGCGCATTTTATCTCTAAACTCAGCTTTTCTCCCTCCCATATCCATGTTCAATTCGAACCCTTTTGACAGTTTGGAGAGAAAGGTAAATAAACCATCTCTCTATCCATCCATCTTAGAACGCAAGTTTTTCAAGGTGAGCTTGAAACAAGTTGTCATGGATTGAAAGTGCAGGAAAAAGCGATTTTTGTGGTAAATATCACTCTTTATCGTACGAGAGCTTAAACTTGGTTCGCGATTACCACTCACTCACTACCCTTGCAATCTCGCCAATACTAATAATATATACGGAATTCAGCCTGAGTTTAGTGTTTTGGAATAGAATACAAAATTTGCATGTTTACATTACAAGTTACAATAACAGTTGAATAACATGTTCAGTTGGCTGAATCACTGATTTTGCTTGGTTCACCTCCTACATTTGCAGAAACTTTTTGCGAAGAAGAGCCTGAGGTGAACCAAATAAAGAAGATACCAACAACTGCGACTGGAACTATTGGGGAACAATCATGTGAGTAGGGTTAATTGATTGAAGCTTCTGAACTTAATAAAGTTGTATGTATGAACAAAGAAAAAGGATTCTAGGTACATTTGAAATTCAAACTTTTGTTCTTTCACTCAAGTTTCCAGATCAACTTCGCTCAATTCCATCTGGAAGTAGAGAACATTTTTCTTTGATGTTGTGGCAAATAGGTCTTGCATCATGTTATCGATGTTGGATATGGATGACGATAGGAGTTATAATCAGTTCTGGAATTACATTTTTTAACAGCCTCGTTTGGATGTAAATTCTACTATTTGCAAGGTTCTAAATTTATGCTAAAAGATATAATTACGATATCCCATGCGAACAACATGTCATTTTTCATTCCCTCTTTCAATCTCTTGTCAAACCAATCTTTCTTCTATTCTACAATTGTCAAACCTACAAATACTCATCTCAGCTTCCTAGTCTAATAAGTTTCCTCCTTCGGGTACTTGATACTCAAACTCAGCTTTTCAACATTTTTGAATGTTGGTAAAGGTACAGGATCAACTTCACTTTTGCCAACTTTTATATACTCATCACTTTCGAAGTCTATGATGTTCGTTATTGTTGGAAACTGATAGTGTTCAAGTTCGATACCTGGATGGTTCAAATTTTTCAAAATTTTGATCTCATTCAAATCTGCTTGATGGTAGTTCTTCCTCTTTATCAAAAACGATTTTTCATGATAATACGAATCCTCATCAATCTCAATTATATTTTTCAAATAAAAATCGTGGTCTTTTACAATCGAATTCTTCAAAATGTGGTTATTCTCCAATCTTATGAAGTTGTCAACTGCTGATGTTGATAATTGTGAATATAATTTGATGTAGGTTAAAATGTTGTTGATGTTCTTATTATTCTTAGTTGACATCTCAAATTTCAAAAACCACAACCAAAATTTCTCGCAATACTTCAACTCCAAATGAAGATAATATTTCAAAAAAAATTCTCTTGTTGCCTTGATATTTCTTTGCTTCAACCAAATGATCTTGGTGGATTCGATGATCAAAATAGGGAAAAGTTTTACCAAATGATTTGGATCGATTAGCTTGAAAACTTTTTTAAAATGATCGTTTGTCAACAATTTACTTATCAACATGAAATTGGATTTGCTATCCTTTATATCCTCCTCTGAATTATCCGTTGTAAATGATACATCTTGACTCTCAGCTTCTAATTCATCATCATTTTTCCTTTTTTTCGTATTTTTTATCAGCACTTTATTTTCATCAGTTTTCTTGTCATCCATTTTTGTAAATCCATTGTCTAGTATTAATGTACAATTTTCGATGAACAATTCATCATTCTTGAGATACCTTTGCAAAAAACTAAAAACTCTTTTTAAAATCAAATCTTTATTATCCAATCTTGTTTCAAATCTCAATATGTTGCAGTAAACTTCAAAACAATCATCGAGTAATTTCAACTTTTCCAAGTATTTGCAGCATAAATATCTCACACTGTTAAAATTTATTGGTACAAAGTTTGAGCTTTTTTCGAATATTTGTTTTATGTCTTCAGTTTTTGCAGGCTCATTTTTGATGTACCACTTCAAATATTTCACCCAATAGGACTCATATAGACAGCATGATATTAAACACCTTTCGTATAAACTTTTGATTTGATCTTTGTTCCCCTGTGTCTCCTCGAATTCAAGATAATTAGTCCAATTGATCAATTCATCTTTATCAACTGGTTTCAAGCCTTGAAATGACACAGTTTTGATGTTTTGTTCGAAATTCCATCTCAATGTGGTTCCATTTTGTGTATTTTCCAAAACTTCGAAAAAATATTCATCAATAATCCTTTGCTTTTCCTCTTTTGATAAAACGATATTTTTATATTTGGATTCATAAAGTTCAACTGGCAATAAATCTTGAATCTCAAAGTTTGACTTCAATTCAAAAAACTTACTTGAGTACTTTGCATATTGATGTAATGGTAATCTGATAACTCTTAATAAAATACTCATATATTCGTTTGAATTTTCTCCACTCACAGAGCTTTCCCACTCCAAAAATTGATCCCACAACGGATGGGACAAAAACTGCCTCCCAACTTTTGCCACACCTTGGTTGAACAAGTTCCTAACAAACTGATCATTGTTGTTATGCAAATCATTTGAAATTATGATACTTAGATAATCTTGCCATAGCTCGATTGAATTTGGAAACAAATCCAATGACTTTTGTAGAACTTTGACCGACTTGTTCAACCCATTTATCTGATACTCAATTGTTATATAGTTTTTCCAGTAATCGATGAACAATGGAAACCTTCCCAAGAGCTGATCATAATTGAAATGAATAATTTTTTTCAACCCTTCTGGAACCGCTGAATTACTTCTTAGCTCAACATCTATAATCGAATCAATTACCCCCAACAACCTTTCCCAAAGTGTCAAATCATTTCTATTCAAAGCAATCATTTTTCGAATCTCTGTATACTGTGGGTATGTAATCCTGATGTATTCCAAGTCCTTCTGACTTATCAACCCTTGTTCAACAAGATTTGATGTAGATGATAGTACCGTCAAATCCGTCTCAAATGATAGGCTCTCATCATTACCTAGTTCTTCCACTACCGATGACTGACTCATACTGACAACACCCACGATAATCTTACTCAAACAGCTTCAAATTCATTGTTCTTCTCAATCAAAGCAATCCATTTTTACATATATTGTTTTGAATTCCCAAAATTTTCCCTTTGGAAAGGTCGTTCAAATAAACTCAAACATGTTGAAAGTGGCAAAAGCCAAAAATCAAAAAAAAAAAAAATGAAATCATCTCCAAAGTGTAGATAATTTCGAATCAGTGGTAATAATTAAGTGTATATACATCAATAATTGTAATTCGAGGCACATATAGTATTGGGCAGTCATAGAAAAGTATACTGAACAATGCAAATCATATTGAAAGATTTCAAAAAGGAAAAAATTCCTGTTGATGTTGAACCGACCGATACGGTTTTGTCAGTCAAGGAAAAGTTGGCTGTTATCAAAGAGTGTGAAATATCGCAATTGAAGTTTGTTTACTCGGGTAAAGTCTTGCAGGATGACAAACAAGTTGAAAGTTTCAAGATCAAAGAAAACGATCAGATTATCTTTATGATTTCGAAGCCAAAGAAAGTGACACCGCCAGCCGCTGCTCCTGAGCCTGTTCCAACTGAGCCAGAACATATCGAGCCAGATATCGCAGAGCCGGTCGTACCTGCCCCTGCACCTGAGCAGCAACCTGAATCTTTTGACGCTTCCACTTTTGCAACTGGTAACTCGAGAGAGAATGCCATTTTAGGTATAATGGAGATGGGGTATGAAAGAGATCAGGTTGAAAGAGCACTTAGAGCCGCTTACAACAATCCAGATAGAGCTGTTGAATATTTATTAACAGGTATTCCCGAATCACTGAGCCGTCAACCACCACCACCACCCCAAGCTGTTGCAGATCCTGTTGATGCTGAATCAACAGCAGTTGCATCAACAGCAGATAATGCCACATCAACCCCAAATACAAATGAGCAAGTTAATTTATTTGAACAGGCAGCACAAGTGGCCCAAGCTGGTGCTGCTCCACTGGACTCGAATGCCGGAGGTCAAATTTCCACTGAACAAATGGATCAATTGAGAGAAATGTTGTCAACGCATCCTGAAATGATTGAGCAAATCTTGGCCCAAATCGCCGAATCAAATCCACAATTAGGACAGTTGATTCAGGAAAACCCAGAAGAGCTTATGAGATTGTTGATGGATCCTTCTGGTGGTGATTCATTCCTTGCTGGTGACGAGGTTGCTGGCGAAGGTGCTGATGACGGAGAGGTTAGAATCACAGTCACCGCTGATGAAGAGGCTGCAATCAATAGATTGTGTGAGTTGGGTTTTGAAAGAAACTTGGTCTTGCAAGTATATTTCGCTTGTGAAAAGAATGAGGAAATGGCTGCTGATATTTTGTTTAGTGAGCAGATGGATGAAGATTGATCCGGTCTTGACCTCCCATTTCTTCTATCTTTTGTATAATGCTATGATTTGCTTTGAAGTAAGCTAATTACGTTTTTTTTTTTTTTTTTTATTCTTCTGCTACCTATTATGGTTAATTTGATTGATCATTTTTGTAATAAGTGCTCCTCTAGATTAATTACAGCTAGTAACTATACAAGTCCTTCGAAGTTATAAATCAACTTGAATCTCTTCACATCATCATCACTCAATTCGTAGTTGCCTTCTCTAACGACAATCAGACTTTTCATGCCTGACTCAATTGAACTTTCAACTTCTCTTGCATTGTCGCTTAAAAATAAAACCTGATCAGCTTCACCCTCCAAACCAATCTCTTTCAAAATATGGCTATAACTGTTGACATCATTTTTGAAACCTGCATTTGTAGTATCAAAGTAGTTTTTCAAATGTTTTGTTAGGTCCACAACTTTATCATGAAACCTAACATGTTGGAAAAGTAACAATTGCAGCTTAACACTTCCTGATGAGTATATATAAACGCCATTCAGCAAGTCAATACTCCATCTGATTATTGCCTCAACTGCATCCTCATAAACAGGTGCCACGATATGGCCACTCAAATAACCCGACTCCCAAATGAAACCTTGCAATTTTTTCAAAATTGGGTCTTTGATATCTTCAGCAACCAAATCTTGTAAATGTTTTAAAGTTGACTCAAGACTAATCGTTATTGATGATGGAAACTCCCTTAAAGTCATTAAAATCTTGTCATCGGTGGTGTCATTGGTCAATGGATATGAGTACTTTTGCAAGTACGTTGGCAAGTTTTCGAGAAAATAAGGAAATAGAATTGTCTTAACAAACGAAATTGGGCAAACAGTTCCCTCTATATCAAGAACAACTGCTTTGAATGGTTTATCAAGTTTCAAACTCATAGCTTATGTACATGAACCTGAAAATGGAGGTAGATCTTGTATTTCACAAAAATGAGTTCCATCAACTTTTTGTATAATTCGAGTGAAAAAAAAACCCATAATAATTTGTCCGATAAGTAGGCTCTTATCATTAATTCATTTCGCATAACATCGTTCAAAGTATGTCTAATGATTCAATAATCTTTGCCTCAATGGGCATGTTTATCATTGATGATATTCATTTTCAAGATGGTTCATCGGTTTCGAATATCCTAGGCGGAGGAGGAGCCTATGGAGCCATTGGAGGTCGTATCGTATCGACGATCGAGGAAGCCCAAAAAATAGGCTGGATTGTTGATTATGGATTTGACTGTCCACAAGAGATCAAAGATGAGATATCTTCATGGGGAACAGGTGTAGTAATCAGAGAAGATTCAAGCCGATCAACTTCAAAAGGCTGGAATGGATATGGTGATAACGATTTTAGAAGTTTCAAGTATTTGACCCCAAAAAAGAGAATCGATGTTGATGATTTGATTGAACATAAGAGATTATTATGCTCCAAGTCATTTCATTTGATATGCTCACCTGAGAGATGTACCGATATCATGAGTCGATTGCAAGACGAACGTAGCAAAAACAATTTATCTGAAGCTCCGATCATAACCTGGGAGCCTATACCAGATGATTGTAATCCTGAAAATTTGGCTCGATGCATCAAGATATTGGATAAGATTAACATCTTATCGCCAAATGCTCAAGAAGCGTCGTCATTTTTTGGACTATCAGAACCAGAATCAAAGCATGACTTGGAGGAAGTTGCCCTAAAATTTCTTCCTTACTTGACAAATACTGATTCGGGTATCGTTTTAAGATGTGGTAAACAAGGCTGTTTTATACTGACAAAATCGGGTTTGAGAAGATGGTTGCCTGCTTACCATAATCCAGCGAATGTTGACTACAAAGTTATTGACCCAACGGGCGGAGGAAATACTTTTGTAGGTGGATTTAGTACAGGTTTCATATTAAGTGAAAAAGATTGGATTATTAGTGGTATTTGTGGTAATGTGGCAAGCGGGTTGGCTATCGAGCAGATAGGAATGCCCAAGTTGACAGAAAATGATTGCTGGAATGGAAAGACTGTTAAAGAGAGAATTAGATTGTACTTACAAAGAAATCCTAAAATTGGGATCAGTTATGATGAAGTTATAAATAAACTTTATAGAAGCTAGAATTAATTTTAAATATCAAGAAAAGAATAAAAAAATATAAGGCATATTCACATATATATACAAGCTTTTTATTTATTGCTTTTGCCTCCATCTGATTGTCTTTTGATACTCAACACTATTAACCTCCACTTTAGTTATTACTCTCTTTGGAATATTGACCAACCCAATACTTCGCTTTATAATCTGATTGTTCAAATCATTTTTCAAAGATTCAGTTGTATTGGACAACAACATGTTTGACTGATCATCAACAGCTGTTAATATCCCTTCATACGTCCTGCTATCTGCTACCGTTATCTTGAAAGGTAGCGATATGTAATCAGATACTCTCAATTGCGACATATGAGCTTGGGTCCTTCTATTTTGTAATTGAACTGGTACTTCTTCTCAAGGCTAGACAATACAATAATCTATCATCCAAACACTTCGATACCCAGAGTTAACGAGCCATTCTTTCTAATATCACTCGAGTTCGTCTTTGTAGATGTTCAAAATATAAAAAAGTGAGTTCAAAAAACAAGAAAACCCCAAAAAAAAATACGCCAAAAAACAGCAAAAAGAGTTGAAGAGAATAGTTAAAATCTCACAACACAGATTGGGATCAAACTGTCCAGTTGATAAAAGAAACCGGAAATAATGACAACCACCGATCAAAAGAACTCAAATGAAGCGAAAAATGATGTAGTATTGTCAGCTTTACCGATTCACCCATCGTCATTGATGGCCTCTGCAACGTTGAACAACAACTTAACAAACATATCGCTAAAATCAATAGTTGCATCAAAATTCACACTATTGAATGAGATATTGTTGGAATTTTTGGGATTAGTTGAGTTGAGGGTTAGCAATGATGGGCATCTCTTTGATCCAACCTTGTCACTTGAAGAATACAATGGTTTGTTGAGTAAACTCAAAACTGAATTGGATCAATTGTCAACATCACCTTCTGATGAATTGAGCGGTATTTCAGAAAAGCTCAATCTGCAGATTGAGAATTTATTGGCAAAAGCACCAAGACAGAAAATTGGTAGCACAACAAAACCAACAAAAAAGACGAGTTCGTCTTACATGATCCATAAAAAAAAATTCAAGTCATCAAGTCTCAAGTACGTTCATGCTAAAGATATCAAACCCACTGAAGTAGTTGCCAATGAAGAAATTCAAACGCCTGAAGTTACAGCTGTTGAGAAAAGTGAGGATGTTGAGATGAAAGATTCAGCAACAACATCTGAAAGACCAGCTCAAACAACATCTGAAAAACTAACCGAAACAACATCTGAAAAGCCAGAAGAGAAAGAAGGGTTACCCTCATCACTTGAAGTTCGACAACCAGTATCATCTGAGTATCACCAACTGAACTAGATTTCAATATGAACAATAGTTGGTTGACTTTGGCGGTTTGGCAGGCTAGTATAATTTTGCTGTACTGACAAGTATTGGAGAGTTGCTTATCAGCTAAAAATCATTATATTTACTTCATCCCAAATGTTTTTGGTGTTCTTTATCATGTTTCACTTGTCCCCGTTTTGTAAAGTATCTTTTATCTCTTTTGTTATATGAGTTTCGTTTTTGCTAATTTTTCTTTCAATATTAGGATTTATAGTCAGTCTGGTTTTGATGTATGTTTTCATCATTTATTTATAAGACTAGAAAAGAGGAAAGTAAATAGGTAAAACAAATGAATCTTGAAAAGAAAAACAAGTATTAAAGAGGAAATATTTTATATACACACATCAGAAGCAAAAGATAAAGAGGGAAAAAAAAAAAAGATCATTAAAGGATGTTACGATTCGATGGCTTATAGTTAGATTTTCTCTTCTGCCTTTCAATATCAGACTCAAATAACATCTTTATCAATACTGGGGAAGTTGAAAGTTTTTTTCAAACTAAGCACCTCTTGAAAGATAACGTTGTAAACTGTTCACCAAAACAGTGATGTCTTCATCTGTCAAATTCATAACGATCAATTGAAAAATGGTGGCAACGTTCATTCTATGGTTGTCAATAAAGCTTTGAACGTAGAGATAACTGAAACTACCCATTATAAATTGACAATCCATTCTATCAGTGATACCACCATGACCAGGAATGGTATCACCAAAATCTTTCACTTTAACGGCCCTTTTCAACCCACTTGCAAAAAACCCACCGAAAGGTGCAATCAAAGATGCAAAAGTTGCCAAGATCATTGAGTGAAAATAGATTGGTTTGATTGAAACAAAGTCAACATTAATCCACCCGGCAATTAACTCCGGTAGCTTATAAATTTGCGAGATGAACACTGGATTTGGATCGCACTTTATATTGGACCAAACGTTGAATGTGATGGAATTATGAACTGGACAGATCATGTAGTAATAGTTTGACAATATGAAAGACAATAAAATCGACATCAGACCAGTGCAGAACCATGCACCGATAAAACCTTCAACTGTCTTTTTTGGTGATAACTCCAACAATGGGGTCTTACCGAATGTGATACCACATAAATACGCAAAGATGTCATTTGTGATCACCAATCCAACCGGTAACAAAAACCAAATCAATCCATTCATAATATTGTTTATGATCAAATGGGCTTGGAACACAACCAACAACAAGGTCATATGGGTGATGCATAATTGAGAAAACTGAAATCTATAAAAACCCTTTGTTAAACTATGAACGAACATCACAAACCCAGAAATGTACAACAAATAGGATATGAACTTGTGGCTGGACAAAGATGTCATCATGATCATATCGATGAAGTTGGAGTAATATTTGAATTCGATATTGTTGATGACAAAATTGAGGAAACTCTCACCTTCCAAGTAATACACAGAGGTCATCAAAAAGTACCAATTCAACAGCTTCGTGTATGGTATGGAGTTGAACCTTGCCGGCTCTGAGGTTATAGTGATGCATTCCTTGAACACCAACGTCTCAAGCAACAATACAAAGATGATGGTTGGAGTATGGCCAAAGGCCAATATGGTGAACATTCCGAAAATCATCACAATGGTCCAAAATGTTCTAGTGACAAAAGCTTGTTTTTTCTTTTCCTTTTCGTTGCTGACTACAGCAGCAACCTTTGGTTTGGTTTCCACCTCATTCTTCGAATCTGACATTTCTCTCTTTTTTTATTTGAACAATTATATCTCTTCCTTTATGAATGGAATCTCGGGTAGAAAAAAAGAAACACACTGAAAATTACTCGATTATGCAATTGCGGTGTAGATGAGGCCAATTGAAAAAAACTCAAATCAAAATGAAACCCAATTTATTTAAATAATTGATATAAATAAAAATGCAATATAAATTAATGGTGCTGACCGATCGTTTGCTACTACCTTTTGTAGGGAGCAGTTGATCTATACTATGTACAATTTTTTTTCCAACAACTTAAAGGAAAGAGAAAATCACAAAATAAAGGTCGTGCGTTGCTAATTTTGTTTTCCAGTATTTTAGCATGTGATTGAGCATTTACAGAGATGATTTGTGATATAAGCAGTTCAAAGTCCAATAGAATGGCAGAAAGAGGGAAAGCAAGGAGCAGGGTGTTTATAGATAGATTGAGGCAGGCTAAAAGGTCCAGATTCAAAAAAAAGAGGGTGGTGAAAGGGTTTCAGCTGCCTGAAGTACAGGATGAAACGTCGTTGCAAGGTAAAAGAATAGGTGCTTGGAGTGATATTTCATTCAAAGATTCAAGTTTTGCAAAGGATTACAACTTCATGAGGCTCCAGCCGTATTATAAGGGTAGTGGTATCAGCATACCTCCATCATGTGGTGGGAAAAGATCATTAAGGCTTCTTTCGATCTTGAAAATAGTTGAGAACCATTCGGATTTGACTTTGCAGCATCTTTCGATTGGCCAGTGGAGTGACTTCTGGTCAATTGTTTGGGACTTGATACTATTCAATGAGCTTGACTCGCCTTTAATCTTTAAGCTTTTCAGCTCCAAGTTCAACGGCGAGTCGAGCTTCAAGTGTCATTACTTGCTGACATCAAAGGATCACATTGGAAACTTAGGTCGAGGCTTCTACATCTCCAAAAATGCAATGATGAGCAATGAGTATAGGTTTGAAACACTGTTTGCTAATCCACAGAGCTTTGTTCCCAACTTGGCATCTTTCAACTGCCTAACAATATTGGATTTGTCGAGCTCCTCAAAAACAGTACGATCGTACCCAAGAGATTTCTATATTCAGTTGACGAGGTTAAAAAACTTGGTGTTATTAAATTGCAATGGCTTGAGTGATATAGACGATACTGTGTTGAAAACGTGGTTGATGAATTTGAAAGCTGGTAAGTGGCTCCACCTTAAAATGCTTCTTCTACAAAGAACTTCAATCACATCTTCTCAAACTTTAGAATTGATGAGCTACATATCATCTTCTGAATCAAACTCAAAGCTCTATTTTTTGGAAATTTCAATTAATCTTTTCCCCAAATATGAAAACTGGAAATTGATAAATGACCTCAGGATGATCTCAAAGTTGATCAGATACAACAATTCATACAAGTTCCGATACATTGAAAATAACTTCAAGCCATCGACTAACTCATATTCGAACTCGATGAAGAATCCAAATTTTTTGGATTTCAAGATTATGAACAATTTAGAGTTCCCAGAAGAATCACCAAACTGTAGTGGTGAACTGTTAAGAAGATCATTGAATGATATATGGAGGCTGAGAGAATCTGATGATAGCTCAAACGAAGATTTCGAAAATTACTATGCTTGGTTATTTAATGGTTCTAAACCCATTACCAAAAGGACTACTGATGATGGTATTGTTGTGGTTAAACTGCATAAAAGGAAGATGATAGCGAAAAATGGTAATTTCAAAAGTTTTTTTGATTTATAATAGTACAGCATGGTGAAAATAATCCCAAACTTTATCAGCTCTTGTGTGACTCAAGATTTTCGAGAAACTTGTCAAAGTCATCGAAATCATCGTCATTATCAAGATCATCATCCCCCTCATTATTGAATGGATTCTCTCTTTCATCATCAACATCAGTACTATCTTCGATTTTTCGTTTTTTCAGATCTGGATATTCTTTGTTACTTATAAACTTCAGATCAATTGTCTCAAGAAACTTATTCACCTTTATGTTTCCCATCCCCAGAATTTCACTCAATTCATCTGGATTACTCTTATTTATCAAATTTGCAAAAGTGCCAAACCTTGTTATAAGATTCATTGAATCTGTTTTGTTTATCTGTCTTATTGTGGTCAAAATTTGGATTAAACTGGAAAAATAAGTGTCATCCTTTGAATTACCTTTGATCAAGCTATGCTGGTTATTGTTTTCCAACTGCTTCAAATTGTTTATGTAATTCGAAGCTTCTTCAAATGACCACGCTAATATCAAGGATAAATCATTCAACACACAAATTTTGTTCAACTCTTTTACAATTTCATTATTGTTATCGATATCAACAACACACAAGAGAATTTTCAAGTTATTATTCATTGGTGTTGAACCTGGTCCGTTCAATTTTTTGATTCGATTGTATATATATTCCGGGTGTAATTTATGATATTTCAACGATAAAAAGATCAAAAAAGTTGTTGAGTTGATCAAATAATCACAATTTTTCAACGTACTGACAAATTCGGTTGGGACTTTCAAATCCTTTAATAACGGGTTACCTTTTTGGGATGAATTGACTTTGATGTTTGTATATGTTATTCTTCTTTCGCTATTGTTGAACCTAGTCTGGACTGGTTTCTTGTAGTTTGTTGTTTCATATGAAGAGTTTGTTAAAATCTTTTCTCCTATGTTACCATAAACTGTTGTTCTTTTTGTGGTTGGATTAGTTGCGACTGGTTTTTCCAATATTTGCTGGTTTGATGTTTGCGATTTGCTGTTGATATCGTTAACAATTATTGGATTGACTTTCTTTTCAGTTGAACTGGCCGCTTCATCGTAACTATCCCTCAACAGCTTAGCACCCAGCAATATGCTGGCAAATGATGTCGTATCTGATTTCTTTGTTGAGTCTATGTTTTCATCACTCATCTATTACTACTAATAAGCAATCTCTAGTTCTCAACTGGTGAACATTTGGGCATTGAATTCTAAACTGTATGTTTTGCCTTTGAGGAAAATATAAACCCTTTTTTGTGCTCACAAAAAATGTAGAAAAAAAAAAGATTGAAATCAACAACTTCAGATAATTGACAAATGAACCCAAGTTTTGATAGTAGAGCCGAAGAAATACAGCCGTTCAATGTCAGGCAAGAAAATTGAGCTTACGAAGTTACCACTTCAGCAGCTTCAAGAATTACAGAAAGATCTTCAACAGGAACTAGAGCACTTTCAAACATCATCAAATGCGTTGAACCAAGCAAAATCCAAATTTCAAGAATGTATATTAAATGTAGACCAATTCAAGGAAAAAGACAATGAAGATTTGTTGATTCCGTTATCACCATCCTTATATGTTCCAGGCAAAGTGAAGACAAATGATAAGTTCTTGATAGATATTGGTACGGGTTACTACGTTGAAAAAAATTCAGAAAATGCAAAGAAGTTTTATACTGAAAGAATAAATAAGTTGAACCTTGATAGTGAGCAGTTAAACAAGATTATTGGCGAGAAATATGATTTGTTACAAAAAGTACAAGGTGTTTTAGGCTTAAGAATTGATGAAACACAAAAGCTGCAGCTGCTGCTGCAGAAGCTGAAGCAATGATAAATCTTTTGGATTCATGGTAAACCGAGTTACTTATGTTCTCTTTTCATACCTTCCATTTACATCTTGATCACAATACAGCTTAGCGATTATCAATATAATTCAAATATTCGTAAAAAACAAAGAGAAAAAAAAAGTTAGTAGAGTTTTGTGACTTTATCTCTATATTCATTTCTGTTCGACTCTTCCATAATCTTTGTATACTTCAACACATCTTCAAAAATGTTTCTAAAATTTGAATCATCAAATTTGCTATTCAAAACCTGTTCACCTCTATAGATTATCTTTGATTTCTCAGCATCACTCAATCCCTCAATTTTGACCAAGACATCACTAATATTAGCGAATTTTGAGTTTCCAGTCAAATCATTTTGAAAATCCGGGTCACTTTCACTTTTGAAATGGAACCCTGTTCTCAAATCATCGTTGAAATAATCATCAGATTGTTCTTGTTTTGATTCATCCCATGGTATAACAATATCCAACATTGGGCCAGCTGATGCATGAACAAGTGGAATCAAACCACTGGCCAAATATTCGACACACACGATACCAAAATGCTCATTCCACATCGCATTCAAACCAATTTCCGAATTTGTCAAAATTTCTGTAACCTTATCATAGGGGCAATCCATCAAAAACTCAATCTTGTCCTCAGGGATTCCAATATCCAGCGATAGTTGTTTGAGTTCTTCCACTTTCAACTCATCATCTTTCGATCTTATTGAACCTATTAACACTAATTTGTAGGGGTTCGAATCATTAGTCTTTGCTAAATACTTTGCAAACTCTTCAATTATTAACTCGTGACGCTTTTCAGGACGAAATTGTGACAAGGAAACTACTTGCTTTAGTCTTTTCAGATCTTTTTTCGATTCTGTCAACTTGACCAACTTTGAGGTTGAACATGGAGGATAAGTTATAGAGATTGTTTCAGGGGATGTGAATTTCCAAATGTTGTAAATATGATTGAATGTCCACGTGGAGTTTGTTAAGGTCAAAGAAACAGCTAGTCCGCATAATGAGTATGAGATCAACATCAAACGCCAATAGATATACTTCAGCAAACCCTTTGGAGTTTTCAAATTTAATTTGCCCAACATATCACTTGATATGACCGGGAAATGGACGTATGCAACAATCGGAATGTTGAACGAAAACGATATCAATGGATAAGAGTATGGTAAGCCTAAAGTGTCGACCCATACATCTGGTACCAAGTTCGATAATGCTTCAAATGCCAAAACAACGCTTCCAAACAGTTGACCAATTAGTGTGAAAAAGGGCCAAGTCTTTGGATCGATCAAATACCTTTTTGAAAGATAAATGAACACAATTCTTTTTGAATCCATCTTCAAATCAAATCTTTTTTCAACGTTCAAAATGATATCTTTTGGAGAGACATCATCACCGTAATAGATTGCCAGAATGTTTTTTTCATCAAACTGCAAAGTTGTTGATACTGCTTCCCATAAGACTTTCTCCCCACCACCACCACCATTGGGATACGGGTGAAAAAACCCATAAATCAACTTTCTTGTTGGATCCTCTGGCGTTTTGATTTTTATCAGTTCCTTAAATGACTCCTCGTTCTCTTTATCCACTTTTGAAATCCTCAAGTCCTTTATGCTCTTCGTTGTTGAGTACAAGGCAGGGTACTGGGATCCCAAGATGAACCTTCTTCGATACGAGGCTGTCTTGTTGGAGAGCGGGATCCTCAAAGTTTTAGACAGCAACAGCTTTTCAACTTTCAGCTTCCAGTTGGTAGGAGTGACAACAAACAGCTTTATCAAAACGCTTTTCAATATCAAATAGCAGAGATACGCAAAAACTGAAACGCCCAAAGCCACTTTAACCTTGAGTGGTTGGTTCTTTATATAAGCAGTTGCGTTCTCCACAGAGTACCATGGTGAAGACGATGCTGCATTGAGCGCCGGGTCCATCGATATTCCGTTGAAGATATTATTCGCACCTGACATCCCTTACTACAGATTGACTGGTGTGTGAGTATACGATAAGACCTGGATAGAAACCCAAGCAAAAGCAGAACAAGACAAACCTGCTATATATGTACGTATATACAACAGCTTTTCTTGTTTTTCTTGGGCCTGCTCATAATTATTTTTTTCACTCTATGCTGCTTATCTTGCATCGGTATTTACCGAGTCTTACGATGGTGTATCTATCAACACCAGGAGCACTTCTGATCGTCAACCACCATATGTCAGTGTATATGGAACATGTCGTTTTGATGGACATCTGTGAATCACCATCTCAGGAAACCCGAAAAACCGTCATTTTTAGCTTGCCCAAGCCCATTTCGAATCCAAATCCCGTTGGCCTTCACTCCCACAATCCGTTTCGCAAAGCCTGAAAGTGCCACTGTTACCCAGTTCTTTTGGCTGTTTGGTAAGGATAGCAACGCCAGTCCACCGTACGCCCAACTTTGCATTTCTCGGTCACTACACTTACTCCCGTGCAGGGTGTGATTCACATTTTTCTCAAATTTGCTTATATTTTGGGCTTGTAGTGTAGAGGTTATCACGTCACGTTCAGGTCGTGAAGGTCCCGGGTTCGATGCCCGGCAAGTCCAAAATTTATAATTCTTTTATTTTTTGTATTTTTTTTTCATTTTTGAATCCTCCAAACTCGGGATCCGACACAACATTCCGGTCCCGGGCACTTGTCGGGAATTTTCGAGGGATCTGTGTCAATCTATCTGTCTGCATAAAAAATTATGCATCAAAACAGCTGATTTTTTTTTCCATTTTTCATTACTGGAAAAGGCTATTTTCTTATAAGAAAGTTCGATCGCAACATCCTTTGACGGGACATTGATAACGTTAAGGTTGTGACTAAGATCAGGAGTGCTGCCCGAATATTAAGTGGGAAAATGAGTTATCAACAGCAAGGCCAGGTTCCGCAGCAGAGTGGTACGTACGAGAGCGGCCAACACTCAGCACAGCAGCAACTGCAAGAGCTCTACTATAGGCAGCAGCAGATGTTTCAGAACCAGCAAGTGCAGATGCCAGGGTATGGGAACGGAGGCATTGGGTACTATTACCAGGACCAGGGGATCGGACAGGGCCAGCAGCAGCAAAGTATGGTTGGGGGCCAGCAGCAGCAGCAGCAGCAGCAGTATCCCATCCCGCAGCCACCGCTCACGGTGGAAAGACCACCTCCGTTGATCGAGAAGTTGGCGTCTGTGTTGCCACACCCACCTCTCTCGTTGGTCCCCATCAAACCAGAGTCGTTGAACCAGAACCAGCCAAAGAGAGCCAGGAGGAGGTCCAAGTACACAAAGGAGCAGGATGACATGATTGTCCAGTTGAAGAAATCTGGAAAGTCGTGGGTCGCGATCGCGGATATCACAGGTGTGGGCAGCTTCTTGGCGGCCAGAAACCGGTACCAGGTGTTGATCGGGCAGCAGGGCGGTGGCACCTCTGAGTGTGACACCGAGGATATAATGTCGTTGCAAAGCTTGATCGATGAAGGCGAAGTTGAAAAATGGAGGTATTTGTCGAAAGAATTGCAGAAATCCACCGGCAAGAACTTCACAGACCGCCAGTGCAGAGAGATCATCAAGATGTTGTTTATCAAGGACCCAGAGTCGTTTGGAATAACAGACGATTACTACAGGGAGTATTTGAAGCATCAAAACGCAGCCTCATTTCAAGGCCCGGCTAGCACCACTTCCTCCCAATCACCATCCCCACAGACTGTTCCTCAGAACATAGAGTCAAAAATTCACCAACAGCAGCAACAGCCGCTACTGCAACATATTCCTCCATCTACATCCGGCCCCTACCCAGCTCAACCGTCCGGGTATATACCAAGCTACCCTAATCAGCAACAAGCCAATTATAACTATCACTATCCACCAGTTCAGGCGGGCCAACCAATAACACAACCATTGCAACGCCCCGGACAACAATTTCCTCAGTACTGAAGGTTAGGTTAGGTTCTGTTCTTTCTCTTTCTCTGTTTTTCTCTCGAATCGGCTAGGCTTTTCTGTTATGTATCTTTTTTTCAAGTTTTATCGAGTTTTACATTTTGCTCCTGTCAGGAATATAGACTGGTCCAATAGGGGTTTTCACTGTTTGTTTGTTTGTTTGTTTGTTTTCATCACTTCCTTTTTATATCATTTTTGAAAAATCGGTGCTACACTTGAGGCTATACTCGCAACTTTTTAGGTATTATAACTTCCACCTATGGTGTATGGTGCTGATTTGGGGACATTTAAAAAAATATTGAAAGTATTCATCTTTTCTATTGTTAGATTCTCTTCTTAATTCAAATATAAGCAAGCGTTGTAGCCAGAATGTATGATTTGTGTCTCAAACTTTTGATTTCCGACATCCCGTATTATTGTTTTACCCTTTTTGTGCGGCCTAGATATCTGTGTGAGTTTTAAGAATTAATTCGTTATCGAAGAGAGTGTTGAATCTGATAAGTGAGTTGGACACCTGGAAACGACATTGCTGCTCGATTGTTCTATTTTTTAGCCTTATTGTATTTAAAGCTGTTTCACGAATCCTCGCTTCAAATTCTACCATTTCACAAGAAAAGTTGGTTGAAAGTGATATAGAGAACTCATCATAGTTGCTACGCCTCAGTGAACATGCCAACATCCAAAAATGCTTATATAACATTATTATTGAACAACTCGTACATACCAGGTGCACTTTTGTTGAGTGAATCATTGAAAGAAACAACCAAAAATGATATCTTGGTGTTGTATGACCCCAATGAGTTGTCGGCAAGATCCATTGCGCTAATTTCATCTTCATTTACCACGATAATACCTATCACATCGAAGATTGAAACAAGCGCTTCAAACAGGTTCAACTTGGAGCAATTGTTGAAAAGACCAGATCTTGAAAGCACCCTCACAAAGATATTGATCTTTGATCCAAGCTTAACCTTCACTGATAAGTATGACAAGTTGATCTACTTGGATTGTGATACATTACCATTAAAGTCGCTCGACCACTTGTTTGACGTTTCAACAAATGATATGCCGATTGCTGCAAGTCCAGACTCTGGCTGGCCTGATTGTTTCAACTCTGGATTTATTCTTATCAACAAACCTTCTCAAGAAGAATTTGACAAACTATTATCAACTACTGTCTCCACAACTTCGTTTGATGGAGCAGATCAAGGTCTATTGAATGACGTTTACGAGGACAATTGGTACAGGTTACCCTTCAGGTACAACGTGACTCATTCGATCAAGGATTATTCGACATCTTCGAATTATGAGTATTTACCCGCTGTGCTAAAATATGGGTCCAAAATCAACACGGTCCACTACATTGGTAATTTGAAGCCTTGGAAGACCCGCGACTTTTATGGCGATGCCACTGGTTTACACAAGTTGTGGTGGACAAAGTTTGATTCGAACTTCTTTGGTCATAAGCTGGGTGAGATATTCGAAGCTGCTGGTGACGATACAGTCAATGCTTTATCATCCATATCTTTGGATTACACAGCTGGAACACCTGAAGCCTGGAAGCTTAATGAGACTAAATCAGCCAACGAGTGGGACTCTTTGGATGATGAGGCTCTTGAAGAGGAATTGGAGATAGATAATGACGATGTTGCTTATATATTACCTCCTCCCATTTTTCCATGGGAGCAACACAGAGTTGCTGCCACAAGACATTTTGGGGAAGATCCAGAGGTTCTCAAGGGCTCTTTTGACTTCAATAATTTAAGCCTTTGAATCGGCATTGAATCTGTCAAATGGCATATTTTTTTTATAAATTGCTTATTTATTATTTTACCCTCTGTCCTTCAAGTCGACTCTTTCATTTTTGATACGGCTTTTGACCGACTTTTATTTATCTACACACTTGCTACTTTATATGCCATACAAGTATACATTATATCCAAACACATTCAAAATGAACATCTTGTAATAAATAACTGAACATTGAATGAAAATAAAAGATTTGAAATTTTATGAGAGAAATCAATCAGCCCAAACCGAAAAAAAAAAGACAAACACAGACAGAGGCATCAGAAAAATGTGAAAATAGGGTGAACAAGAAAATGCGAAATATTCAATGGTATCCGTTTGAAGAAGCTCTGTTTCCAGACGATGCATTATTCTTCAAAGCCAACAACTGTTTTGAACGGAATGTTTCGTAATGAATGAATGAAGTGGTTTCGATCAAATCTTGTAAATGGGTTCTAGTCAAGAAATCTCTTAAGTACACAAACTCACACTGGTTGATATCCTCAATATTGATTGTGCCCCATCTGGTCTTTCTGCCTCTAAAAGTCTCTCCGGTTGGAGAGGAAAGTTCTTTCTCGGATCCCACAACTGCAAAAGGAATCAAAGATCTTATGTCTTTATTTAATTGCAACTCATCATCCTTCAAATCTTCTGAATCATAAGGATAGATCTTGAAGTTATTGGCACTGAACTCATCTTGTAAGATTTTTTTGAAATTCAACCTCTCCTCCATTGTCAACGAATCTGATTTGGCGATAACTGGAATAACATTAGCAATTTCAGTCAACTTTTTTAAAACGATTTTATCCAAGCTCTTCAAACCTTTATTGTTTGGTGCGATGAAATATAAAACACAGTGGACCCTTGTGTCTGGGATGTTTCTTTCACGCTGAGCGGTTAATTCCTTTCTCAAGTATTGGGAGTGTTGTTCCTTGATATACTTGACAATAGGCTCCCAGCATCTATCATTGTTGATCTGATCCCCAAATCCCGGCGTGTCGATGATGTTGACTTTCAAGTTGACATTACTCTCCTGCAACTGATGGCTTGTGACGCTGATTTCAGAAGTTTTTTCAATAGGATCGTAAGCACTCTTTCTTCCTTTGGAATCTGCAAGGTGAGACGCGAATAATGTGTTTATTAGAGTTGATTTCCCCAAACCAGAGTACCCGACACACATGACGTTGAACTGGAATCCTCTCTTCAACAATCTGCTTTCGATTTGAGATGTAATAGTGTCGAACCCAACATAGCCCTTTGGTTCAACAAATGGATTGATCGATGTCATTTTATTTTATCTGGTCAAATTATTCTGAATTAATAAGCAATATATATATATATAATATAATACGAGACTTCTGCTTCAATACAATTGATTTACAATGATATATGATGGGGTTTGGTGTGTATATGTATAAATACCACATCAGCGGTTAACTGTTTACTTTTCAATTAGCTCTTTTGAAAAGAGAGGAACACAAAAACGCGTTGGACACTTTCGTGGATTTACAAAACAACTTTATCTGTCAAATGAAAAATGATTACTGACGGGTCAATAATATTTTGGCACAAATGTGGAAAAACGTTCTGGACCGGGATGTGCTCATACAGTAAGTTATTCCCTTACTGAAAAAAAAACTGTTGAAAGTGAAAATGGGTACTAGAGATTGATTGAAGTGCAATTGAACTGTCTGGTGTTTCGTGCTAAATAAGTGATTATAATGTCTTTCAATCTCAAGCATGGTATAACAAGCATTGAGTTGTTGATAGGAGCTGTTTCGAACTCATTACCAAGACTTCCTTCCATTGGAATCTCGGTATCTTTACAAAACATCAATCAGCATGCACAGATAGATCAGAGATTGGTAGACTTGGGAGAACAACTTGCCCAAGACGACCAGGCGCCATTTTTCATAGACAATGGTATCTTGAAGGCTGCACCAAAGAAGAAAGTGTCTCACCAAAAAAGACGTCAGAAGTTGTTGGCTCCAGGTGACAAACAGGTCAAGTTTTTACATAATTTGAATAGATGCCCTACATGCGGAAATTACAAAAGATCACACTTCTTGTGTATGCACTGTGTTGGACAGATCAGAAAGTACTGGAAGGATACTGCTCTGAAGTTGTCTCCAGCGCCTTACACAGAAGAGTTTGCTAATCCATTAGATGAAAAGATAATTTACCCAGGTAAGAAGGAGACCGAAGAGGAGGCAATGCTTAGAAAGAAGGAATATTTGAAAAGACGTCCTAAGTCATTACCTGTTGAGGATAATTAGTTTTAATGACATCAAAGCCTAAACGAAATGTATAGATCAAAAGAAGGTTGAGATAAATGGTTTTTATCAACTTTGGGTTTTATACCGTTGGAGAAACCATGTTTTTGTGTATATAGTTGAAAATCCTCAAAGCATTTATACTAGACTTGGCCTGACTGCCACAAGTAGATGTTGTTTCGAGTTTTTGATGCCCTACAGCATCAGGGTCGATCAAACAAATTGGTTCAAAAAAGCTCCATACATCGCTAAATTAGAAATTTTTCACTAATTTTTTTTTTTCTCAGCCCACCATAACATTTAGATCACTTACATCTGTTGCTGGCAAAAGCTGTAGTCATATATACCAGCAGTCAATGACAACGATGGGCGTGATTTCAGACTTTGCTGGGCATGATGAACAGCACAGTCGCAAAAGAAACAAGTTTTCACCAACAATTTTAAACCATCATAGAGCTCCGATATCAAATTATACATTAACTCCAAGACATACACTAGGAGTGAAACCTTTGGGAAATGCACTTTTTTCAGATGCTGGAGCAGAAAGGGAAAGATCGAATCAGATGGGGAGGTTTTCAAGCTTACCTGATGATCTCATTCTTGTTATTTTGTCATATATAGACGATCCAATAGATATACTAAATCTATCACACACCTCCAGGGTGATGTATGCATATTGTTGGAACGAGGAAACCTGGAAGGCTTTGTACTTGAGAAAAGCTAGTCTGGAAGAGAAGTTCGCTACTGATATTGATTATCCTTTGAATATAAGCGAATGGAAGGGGTCTTGGAGAAAAACCATGTTGGGATTCCCAAAAAACGTTGAAGCCAACCTACAGTGCAATGACTTAGTGTGCTCTGATCTATTATTTAGGCCATACCAGTGTTCTTTGGTGGATTACAGTGATTTGTTCAAAAGCATCATAGAAGAAGAAGAAAAGTTTCACCAATCTGGAAATAATTTCGAAATAATTGATCAATTACCAGGTAGAATAGCAAGAATTCCAGAATACCTACTCACAGTAGAGAAGTTCAACGCAGATTGGAACGATAAACCTTTTATATTGACAAATGAAAATAGAGAAAGATGGCCTCGTTGGACTTGTGATTCGTTGCTTTTGCGATTTCCTCAAGTTAAATTTAGACAAGAAGCAGTAAAGTGGCCACTTTCTTTGTATTCATCTTATTTTCAGGAAAACCACGATGAGTCTCCGTTGTACCTTTTTGATGCTAACAGCTCTGCAATGAAGGAATTGATACAAGAGTATAAAATACCTGAATGCTTCTCGTATGATTTATTCAATGTTTTTGCTGAAAAGGATAAAAAGGAGGACGAAACAATAAGTTGTCGTCCTGATCACGCTTGGCTTATAGTTGGTCCAGGACGCAGTGGCTCTACATTTCATAAAGATCCTAACCACACATCGGCATGGAATGCAGCATTAACAGGTAGGAAAATCTGGATAATGACCCCTCCAAATGTTGTTCCCCCAGGTGTTGGTACTGATACCGAAGAGAATGAAGTTACATCTCCTGTTGGGGTTGCTGAATGGTGTATATCCGGATTCTTCAACGATTCTTTGAAAATGGCTAATGAAGGTCTGTGTGTGATTGGTATGACTTTTCCAGGTGAGTGTATGTATGTTCCATCTGGTTGGTGGCATAGCGTCATAAACTTGGATGATTGTGTAGCATTGACACAAAACTTTGTACCTTTGTCAAAACTACCTAACGTGTTGAACTTTTTGAAAAACAGGAATATGCAAATCAGTGGATTTCATCCAAATGAGGTGATGAACTCTTTGAAAACATTGCTCGACAGAAAAGAGAAGAGTGGTGGCAATTGGGCCTCTGAGGAAGGAAAAAATCGATACGAAGAGTTTATCAAGTTTTTAGCTGAAGCTGAGAATGTTTTTGCAAACGACAACGAAGATATAGGTGAGATACTAAACAATTCGAAATCTGCTCAATGTTTGAAGTTGCCAGTCTATGAAATGTTCGAAGAGCTTTTGATTCAAAATGGATATCTGGAAGAGTTGACACGAGCCAAGATCGAAGCCAGCTGTATTGAACAAAAGGAAAGGTTGAAACTTCAGCAAGTTGAAGTTAAAAAGAGCGAGGTGTGGGATGAGTTAGTCAAGCCAGGCACCCTTTCCACCTTTTCATTTTCATTTAATGAAAGTGACTCGGACTAAGCTCAAATCTGTATATAGTTCCAAAGGGGGTTCGTCCATTTTTTTCTGAAGACACATAGCGTAATAGATTGTTTTGAACCATAAATTTAGTTTCAACTACCTTGTCAATGAGTGTGAATTTTTTATAGTAAAACTAGAAGTCAATCACTTTGCAAGATAAAACGATTCTCTGCTGAAAGAGAACTTTGAAACAATAATAGAAGTAGTTTTACACACAGTGATGACTTATCTGAAATGATTTCGTGAAAATCTTTTATATTAGATATGTGTTATCCAGCAAACATATATGGGAAAAATTATGATACTCGAATTAAAAGAGTTATGGCTCAAGTAGGGAGTTCAGCAATTCCAAATCATTATCATTGTAACTCAACTGGATTCGAAATATCCTTTTTCAAAAGGACAAGAACTACATTGAATAACTATCTGTAAGTTATTGTAAAAAAATAAATGCTCTTTTAAAGGGCCAAGAAGCTTTCTTTTCTAGAAGCCATAAATATATTAAATAACTATCCACACATTATACTCTGATAATGAAAGAAAATTCACTTCTTTATATGACCGGCCAAGGACCATGAAGCTGTCAAGGGGAGAACAGAAATCGCTTCTTATAAGAAAGAGGGCGTCATTCTCTACTCTTCATAACTCTCTTTCAAATAATTATCTACATATTATACTTTTAGAATAAGAGAAAGACTATCTATATTTGCATCATGTCAAAGACCAAGAATTTGTGAAGGGAAAAAGAAATCACTTCCAAATGTATCTCACAACAAGATAGAGGGCATCAATCTTTGACAGATGGGATTCTTACTGTCTGTTTCATTTCTCTTGAGCTAAGGATACTAAGATCAGGTAACCCCTAAAATCTGCTTCAAAATGACAATGCCTCTGTCACCACAAATTTGGATTCTAAATTTATTTTTCTCAACTGTTGGTTGTTTGAAAGATAGAACTCATTCGAGGAGGTATATGGAATCATAATATTATAGCCTGATGTGGTTCTCCTGAGAAGACACCTATACACCAAGCAACTCTAACAGTGGATGGACTTTGAAGGTAATTAATTACAGATATATTAGGCACTATGGCCGAGCGGTTAAGGCGAAAGACTTGAATCTAATTCAAAGCCATCTTTTGGGATTTTCCCGCGCAGGTTCGAGTCCTGCTGGTGTCGATATTTTTTTTCTCTTCATAAAGGAAAGTTTGAAATCAAGAGGGAAATCAGCGTGTACAGATTAGATTGGCTGGTCGTTTACCTTCTTTTTCTTCATAAAAATTACAGCTTTCAATAATTTTTTCAATAGATTTAATAAATATATAAAATAAATAATAAGATAAGAATGAAAACTATAGAAAGTATAGTGACAATAGTAATATAGTTTACGTGAAATAAAAACCAAAAATGATCATAACATCGAGGCACAATTGACCTCTTTTAACATCCATAAAGCAGAATGCTTTTCTATTTCTTTTCTTCGATGCTCTTGACTAATTCAATGTACTTTTCAGTAGAGAATGACTTTGGTCTTTCAATGGCCATACCAACGGCACGGTCGATGATCAATTGTGGTAAAACACCAAAGGCTCTAGCGACACCGAATAAGACGGTGTAGAAAGAAGCTTCTGTCAAACCGTAGTATTGCAACAAGACACCTGAATGTGAGTCAACATTTGGCCATGGGTTCTTAGTCTTACCTTGCTTGGTCAAAACAACTGGAGCGACTTCATAGATACTTGAAACCAACTTGAAAAGCTCATAATCTGGCATGTGCTTCAAGGCAAATTCACGTTGGGCTGTGTAACGTGGATCGGTCTTTCTTAAAACGGCATGTCCGTAACCTGGGACAACACGACCAGCGTTAAGAGTTTCCCATAAGTATTTTTCAATGTTTTCCTTTGAGTAGTCACCCTTTAACTCTTCTCTCATCTTGAACAACCATTCCAAGACTTCTTGGTTAGCACGACCATGTAATGGACCAGCTAAACCGTTAAGACCAGCAGCCAATGATAAGAATGGCGATGACAAAGCTGAACCGACCAAGTGGGTGGTGTGAGCTGAAACATTACCACCTTCGTGATCTGAGTGGATTGTCAAGTACAATCTCATCAATTCAACAAATTCAGAGTTACCACCAAATCCTAACAAACTTGCCAAGTTGGCACCGTAATCAGCGTCCTTGTTGATTGTACCAACCTTACCATCTTTGAAGACATTTCTGTAAATTCTAGCAGCAATGTTTGGCAACTTGGCCAACAATTCAATTGAGTCTTCGTAAGTGTATAACCAGTACTCTTTCTTGTTAACACCCCTGGCGTAGGCCTTGGCGAATTGAGATTCTGACTCTAAAGCAGTGACGGCAATTGAGAATTGAGCCATTGGGTGTAAAGTTGCTGGAGAGCGGTCGATCAACTCTTCAACGTGCTTTGGCAAGGCTGATCTGGCGGCCAATTCAGCTGAAAATGCCTTGGTTTGAGTTTCGGTTGGGACTTCTCCTGTTAACAACAACCAAAACAAAGCTTCTGGTAAAGGTTCGTTTCCGCCTGGAGCCTTTGGAAGTTCCTTTTGGATATCTGGGATGGTTCTACCTCTGAACCTAATACCTTCGACTGGGTCCAAAACAGAACCTTCCCAGACCAAACCCTTGATACCTCTCATACCTCCATAGGCTTGTTCCAATAAGACTTCTCCAATGACCTAAAATTGAGCATCGAGGTAGACGAGCAAACAAACGTTAGTACTTCGTATTTCATTTTGAATATATATTCGGGTAATGGCATTGGTGAATTGTTTTGCTGGAGATCTCAAAGCTTTGGTTTTTGGTTTCTTACACAACGAGCTTTGCTGGGTTCCGCCGTATGTCAGTGGAGCCGGTGAAAAAAATCCAATCTCTATTAGAAAACACTGAATTTTAACTGGCCAGTTCCCTTCCCCAGTGAAAACTGCAAAAATCTCACAACACATTACAATGCTTTTATGAGCATCAAAACAACACAGAACAGAGCCGGGAGCGTCTACTTACGGTCTTACCATAGTTTTTCTTCAACTGCTTGATTTCCTCTTGCTTTGCTGGTAAAAGTTCAGCAAAACGTTCCTTCAAGGTCTAAACATCACGCAAAAAAAAGTGGTCGAACACACGCTCTTGTTAGTGGATCTTCAAACGGACCGCTGGGCGTAACGCTGGGCGTAACGCTGAACCTAAAACACACAACTTACTGGTTCCTTGGTTGAGTAGGCACGGACGGCGCTGAAAGTAGCAGCCTTTTGAGCAAAAGCTGATGTACGTAAGGTACGTTGAGCAATTCTGATTGAAGCGGACATTTTGACTTGACTTGATAGAATATTATAGTAAAAAAATCGAAACACTTTGAACTTTGAACCGGAACACAAAGACCACAATTTCGATCAATATGATTTGATTTTGTTTATATAACAATATGAAAAAACCTATTTCATTATACGTCCTAGGGTACAACCACAGTCGTGTACATCGCTGAAGATGAATGATCAACTTTTCAGCTGCCGAAAGCTCCCGAAATCACAGGGCGTTTCAGTGTGAGGGCAGCCACTAAGAGCTACTATATTTATACTGTTTCTACAGGGGTAAAACGGTAACAGTCACGGAGCCGACTCCCTGATGTTAATTCATGACCCAATCTTGCCTCTCAGACTATTCAATTTATCCGCTCAATTGGATATTGGGGGTTGGTTATAATCTGTTGATTGTAGTGGGTGCGGTGATAGTAGGGTAGTGGTAGTGGCCGTTGTAGCGGTTGCTGTAGTGTAGGTGGAGCAGGGGTTCATCTGTCTCTTTTGATGGGCTGGGGTGTATGCTGGAAATGCTCTCTCTTCTTATCTTATTTTCGCTTTCTTTTTCTCTAGTTTTATGCTGGCGGGAAAGGTGCCATCCAGTTGAACAGCGATAGGTGGTGTTGCGATACGCTACCTCTCATGAGTTAGCAGGGCCGTTTTAGCTTCATTTGGGCCACTCGCGCTGGTACACTATGTGCACATAGTGTAGTGCACTTAGTGTAGTGCACTTAGTGTACCCCCAACGAGACAGAAGCCAGGCAGCTGGCCCGCAAATCTCGTTCCCATATATTCAGCTTTGACTCTACCAAGCATCTGGAAATGGGTAATAGTAGCCTTTGTCGAGAGTTTTTGCTTCCCAAGTGAACGTACTCGTCCTGGTGCAAACTGCAACTGCCATACACTCACAACAGCAAAACTCCCATCGAAGGTCGTGCACATACACACATTTTTCGGCAACGTAGAAATGGCACAGAGAAAACTGTACATGTTTAAAAGAGGTTGTGCACCAAACCCTTCCAGCCAACCAGCTTTTCCATCGACCGTTGGATCAATCATTCAATCAATCGGGTTATTTGAAGTGTGTGCGACTAGCGAGATTAGAAATCAAACAGAAAAAAAAAAAAAACTGTAGGAAAAATGTTAGCATCACTCACAGGATGGGCAACTTTTGGTAAGCTTTTTTTCGTATTCTTCTTGTATTGCACTATTTGCCTGATGGCTTTGATCTCCTTACTAACTAACTTGCGAACCATTCTGAGCATTTGATCAATAAGGTGTCATTGTCAGAGCATACCAGCAAGGAATCAGAAAGATTTCGCTACACGAGTACCCAATGGGGTTTGCCTATTCCGCTGGCTTATGGGTTGCCATAGGCTATGGATTCAACAAGTGGTCCGAGAAAAATGACAGGTTGTTGGAAAGAAGATTGGCAAACTTGAAGGAAGCAAGGGCAAACAGAGCATCTTTGATTTCAGAAGAGTTGTAGCCTCCATTCGGCTCGCCTCAGATTCGTTGGTCTTCATTCAATTGGTCCACCTAAACTATTTATTCGCCGTTCTATTTATTACTTATTTATTGGGCTTGGTTTCCCCCTTTCCACTTCTATTTATTTATTTCATATATTTATTGACTGTGTTCAGTTATCCATCTATCTAACTATCATTTCCTCTTTATTCCATCCAGTCGCTACTTACTGTTTGGATCTCAGCCTACGAAACAGACTCTTATCTTTAAAACAGAATTCCCAACGCTATAGAAGGAGGAACAAAGGATTACATTCTACTTCGAATCAATTCTCAGTTGTAATGCTTTTAAGAGTTCTGAAATCTTTGGGTAAACAAAAAAGCAAAAAAAGAAAAATAGAAAACTCACTAAATTTGTTTTCATATTGAGTGAAACACCAGCAAAAAGACCTTCATAAAAGTGTAGTAAATTTGCTTTGGACTGTTCATAAACTTCAACTACCAAGCCGCATTGAAGTTCTTTGATTCAGCAATACAAGAAGCAAGATCAGGTAAATTATGACTTTTGAAGAAGATTTACCCCCAGCTTTGCTCGCTAAAGTTAACGAATGTATAAGTAAGTATGCAAACCTAGCTTTGACACTAAAGACAGTGAAACTAATATTTTATAATTCACAGAATTGTTTCCCAAATCTGGACCTGTGTTTCAGCTGTTACATGATCATCTTACCAATTCACCATCAAGCCTCAAGAAACGCAAGTTGACAACAGCATCATCAACAACCACCACAACCACTGACGCGTTACAACAACACATAGATCTCCAGATACAAAGCTTGAAAGACTTTCATATCATATTACAATTACCTGACATTTCGGTTTTGTCCCCATTCAGAAAGAAAGTTAACTTTATATTTGCATCTCAAACGAATGAGCTTTCAACTGCTGAACCACCAATCCTAGCATTAACGAAGTCGATCGAAGATAAGCCGGAAGTTGTCTTGTCAAACCTATCATCCCTAACAAACATAAAGTTCTCCACAATACTTCCAGTTCCTGAAAAGAAGAATGTCAAGTACTTACTCATATTCTATGAGAAAAATTTGGGAGAAGCTTATAAAAATGATCCAATTTTGATTCAGCTAAATTTTGATGTATTGGATCAAACATGGGATCCTATCTTGAAACTGATGAACTACCCTAGTTTGACCTCATACTTGATCAAACAGTGTCAAATTTGCGGGTTCACCTTGAATGATCCTTTCAGTGATAACTCATTTAATTCATTTTTCGTCGAAGCTCATAAAGGTGCTAAAGAAGGTGTACTTTATTTTCTTCCAAATCATATATTATTTGGCTTCAAGAAACCAATTTTGTATTTCGAGTCCACCAATATTGGAAGCATCACTTATTCATCCATCACCAGAATCACCTTCAATGTTACTTTAATTTTGAATGATTCGAATGAGAAGTTTGAGTTTTCGATGATTGATCAACTGGAATATGATAAAATCAATAATTATGTTACCACAAAGGAATTCAGAGATCAATCGATGACCGAGGAGTTGAAAGAAAAATCAAAAAATGGAGCTCAAGAATCTGAAGGCATCTTAAGTGAAATTGTTGGCGGAGACCTGATTGACGATTCTGACGATGAAGAAGAAGATGGTAACTATCAATTTGGAGGTGAGGAAAGCAGCGTAGCCGCCTCTAGTGGAGCTGACAGCGACAGTGAGAGCGATGATGAGGGCGATGATGAGGACGATGATGATGCGGAGGATGATGGAGATGATAATATTCCATCTTCTGACGCCGAAGGGCTGGAAGTAGATACGAACCAATCATAAGTGGACTAGTATTTAGGAGATCATTTTCGATTTCTTTTTGTATCTACG
Organism: Peterozyma toletana; assembly: GCA_003706045.2. Taxonomy (NCBI): domain Eukaryota; kingdom Fungi; phylum Ascomycota; class Pichiomycetes; order Alaninales; family Pachysolenaceae; genus Peterozyma; species Peterozyma toletana. Next base: position 39,399 of record PPKG02000026.1, on the reverse strand, counting down.
CTTTCATCAAAAACGACTAGGTTTGAATTCTTATACATAAATTTAAATGTGTGTGAGATTAAAAAGCATCTTTTATGGCAATGCTGCATAAAATCTACACAAAACTTACCAACGACCACCTGGACCTCCTGGACCACCTGGACCACCGAAGCCACCTGGACCACCTTGTTGGCCACCGAAGCCACCTGGACCGCCTTGTTGGCCACCGAAGCCACCTGGACCGCCTTGTTGGCCACCAAAGCCACCTGGACCGCCTGGACCACCGAAGCCACCTGGACCACCTGGACCACCGAAGCCACCTGGACCACCTTGTTGACCACCTTGTTGACCACCGAAGCCGCCTGGACCACCTTGTTGACCGCCGAATCCACCTTGTTGACCTCCATAACCACCTTGTTCTCCACCAAAGTTGGCTTCTCTATATCCACCTGGAGGACCACCTTGTGGGCCACCTTGTGGGCGACCATGGTGGTTACCACCTTGTTGGTTGTTACCACCGTGATGTGTCAAGTTGTTCAAAAAACCACCTTGGTCTTCGTAACTGTTTTCAGCCTTATTGGCTACAAAGGCACCAGCCAAAGCCCCGACAACTCCCGTTAACTTACTGTGTTCTGAAGAGACTTTACTACCACCGTAAGCGCCAGCAGCGCCACCAATGACAGTTGATAACAAACCTCTGTTCAAGAAGAAAAAAAAACATAAAAGTTAGTAACTTAATCAATTAGCTCTTTGAGTAAAGGTCAACTGCACCCGATATGAGGTGATGTTGTCCAATTCTGCCAACCACATTGGCCATCACACTCAAAATATGAAAAGATGACAGCACTCGGCCAGAATGGGCAACCCCATCCAATAAAATCACTTACCTCTCACCTTCTTGGCCGGAACCTTGCTGTTGCTGTTGCTGTTGCTGGTTTTGGTTTTGGTTTTGGTATTCACCTTGCTCACCTGAGTTGTAGAAATCGTTTGCTGACATTTTTGTTTAGTATTTGATCAATGAAGTAGCATTTTAAACCAAGAAACTGGACTTAGCGATCGTGTCCTTTTTATAGATCAAAAAGAAATTGGGAGAAAGTGGCTTAAATTCAGAATTCCTACTAACCTTCAAAATTTCACCCAGAATTTCATGGTTCTAGTGCAAGATGCAAGAGGGTGACGAAAAGTAAACTTAGGCGTTTCAGACTTGATTTAGATCACACAAAAGACAACCACTGCCACTTTGCACAGCATGGCCAATGGTCATTGGCCACGATGGCCAATACTATTGAAGCGGAGCTAGTGGTGGTAGGCAGTAAACATTACGCAATCCAGTATTTACCTTTCGAGCAGCACAGGTATTGATCAATTAGAAACGGGAATTTCACGTGACAAGGTTTGAAGAGTTACAAAGGGAAATACAGCGTGGTGAGATAGAATAATGCTAGTTATAACAGAGAAGTAAAACAATATAGAGGAAAACAAGTAGAGATAGTAATTTTCAAGTGTATAAAGAGGGTGTGATTGAGAAAAATATAAAAAATGGGAAAAAAAGAGATATAAAAAGGTGGAGTTAAATTGTTCTTAGTAAACTAAAACAACAGAGACAACACAGATCACACACCCACTTGACCATCTTTTCCCGATAGAGAGGAATAAGAGGAGATGCAGCGGATTGTGATTTGTTCAAAGAACACATGGATGAAAAAAAAGGTAAATGTCAAACAGGAGTCTGTCTACTTCAAAAGTGAATAAATAGATGGTTGGCCTTTGAAACAAACACTTTTCCACTCGTAACATGATAAATATTAATTTTGCTCTTTCCTAGAAAGGGACCATACTTATTTTGGTAAGTTCTTGGACTCGGCTTCCTTTTGCTTTTGCTTGGCAACGGTGTAAACCAAACCACTGATGAAACCAATGAAAATAGAGGTGATCGAGAAAAAGTTGACGGAGGCACCGAAGAAAACCAAACCTGACAAGGCAATTGGCAACTTGTTCAAAGCACCAACCATTGAATATGTTGTTGAAGAAGTGACTCTGACACACCATGCTGAAGTGTATGAAATACCTGCGGCGGCCAGACCTGTGAACAAGATGGCCAAGATAGTGGCATATCTAGTTTCCTCTGGGAAGTTTTCTCCAACATTTTGGGCAGACCAGTCTTCAAAGACCAAGGACGAAATGATCAAGATTGGAATACTTAACAAGTTGTTGTAGTACATGGTGTCGAAATCTTTGAAGTTGGTCAACTTTATTCTCTTTCTCATGAACAAGACAAAAGCAGCGGAAGAGAAACAGTTCAAGAACATCCAGAAGTAACCGATGTTGAAGTTCAAGCTACCAGAGGCATCCTTGTCACCGTAGCAAGCAACGACGGAGGAGAAGACCATCAACAAGAATGAACCCAAGGCCATTGAGGTGACCTTACCACCGAACCAGATAACTTCACCATACGCAATGACAATGATGGTCAAGTTCTTGAAGATGGTGTAGACTGGAATGTTCAAGAACTGCAACGCCTTGGAGGAGGTGTAGATCATACCAACCAACAAAAATGCAATTGGAGACCACTTCTTGGCTTCGTTCTTGTTGAACTCTCTGAAGGTGATCACACCAAACTTCTTCAAAACCGAAATCGTGACAATACAGACGATGTTCTGAATTGCCAACATGAAGAAGTTCAAGTTGAACGACTTGTTGGAGACAACGTACTTGTTAATCAACGTCATCATGATCGATGCAACACAGTATGCAAAGATTGAAACTGGCGCTGAGTTGACGACGCTTGAGGCGCCTTCAGCTGGGGATGGTTCTCTCTTTTCGGAAGACATGGCGGATGTTTGTTACTCTGACGTTAGATGCTAGGAAATAAAAACAACTTGTAATAAAATTGAACAAAAGAGTGAATAAATTGTTAGCGGTTGTCTTGTATGCTCTTGATTGAACACCTTTGAACAACACCTTGTTTATCACATTTTTTTCTCTTTCTTTTTCTGGGGGCCTCAGGTCGCCACCCTCCTTCAGCTTAACTATGCTGGCCACCGCAAATGCCCTATGATCTACGCTAATAGCTAAGACGCGTCAAAAGAAAAAAAATAAAAAAAAAATTACAGAAAATCAGATTTTCAACTTCTCAACTTTTTCAACTTTTTCGAGTTTTTCCGGATTTCTTGGATTTCTTGGATTTCTGGGAGATTATCCACGTCTTCATGCACACCCTTGTTATCTGGATGCGATCTCAGATTTAGTTCGTTTCGTGTTTCTCTACCTCGATAGAAGGGGGAAAGGGACACTAGCAGAGCAATTCCCCTTTCGGTCACATAAGCGCTTAGTTTGTGTACCTGGCTCACTATAGCGTGCAACAGTGTATAATAACCAGGTGTGCGAGATCTTGTGAGCTTGAGAAAGACAGCAAGCACTCACACCTGGAACCAACGAGGCTGTACCCAACTCTAGGAAGACTCTAGGAAGATTCTAGCGTTCGCCGAGTAGTATATTTTACAAGAACACTTGCTCACAAGAGCAGCACATGTTTGGAGAAAGTTGGTAAACTCCTCTGGTTTTTTACACTTTAATTGCCTCATCACTTCACATACTTAACGCATACTTTCAGTATGAGCGATATTTTCCAATTTTTTTTTTGGATTTTCCAATTTTGCTGAATCTTTGTGAATTTTGGATTTCTTTTCAAATGTAAATGTACTTTGAATTTTTTTTTCGCTGTGCGCGCTGGACATGGTGCTGCTCTTAGTTATTATACAGCATCCCAAAACAGGCGAAAAAAAAAAGTAAACTCAAAAAAAAAAGATGGTATCCCTAAAATTACGATTTGGTTCAAAAGTTACCCTTGGACAATCTCCAACGTCCAATGTCTGCTCTCCAACTCCCAGTCTTGTATAAAATGACAAGGCGTTTCTCGTCAAAGGCTGGTCTTGGTTGTGTAGAAAACTCAGGTTGGAAAAGCAAAGCAGAAAAAAAGTACCAGCCCACAACACAAAGCTGAAGTAATGACAAAGATATTGCTGGTCAACAGTGATCTTGAGGAACAGAGAACAAATGACCATGAAGGTGCACACCAACATGACGCCAGGCCCCACTCACTCAAAACAACTTTGTTGTTGGGTTTTGGTAGCTTGGGATCCATTTACGGTGATATTGGTACGAGTCCCTTGTATGTTTACTCGTCGATTTTCCCAGACACAGAACCAACAAGATCCCAGCTCTTTGGTGCAATGTCGTTGATATTTTGGATTTTCACGATCATTGTCATCATCAAATATTGCTTGGTAGTCTTGACATTTGGTGCCAACAACGGAGAAGGCGGTCAAATAGCCATCTACGCCAAGATTTCAAGCTTCTTGGGCGGTGGAAACAACATGAGATTCAACGGCACGGAGGAGTACGATGGTGACATATTGAAGATCACAAGAAGCGAAACACACGACAGCAAAGTGCAGAATATCAACAGAGAAGAGGGTGGTAGATATAGACCTATTTTTGTTGATGTGCTAGTTCCTCGCATCATCTTAGTCTTATGTTTCTTAGGTTGTGGTTTGGTGGTAAGTGATGGCTTGTTGACCCCGACAACTTCAGTGTTGAGTGCGATCGAAGGTATCAAAGTTGCAGACAAATCTTTCGATTCAGTACTACCGGTGGCAATCGTCATTTTGATTATCCTCTTTTCAGTCCAATCTTTGGGATCAAGCTTCATCTCCATTTGCTTCGCTCCAATCATCTTTTGCTGGTTATTACTATTGTTGGTGATGGGGTCAATAAATATATCCAAACACCCTGAAGTCTTCAAGGCTTTAAATCCGAAATACGCAATTGATTTGTTGAGACTGGAGAAGGATGTCGATATATTGGGTGCAGTGATGTTGTGTGTCACTGGGACAGAAGCAATGTTTGCAGATGTGGGTCATTTTTCACCACTTTCCATCAAGTTAACATTAGCTACACTTGTTTATCCATGTTTGATGATTGCTTATCTCGGCCAAACAGCTTTCTTGATTGATAACCCACACGCTATTGCCAGTACGTTCTACAGCTCAATACCAGGTGGTCCCTCCACTTCCAACTGGGTGTTTTGGTTAGTTTTCATTTTTGCAACATTGGCTACTATTATCGCATCACAAGCACTCATATTGGGTCTCTTCTCAATTTTGAGACAGTTGATTCATATCGATTGTTTCCCAAGATTCAAGACCAAACACATCAATCCCCAAAATGTCAGTGCGATTTACATTCCAGCTATCAACTACATTTTGATGGTAGCTGTAGTCCTCACTTGTGTCGGATTCAAGACTTCTGCAAATGTTACATCAGCATATGGCCTAGGTGTAGCCATAGATTTCTTCGTTACCACTCTATTGATCACAATTTGTCTCATTTACGTTTACAAGACAAACTTGTTCATATGCCTTGGATTCTTCTTGTTATTCGGGGCTCTTGAATCCTCCTTAGTTGCTGCTGGTTTGAAGAAGGTTCCACATGGAGCATGGTTTACCTTAATGATCACACTTTTGGTGTTTTTGTTCCTCAGCTTTTGGAACTGGTGTAGAAAATTGAAAACAGAAGCCAATTTTCAACAAAGAGTCAGAATTAGTTCTTTGTTCGATTCGCAAAAACCAACTATTGAACCCTTTCACTTGAGTTTCGGTACCAATGATGTGATTGCTACTATTGATGAACGTGACTCATCAGTGAAAGAAGAACATATAGGTAACGTTGGTGAAATTCTAGATGATGAAAAGGATAGACTAATTGTCAAATTGAAAAGTGATTTAATGTTGAAACATGAACTCTCGAGATATAAGGGTCTTGGTATTATGTACACAGACACCATTCATCTTTCGAATTCTCCAAACATATTACCAAAGCTTTTCCAGACTATTCTTACCTCTTTCCCATCAATCCCAGAACATTTCATCTTTCTTTCGGTAAGGGTGTCTACATTACCATTCATCGATGAGACAAACAGAATAGTCTTGGAGCCAATTTCATCATTGCCTTATGGTTTTAACAGATGCATTATAAAATTTGGTTTCATGGACAGAATAGAGATCAATAGCACCATGATTGCAAAAATTTTATCCATTATTTGTCTCAATAATGTAGATGAAGAGTTTTCTAATGTTGAAATTGATTGCTTGGCCAAATCGTTTATGAATGATAACAAGTTGAACTTGAAAGTTTTGCATATTTTCGAAACGGAGAGAGTTAAGTCCCTGAAGTTCAAAGACGAAGAAGTGCCAAATTGGACTTTCATCAAAAGTACGATGATTGTCAAGCCTTTCTATTGTCTAAGATCAATCCTTATCGAGTCAGTTTTCAGTCCCTTGAACTCAATTTTTCAGGACAACGACATTATTTTGCATGAAAGTTTGAGGAAGAATGACGACAATGACATAATTTTCGTTGGTACTAACATCTCCATTTAAAATGTAACTAGATCATAACTTTTAATATTTTTTTTTGTATTTGAATTTTATGGTACACAATACATACTTTTTGTCCTAGTCACTATCACTTGAAAAAAGTGATGATATACAGATAGCCAGAATCAACAAATATTTGAAATAAACATTTTCAGTAATGAAGATTGTAACATAACCGATTTTAGGAATATAACCCTTGACGCTACCAATGATATCCTTTTCTCTATCCAAGTACATTTGCTTATGGCCATACAAGCCCAAATCATCTGTTGGATTGTTATCACCTTTCGTCAATAATTTTTGTTCTGGTTTCAATTCACTATTTCTGAATTTTTTGCTTTTACTTTTCAACTTCTTTGCTTCATGCTTCACTATATCTTCCTCGGTTGGCACCAATCTATGTTCTCGGACAACTCTATGGACAATTGGTATATCTCTGTTGGCCACATCATAAACAACAATATCCCCTACATCTAGGTACTTGTCTCTATTCCATAAGAACAAAATGTCACCTCTTTGAAATGCAGGTTCCATTGAACCTGATAATACAACAACAATTGGTGAATTACAGTTCGTTACTATCGCCAATGTTTTCCAGAACATGTATGCTGTTGATAATATCAACAGAATACTTGACAACTGTTGCAAGTTTTGACGAATTTTCATTTTTTGAAGTGATACAGCAGCTATTAAGTTTTGAATACATATTAGTTATATGACCTTTATCTCTAGCGAAATCACTATTAATATGACACGTTTGAGCATTGACAGAGATTTCAATAAATTGAGCAAATTAACACGACTTGATTTTTCATGTTATTTTAATCTTATTTCGAAAGGTTTCATACATATATATACTGTCCTTAAAACCTATTAAAGGTAAACCTAAGCTATTCGCATCAGCTACTTAAGCATTTGAATTCAAGCCACGCAAAAGCAGCTTCTGTTGAAGATGATGTGACAGTCAATTTGCGATTACACGATGAGCCCCTCATCCTTTTTCGATCATATCTCCTCGTGATGTTCAGCTTCGATCTCACTTAATAGTTCCATAAGCAAGTTAGGGTTCTCTACTAAACATTTTCTAAACTTACTTCTGTTGCACTCAAATCTAAACCAGCTCATTCCGTGTAACAACGAGTCTGCTAAATCATCCCCTTTCACTGTGGCACTCGACTCATCATTTAGCTTCAAACGATGTGGGTTGTCTGAATTCAAAAGCTTTACAAAGGCATGTATTCGTTTGGAGTCATTTTTGATGGCCAAAGTCGTTCGTTTGTTTTCAATCAAAATATCTTGATCATTGGTCCCTAGCCTAAATGGGGATACTTTATTATCCAGTATATTTGAGAGCCAATTGGAAACTAGCCGAATTCGAAGCTCTTTTGAGTTTTTATCATTCATTTTACCTTTCATCATATCCTTTGAACTCGCTTTATAATTCACCCAATAGTTAGCCATTAGTTTTGGTGATGATGACTGAACATCAAACTTAAAGTTTTTACAGTCATAGTTTTTCAAAGTTGTTAAGCTTGAGAAAACCATATTTTCAAGGATATTCGATTTCAAAATATTCTCCAAGACATTGCTGTTGCCCATCGTTCTGAACCTCTGCCTCTCTAACAAAATTAAATCTGGCTTATAGCCTTTGGACAATATCAAGTTGAAAATCAAATCTGTCGTCAACTTTGAATAGCCAGAGGGTGAAAACTCTAACTCATCGTTATTTAGCCAGTCCAGCAAATCCATCTTGAACCATTCTTCAACTATGGGAGTTGCTTTGAAAATTGAACCTTCAACCTTGGGAATTGAGATTTTGCAATAAGCAAAATGCTTCACTCCCATGTCCATCGATATCAATTCATATTTTTTCTTCTTCGACAGCAAAGACAGATTTGGCTCAAGACCATTCAGAATTGTTCTGATCAACAGATCCTTCTTCGCATTTGGCAGTGCTGAATGAACCAACTGGCATGATTGTTAGAAGTTGTTGAAATCAAAAGAGTCTGATGCATTATAGACACTCACATAAACCACAATTTCTTAAAACCGAAGTCAAAGTACCGTTTGTGACTTTATATTTCTTCACCACGTTCTCTAGACTGGCCAATATACTCATCAATCGATAGCAGGCTTCTTTTCTTCACTTTTGAGTACAAAATGATAGAAAAGGTGTAGCTTAAGGCTTTGTTTACAATCTCGATTTTTCGTAAATTTGACGCATGCAATTACTGAGGTAAAGGTTATGAAGGTTACACAAATACAGAAGCTTGGTGATTCTCAGTGTTGTAAGAGTTCTATTGGCGGTAAACCAACTTAAAATACAAGAATTACTGTTTGGAAAGTAAGCGAGTATAAAGATGCTTCTCAACATATGATTTTGTTAGCTTTTGCTCTTAGAATGGATATAAAAATTATTTTGCTTTGCAGATCCATCCAGTTTGCCACGAGATAGCAGTACCAAATTCTTATTACCAAGTATAGAGATTAATAATGGGGTTCCTCAATGCAGAAGTTGAGTTAATCTCGAGTTTGAAAACTTGTAGTCCCAAATCTGCTTACTTTGATGAGAATTACGTTACAAAACGCATAAGATTTCCCACTCCACCTCCACAGCATTCATCTTCAGCATTTGATTCATGCTCATCACCACCGAAATCATCGACACAGTATCAGCAGCTTGTCCAGTCTTCTTCATCAAACGCAGATCCTAGATTTGATGATGGTAATTGGGATGATGATATACAAACTATAAGTACAAAAGTAAGTGACGTTCAAATACCTGGACCGGTTCCAGCAAAGACGTATAATCGTTCGTTTGGTCAAAGATGCTCAAAGTTCCTTCATTGGATACATGGCGGTAAGCAAAAAGTTGTTGAAGATGACAATAATGATGATTACTACCCTCTAACACCAATGCTACAATCGGCATTCAGGGAAGTTATTGATTACTCCGACGAGGAGAGAAATGAATCATTAGGCGATGAGAGAGAATATGGCGATAGAGACTTACTTCTTCATGATGTTCAGACATTGTTGGATGACGAAATTGCCTATTACAATCTAACCAACATGTATAGTTCCAACGACAAGATGGCCAACGACAGACAAATCAAGTGTATTTCAACAGGATTCTCGTTTATGAATTTGCAAAACGATGACTTCTTAGGCCATTCATCACCAATAAAAAGAACAAACAGTGTTTCCACTTATCGTTCTTTTGAGATAGGCAAAGAGGATGCTTTAAATTTGGATGAAGGCATAAAAGAAAAAGGGAAGAAGATGGCTAGACGTAAAAGCTTTCATTCTTTGAGGACAAAGTTGAGCAAGATTCATAAAAGTCTTCGAAAGAGAAGTAATAGAAATGTTTCTCTTGTTGAGAAAGATCTTGAACAAGTGCAGCTAAGCTTCATGAATGATAATATTTCGAGAATCTCATTACTTGATATCAATCAGGTGGCCAAGCCTGACATCTTCAACAGTGGGAGGACAGTAGAAGACATCAATACAGGTTCCTTTTGTGATGTTGCGTCACAGAAGAGTTTAACAAAGAAGTTTAACGACCTATTTGGCCATAATTTTTCCAGCAACGAGGTGATCAATAAAAGCTTCAAACAAGAGCAACAGAGCAAAGAACAAAAGAGTCTCCTTTGCCCCTTGACCAGCACACAAAGTGCACCAGTTGACTACCATTCATCTGTGATGTATCTAGATGTAATATCACCTATCAGAAATGAGGGTTTCACACCGGACGACCTAGAAGGAAGCCCAACGAAAAGAAGACGTTTTTTTAACAGGTCCTTGACAGCATTGGATTTGAATGACAGATACTTCGGGGAGAATGGAGCCACAAATTTGGAGAGTGACGTGAGCAGAATGGCAAATGATATCAACATTTTTGAAGGAGTACACGATTCCATTCAGTTGAGGAAAAGGGACGTTATAAAACAAATCTTGAGGAAACCCAGCCTCAGATCGTTATTGGGGCATTCGCAAAGCGCTCTACTGGTGGACGACTCAGCCAATATGAACAATGACCATTTGAATCCGGATGAAGAGGACAGTCTCGAGTGGAACCCATACACGATTGTGAAGCACTTCCAGTTGCAAAAGGTGAAGCCTGACTCCCACAATGAGGAGAGCTGCGCGGAAGAGGCACACTCTGCAGACAGAGCAGAGCAAATAGACCACTCAGACCGTAAGCCCCCGGAGTATCCTGGCTTCAACGAGAGCTGGGTCAACGACTCGGTTGACCATGACAGTTATATGAAGTTCTACAAAGTTTTTGATGATTATTTGAAGGGAAGCACGTCGAACACCAAGCCCAATTGCGAAGACAACGAACTGTCGATGGCCAGCTCGGTGCTCAGCAGAGTTGGCACGCCTACAGAGTACGAGGCAGAAAGCCTGGAGTTGAAGAGCAGTACGAACAGATCATTGTCGATTGCCATCAGATCAAGGGCAAACAGTATTAGTGCCGGGATGAGGTGGTGACTCGCTCGCTTGCTACATCGCCACACCTTTATATAAACCAAGTCAATTACAAATCAATAAACCAATAAGCCAATAAGCCAATAAGCCAATAAACCAATAAGCCAATAAACCAATAAACCAATAAACCAATAAGCCAATAAACCATATCGGTTTTCCTCTTCCAAACTGCTGTTGCTCTCTTGTATGCTTGCTTACCGCTACAAAATTCTCTCTTGAGGGATTTTTTTTTTTTCAAATTTTTTTTTTTTTCCTCAATTTTTCTTCCCAAATTTTTTTTTGGTTTGCGTAGATCATCATAATGTATATTTTTTAAAAAAAAAAGCCAATCGTAGGCAGTTCAAACGGTGATTTCGAACACTTTCAAGTTTACTACAAGCAATCCATCACCGAATCATCCAGAATTTGATATCATCAATCTGACTCGTACTCACATAGACATTACAGCTTTTGAAGCGTTCGAATCAACCATTTTCAAGCCCGTCCAAGCCGATTCCGAAGAAAAGGGTTTTGTTCTACTCTCCTTTTCCCGCTCCAATAGACAGTAATGATTGCCACCGAGAACAATCAACAGATTGAGGCCAGGATATCGAATCTATCGTGCGATGCAGCCAACAAGGCCAGCCAGCCAACACCGAAACCGATTTTGAACAAGGTGGATCCAAACAGTATAGGCCCCAACGAGCACCAGGCTTCAAGGACAGCCAACCCAGAGCTAAGCGCCGGTGCTTTCAACACCCACACCAAGACGTCGCAGCTCCCCAAACTACAAACATCAATCCAGCATCCAAGGCCAATTGTAGTGGACTCACTTAGTCTATTGACAACCCCGGTAAACCAGATTTCAGGGAGCGGCTGGTGTGATACCCCTCAAACTAGGCAGAACAGTATTTCGTTCAGTATTCCTTCGGACGCTGAGAAATCCCACAGGGGCTCGATAAGTGCTAGGCCATCTCAGGTGAACATGGCAAGCGGTGCCAGTAGTGTCGGCAAGATTGGATCGCCTGTGAGTAATAATATAGCAGCTCTCTCGAGAATTCCATCCGGTCAGATTCAGATCCAGGCAACCATGTCCCAGCAACAGCAGCAGACTCAACCACAGCAACAGCAGCAACCGCAACAACAACTACAGCAGCAGCAACAACAACATCTACAACAACAACAACAACAACAACAACTACAGCAGCAGCAGCAACAACTTCAGCTTCAACTCCAACTCCAACTACAACAACAGCAACAACAACATCAACAACAACAGCAGCAAATATCAAGAAATTCATCGATTAGCTCAGCAGCTGGAAAGATCACACAAAGCCCATTCTCATCGAGACAAAATTCTGCAAATACAGACTATTTGCAGTTTCTCACCAAGTCTACAAACAGCCCAAACATCGACACTACTATATCCGAATCAAGGAGCAGTAGTATCTCATCTGCAAAAAGTTATGATTCCCCTGTTTCGATACCGGGTTCTTTGAACATCGATTCGCCGATCTTGTTTGATTGCACACAACCATCACACTTACAGCAGGAATATCGCGAACCAGTTTCTATTCGCAAGAAGCCTAAAGTTCCAAATTCGAAAGCTGTTGTCGCGACTCCAACAGGACCTATCGTTCCATTCACTCATTATTTACAAAGAGAAGATGACAACAAAATTCATATTTTGATCGGTGCTACCGGTTCTGTTGCCACAATCAAAATTCCTTTGATTATCTCAAAGTTGCAGAAAATATATGGTCCGGAAAGAGTCTCCATCCAGTTAGTTGTCACCAAACCAGCTGAGCATTTTCTCAAAGGTTGCAAGATTTCTACAGAGGTCAAAATTTGGAGAGAGAGTGATGAATGGTCAAATAACTTCAGCAACAAGATTGGTGATCCGATTTTACATGTCGAATTGAGAAAATGGGCTGATATACTTCTAATTGCACCTTTGTCTGCAAACACTTTACTGAAAATTGCAAATGGGTTATCAGACAATCTATTGACTTCAATTTTGAGAGCTTGGAATCCTACCATTCCAATAATTGTTGCACCTGCGATGAACACTTTGATGTATACCCATCCTATGACTAAGAAACATTTGACTATACTTGCTGATGAGTTCAAGCATATCACAATCTTGAAGCCAGTTGAAAAAGTCCTAATGTGTGGAGATATTGGGATGGGTGGTATGAGGGAATGGTCGGAGATAGTCGAGATTACTGTCAGAAAAATTAGAGAATTGAAACTTTCTGACGACGAAGAAGAAGACGAGGATGAGGATGCAGAAGACGAGGATGATGAGGATGACGATGATAGCGATGAGTATGACGACGAAAGTGACGATGAAGAGGAGGAGAAAAAGGCGAAAAAAGAAGATAAAAATTTGGCAACAAGAAATACTTGCGATGACGAATTCATCGACGAGTTAGATGATCAATTTGTGGAAGGCATGGAATTGGAAGAATAAGATTTTCATGCTTTCGAAAAACAATAATGATAGGGCGTTCTTTAAAGCTATGTGCTTGTTTTTGTACTTTTTATGACTATATTTATTTGGGGGTATAAGGTTATTTTTTTAAACTATTTTTTGGAGTTCTATTGTTCATCTTCTTAACTAACGTTCACGTTGAATAAAGAAACTTCAAGTTTAGGCGGAGTTTCAAAAGTAATATAAGTTTGTTCTAATAAATGTTACATCTAGCAGACTAACTAGTTATAAACCGAATATTTTGACATTTATAACCAACCACAAACGAAAAAAAAGACTGCGATGCGAGCAGTCAAATTACTAACAAAAAAATCAACCTATTTATTTTTTCAAACTTTTTCCAAAGAAAGACACACCTTATTGATTTGAAATATCATCTTCATCTTCGTCTTCAAGCCTAAACTCAGTATTAACAGTGTCTGTTGTTGAAATAGTCAGCGATGATGTTAGATCAGGTAACGAATGATCATCTTCCCCTCCACTTATAACAGTGTTAAAATCATCGTCATCTCTCTCTAAGAATGAATCTATCTCCCGCGCATCTTCATCGTCATTGTTGATATGGTCAAAATCAAACATTGAATCATCATCCAAAAGTTGATGTTGTTGATCTAATTCATCGTCATGTTGAAATCCATACGTTCCATTGTTATTTCTTCTTTGAAAGGTTTCTTTGATCTTATTTTTCAGCATTGACTTCAAGGCAATGATGCCTCCAATACCAAATATCAAGTACCGAACTATGGTATTTACAACTTTATCAGTTTTGTTATTCTCAATCGGCTGGAAATCGTCTTCATCAAGTCTGATCTGACCAAATCTGGAAAATCCACCATTTCTGCGAATACCTCTGTCATAGATAAACCAAGCAGAAAATAAAAAGACCAATATTGGTGAAACTATTGTCAAGGCCAAGGCAAAACCTTTTATGGTATACTTATCCTTGAATTCAGATTCCTTACCGGGACAAGGATGACTTATCCATTTATCTAATTGTTTTCCCTCGACACACGTAGATAATGGAATTTTCCTGTAGCCTGTTGGTTCCCAATACTCCATTAATGTTGGATCCTTTTGGCAAGACAATGAAGGATCTTCTGGTTTCAACCCCTCAATCAACTTACAAGTACCATCTGATGATCTTTGGAAATTGTAGTCACATTCGAAATCTTTTCTTGTACATGAACAATTTCTTGTTTCTTTATAGGCATAATTCAAAGGAGCTGCACCAATAAAACAATCAGTGTGAGAGCTAATTCTTCTCAAATAGTGAGACTCATGACCAAATAAACAATTATCAGGTAAGAATGGATGTTTTGGTGTCCAGTACTCAAAGTCATCTTTGTCAGGATGATCAAAGTCCAACTTACACTGTCGCTGGAAAACATGACTAAAGTCTAACGTAAATGAGCTCAAAACATTGTCATCAGATCTCACAAAAAGAGTGAATTTTCTAGATGTGTCTGAAGGAACTGTTGCCAAATCATACACTTGTAATTTTTCCTCACTGAATTGGAATTCAATCCATGTTTCACCTTCATCCAATGAGTATTGAATGACATTTGAAATTTTACCAAAATTTGGAGCCAATACTATAATGGTACCTTGATCTCCGTACTCCCAGGTGTGATCTCCTTTAATAATCTCCTTCCAGGTGATACCACCATCTCTGGAAAGGAAAGTTGAAGTATTCTTGCCTTTCTGTTCTAGGGCTTCTCCAACATTACCAACTGCAATCAAAACACCGATTGCTGATCCGGATGAATACGTATCTCTCGAGTCACGTCTTTCTGTGAATCCATGCAAGTTTAATGAACATTTTTCCAAAGATTTTCCTTTACAGGGATACTTCTTGCCTTCAGAATCAACAGCTGGAGGTGCTAAATAGTTCCATTCACTACCATCATTGTGGGTAATCATGGTTTTTATCATTTTTGTGGCTCTGTTATTCCTGACGTCATCTGGGTTAGTGACAACATTGATAACTGATACTCCCTCTAAACCTTCAACTTTTTCATAATCCACAAATCCTTGCTTATTTCTGTTAACATTATTCATTGACATGACGTACGAGGTACCATTTGAGTTAGACTTCAATAACAGCCCAAATTCTCCATCTGCAACAGCATTCGTGGTTACATGAAGAAACAAAGCTTTAGTTGAAGCGTCGAGAATAGTATAAGCTTGTTGTCTGTCGACATGAAAATCTGGTGGAAATGCAGCCGGTGCAAAAGTTTTGGCATCAACAGTAACAAAGGCTTCAAGAGAATTGGAATTAGGGACAATGGTTGCTACCACCACAAATTCCCCTATTGTTGCAATACCAACTATCCTTTGATATAGAGTCGTCAAGTCATTAGTGAAAAAATCAGTAGACGAAATCAATTCAACATGACGCTCGCCTTTGATCTTCCTTTCGCAGTAAATCAAATTATCATCAACGTCATACTTTTCACTATTAACAGTTGATCCAACATAGTAGCAATTTTTAGCATCGTCTAACAATGTTTTGAAAGTTTTACCACCATCTGTGGTATATGATGCTCGACTTTTACAAGAGTCAGAATAAAAATCATCGCAATTGCTTTCGCCAAACCAGATAAAGCTCTCTGAATCATCTTTGCTAAACGACAACAACCTCAAACCAAACTCATTTATGTCAGTAGGAGTTTTGATGACTGTATAAGTGATACCCCTATTCTTTGAGATATAAATTTTGTTATTTGAGGTTATCAAATAAACTTGGTCTGGGAAGTAAGGATTCAAGTAAATGAAAATAAATTCATCATCAGGAGATTGTAAGTCATCAAATTTCAGCATACTATCACCACCGTCATATGAGTAATAAATCTCTTTATTGGCAGTTCTGATCAATAAAGTTTCATCGGTGAAAGTTGAATTTCTCTCATGCTTTAAATAAGAGTATTGAGCAATAGATCCCTTGAAAGAGAACTTGGAGACTTTGATTGAAGCATCTTTTACTGCCTGTAATGCATCTCTACAGTCAACTTCTACATCCTCACCAATGATGTCCTTACCTTTACAAAGAGAGTCTGGAATTTTTTGCATGCTGTTCAATGTGATCTTCTTGTTCTTATTTTTACCCTGACAGTAGTTATCCCCAACAACTGGTAAATTCACGACACATTTTCCATCTTCATTTTTTTTGAATCCCACTGTACACTCAAAATCTGCAGATGTACACAGACAGCTTTCATCAATGACTTTAATATCATCAAACAATTTACCAACAGAACATTTGGCATCCTGTTTTCTTCTGCGAAACTTCTCTTTGTGACCAAATAGGCATAAGGGTTCATTAGTTTTCGAATCAAATCTGGCATACCAATCTTCATAATCATCATCCAGGCATTTTTTACCATCATACACCTTACTAAAATCAAAAGAGTAAATCAACTCGGTATTGAGGCCCGAATCGTCAATATGAGTACCAACAAGAATAAACTTACTCGAAGTCCCATCAATTGTTGTTGTTACAGTTATTGGCGATATGGAGTTGTCCAACTTATAAGTTCTCCAAGACTTGCCTTGATCCAACGAATAGTAAACAGTCTCGGTTGAAAATTTCACTTCCTTCTCATTTACAATATCGAAATAGGGAAATGCCATAATTATGTTACCCTGATCACCGAAGGAAAAAACGCATGGTTCGTCAATTGCCATTTTCCAGTTGACACCACCATCTCTTGAAATAAACGTCTTGAACTCTTTTATGTTCAATGAAGCGGATGAACTAGAACCTATTGCACCAATTCCCATCAATATACCTGGGGTAGGTCCAGTTACAAAATTTCCTTCACCATCCCTTTCGGCAACTGAAATCAAATTTAGCGAACACGAGTCATCGTTGGAGCAACTGTCATCATCAACGTTCAAGTTTTGCCACGTGAGACCATCATCGATAGAAACTTTAGATTTAACAAGGGGGATTCTATTTTTATCTGTAGCGACAACTTGATTCGCAATCCAGACACCATCGATATTTTGAACCTTGTCAACAGCAACATTACCCAAATTGTTAGCCAAAACTGAAGTCAATTCTTGTACATAAAATAATCCGCTTGAATCAGACTTATATAGATCCGCCAATGGGTACCTATCCTGAGAATTTTTGAAATACCATGTGGCAATATGTAATGAGTTTGAATTGGATGGCAAAATGATGTACATAGATTGAGATAAATCAACATTGAACTCAGCCTTGTTGAAAACAATACCGTCTCTAGAGACATAGAATTGTATTTCTGAATTGCCTGCATACTTATCAGATTGAACAATTGCAACAGCAAATGAAGCAACAATTCTAATATCAAGGACATAGTTTGAAGATAAGACACCTGACTCATCATTAATAACGTTTGAAGTCTTGAACCAGTCTGAAGTCTCAACGATTGTGGTATCCTTCACAAAATTGAAGGAGTCAAAGTCTTTTTTGATGCACAATACTCTGTTATCCTCACCAACAGTGAATTCTGGAGTAATCTTAGTGAAAGTACATTCATACCCGTCTTGAATATTTAGTACATTAGGGGTGCTTTCAAAACCATCCTCCGTATAGAAAAACTTAGGCTTGCATTTTATTCCTAGAAAACCATTTTTATCTTCTTCACAATCGTTGATTCTGACCAACATCAATTTCGTGTTTGCATAATTGGTCTGAATTGAAATTGAAGCCAAATTATGGACTCCATCAAACTTGATGCTTTCCCATTTTTTACCCTTATCCCTGGTAATGAAGTGTGTGTCTCCGGCTGTGATAGCAAATGCTCTGTTTCTATCAATCGGGTCGGCCCATAAACTATTTACTTTGCTGTTGCTGAACACTCCTCCCAAAGCCTCGAACTTTTTACCATCATCCTCAGATTTCTCTAGCGTTCCACTGTTCAAAAGTAGAACCGTAGAAGAATCGTCAAAGTAAAGCAATGCAGATGAGTGTTTGTCATTTGTGGATGATGTAACTATGGGCTGAAACCCATCATCGTCAGCATTGGCGCTCAAAACCGACGCTAACGATACAAGAACAGACACAAAAAGTTTCCTGCCATTCAATTTCATTCTAGCCTTTGTTCAATTTGGCCTGATTGAAAAATTTCTCTGTTGAAACACTCTCACAAGCGGTATATTTGATTTGGTTGATGAATACTTGTTAAGATGGATAGCCGCCTTTCTAAATTCTTATCTCTTGTTACCCTTGAGTATAATTTGACTGCAGCACTACTGTTTCAAGCAATTTAAATCAATTTTTTATCAGATAACACTATAACTGACTTAATACTCGCTAATCAATCAATTGAATCACGGATCTCTTGCTTTCAGTTGCAATTCTTCAACTGCTTGGGTGGCATCTGTCTCAAAGGCCATATACACTAAGCATTGCGTGCAATTGAGAATTCTACAAGGGTTACCTTAAGGGGAAGGCTGTGCTATTCGACACGACCTCTCGCTGTTGAAATGAATCAAACCAGTTCATTATAGCAGAAACAAGAGAACAGCAGACAGATACAGAGGGAAAGCTGAAGTTAGAATAGCCGTCAGGATGTCGGAGACAGAGTTTGCCACGAATGTTATCAAGCTTTTGAACATTACGGTTCAAGATCAAAAGTACGCGGACGATTATGTGTTGAGTTTGAAAGAGGTGAATAAGTTGGGTGTGTCTTTACCAAAGCTCTCGCTACCATCGAACTACAAGTTTACATATGGATCGGAAGATACCAGCAGTGAAAACTCACCAGATGTGTCCTTGGTTTCGGTATCGTTGAAGTCGATAAAACCTCCATTCAAGTTCCAGCACAGCATAGCATCCAAGCCAACCAACACCGTCTATCAGTTGAAAGAAGATATCATCTCAGAGTTGGAGTCACTTTCAACAGCAGGGATTAAACCAGCCAACTTGAAGTTTTTGATCAAGGGTAAAGTGATCAGTGATTCAGTTTTTCTTTCCGATTTGTTGCTGGATGATGGCTCCATTTCGTTTATGGTTATTGTAGGTGGAACTATCGTTTCTCCAGCGGTTTCGCCAATTCCTACGGAAACTGGCTCAGCTCCGTTGAATATTAGCGAGTCTTTGTGGAGTAAGATACAAGATGTTGTGACAAGCGAGTTTTCCAGCTCTTCTGATTCGCTGGAGGTTTTGAGAATTTTAAGAAGGGGATGGGAGTTAGCCCAGTAGCTAGCTATTTTTACTTGTCTTATAATGCTGTACAACATCTCGTGTCTTTATTTTTTTCTTTCTTTTCAATTGTCATTAATTAAATTCAGCAAACAACATCATACGTAAAAACAGAATTTAGAATGTTACTATAAAGATGAAGTCAGAACCTATTCTCTTGACTTGATAATATCAATAAATTCTGGCTTCAACGAAGCACCACCAACTAAGAAACCGTCGACATCAGCTTTGTCTCTGAATGTTGAAGCATTCTTACCGTTGACTGAACCACCATACAAGATTCTAACTGAGTCAGCTTGTTCGCCAATGATTGTTTTCAAATATTCTCTAATTGAGTGGTGAATGTCTTGAGCATCCTCGGCAGTGGCAGCCAAGCCTGTACCAATTGCCCAAACTGGTTCATAAGCAACAACAATGTCTGACCAGTCTGAAACAATGTCACTGACAGCCTTCAATTGTCTTTGGCAGACCTCCAAAGTCTTACCAGCATTTTTCTCATCAAAGGTTTCTCCAATACATAAAATGACCTTGACACCATTGTCCAAGGCAAACTTGGTCTTTGAAGCAACAAATTCATCTGATTCTTTGTTGATGGTTCTTCTTTCTGAATGACCCAAGATGACATATGGGATTCCCAAATCTTTCAAAGCCTCGACAGAAGTTTCACCAGTGTAAGCACCTGAGCCCTTGTCGAAGGAGTTTTGAGCAGCAACATAAACGTTTGCCTTCTTATTGAGCAGAGCAGCAATCGACAAATATGGAGCTGGTGGAGCGATAACAACCTCAACATTTGAAGGTAAGTCGGCGTTGTTCAAATTTTCAACAATAGTTGAGATCGAGCTCTTTGAGCCGTTCATCTTGAAGTTACCTCCTACGAAAAAAGTTCTAGCCATTTTTTAAATTTGTACTTTTTGAATATGTATTTATAAACTATTTGATCAATTAAAGTCGAATTAGTTTGTTCACAAGATGAACAAATACTTGGGTTTCACCAGGAATACGCTTCATTTATATACTGACCTCATCCAACTTTGCGCAACATCACCAGGTGCATATCACCACCACCCGGGGTTGACAATGGAAATGGCAGACACGAGTTCGCGTGTAAATAATTGATTGTTGTATTACTTTATGTACATCAAGGATTGAAGTATACTTTGGTATCATCTATAATGGGTGGTTGAATAAATAAGGAGAAAGTCGCAGAAAGTATCTGGAAGTAGTGGTATGGACCAAAATGAAGAAGAAGAAAAAGAAGAAGAAGAAAAAGAAGAAGAAGAAGAAGACAAAGAAAGTGAAAAAAAAATAAGATGAGCAAAAGTGGAATAAATAACTTTTGATCCCCTCAAGTGATGTGGTATGTAGTTGCACAAGAGCTTTTTCGAAGTATGTGCGGAGCTTTGATGATTACTTTCCATTCAAGCTCTCATATCTCATCTTGATTTCCTTTTCTTTTTCACGCTGTGATCTGATCAGCAACTTTTCTGCCTCTATAATCTTGTTGATTTTCTCATCGTCAAGCTTTACGCCATATGCGTTGAAATGTAACTGATCAGCATACTCCTTTTCCACTTCTTCGTCATCTATCTCATCCAAATCGTCCCATTTCATCATTTTTGTCTTTAGGCAGTACTTTTGAGTTTCTTCGCTCTTCTCCATCACGATGTAAGAACAGTTTGGAACATTTCGCAAACTTTCAAAGTCCTCCACTGACCATCTGAACCATTTCATCAAAAACACCCTCAACCAAACCCCATGACTTACTAAGACTAGCACAGATGGAAAATCATCATTTTTGAATTGGCGAAACAAGGTTTCATTGAAGCTTGCAACTCGATCATAACAATCAGCACCACTCTCACCAGATGGAATCCGGTAAAAAAAATGGCCATAATGTGCTCTCTCCTTCCATATTTTATCCATTTCATGACGACCACCTTGAAAATTTCCAAAATCCTGTTCTCTCATCCTGGGCTCTTCATAAATGGTATATGGAACGTTCAAGTCGTCTAGCTTACCACCTTCTATTATTCCATTTGCTGTCTGCCTTGCTCGCGTATAGGGAGAAGTGTAGAATAGTACATCGTCATCTTCCCTGAGGATGCTGGTGATTAGCTTATGTCCTGCCAATAAAGATTGCTGATATCCACGTTCCGTGAGAGAAATTTTATGGTTAGGTGTATGACAGTTGACTGATTTATCCCTATTACTTTCTGATTCTCCATGCCTGATTAATAATATTAGCTATTAAAATATAAAATCATAAGGTTTTGACCACATATATTAGTAATGTGCTCTATGTTGTATAGACTGGATGGAAACTCTGACTTACTCTTGGTCTCGCCATGATTTACAAATATTATTCTCTACTTCGGTTGGACTACTGACAACAACTGCTTTGGCAAGAATCAAAAAGCAAACAATAACACCCAATTTTGATAAAGAAACAATTTCTGCGATTTTGCAAATTTTTTTGAGATTCCCCTTCCTTCTTCCGAAAAAATTGGAAAATATTGGCTTTGAAACCTCATACCTTTTACTCTTATTTGATTCCTGTTTGATACTAAAGATTTAATGGGGAATAGCTAAACAGAACAAAAAATATCAGTATGATTATCATATGCCGTAGGCGATAGACATTACGAAAAACAAAAAATTGCGAAAAGTATAAAGGGACCATAAAAATGTCCCCTTTTTGCATCTCTATTAATTCTTTTCCTTTTCCTCACCCTTGACCAAAGCATCCGGTTTCAAAGTTGGGAACAACAATACTTCTCTAATAGTATTAGAGTCAGTCATAAACATTGCCAATCTATCGATACCACAACCCCAACCACCTGTTGGAGGTAAACCGTACTCCAAAGCATTACAGAACGTTTCATCAACCAATTGAGCTTCATCATCACCTTGATCCTTTTGTCTAGCTTGTTCTTCGAACCTAGCTCTTTGATCGAATGGATCGTTTAATTCTGTGTAAGCGTTACAAATTTCCTTGGTGGCAACGAAAACTTCAAATCTTTCACATAAACCTGGAATATCTCTGTGATATTTGGCCAATGGTGACATCATTTGTGGATGACCAAAAATGAAAGTTGGGTTGATACACATGTCTTCTAATTCACCAACCAATTTGTCCAACATTCTAGCGTTAGTCAATGGTGGAGGACAATCCAACTTGTGTTTGATTAAAATTTTCTTCAAAAATTCACCGGTCTCCAGAGTATGTAATTGATCACCAGCTGGGAAAGTAACATCAAATACTTTTTCCAATTCCTCAATCATATTCATTCTCTTCCAAGGTCTGGAGAAGTCCAATGTAACGGCGTCTTCTTCTGGTCCGTTTGGATGATATTCTATTTGGTATGAACCACAGATTTCCTTGACCATCTCTGAAAATAACAATTCAGTCATATCCATCAAATCGTAAACATCAGCATAAGCTTCATAGAATTCACAGGTGGTGAATTCTGGGTTGTGGGTCATATCAATACCTTCGTTTCTGAATTGTCTACCAATTTCATAAACTCTATCCATACCACCAACAACTAACTCCTTTAAAAATAACTCTGGAGCAATTCTCATGAACATATCCATATTCAAGTCGTTGTGATGAGTGATGAATGGTTTTGCAGTTGCACCACCAGCAATAACGTTCATCATTGGAGTTTCCACTTCAACATAATCTCTTGAATCCAAAAACTTTCTGATGTAGGAGATGATCCTTGATCTGGTGATAAACTTGTCTCTAGTGGTGTTGTTGACAATCAAGTCCAAATATCTCTTTCTGTATCTACCTTCTTGATCTTTGAAACCAAAATGATCAGCTGGTAAAGCATGCAAACAAGGTGTTAATAACTTGACTTCTGTAGCGAAAACTGAAATTTCACCTTCTCCACCCTTACTTGGGTTGGTTCTACCTGGATAACCCTTGACACCAATAATATCACCTCTCTTGATCAACTCGTGCATCTTAGCGTAATCGCCAATAGCATCTTGAGCCTGAGCCATGATTTGAACTTGAACACCATCACCATGTAAGACGTAAAACTTCAATTTCGAGCCCGATTCTCTTGCAGCATGAATTCTACCAGCAACAGAGACTTCGACTTCAGGTAATGTCTCACCCTTTTGCAAATGTGAGTACTGGGCAAGGAATTCCTTCAACTTTAATGAAACGCTGAACTTATGTGGGTATGGGTTAGTTTCTGAGCCTGGCTGTCTCAAAGAGTTGATTTGTCTGGATCTCATTTCATAGTATTGATTTGGGGTCAAGTCAGCAAAAGCATCCTTTGGCTTGGCCTTATTGACAGGAGCTTTGGCCGCCTTTTCGGCCTTCTTCGAATCGTTGGCCCTCTTCTTTTGTCTCTTCTTCAATTCGGTTTTTGAAACCTGTTCACCAGTAACATCGTCCAAATATAACTTTTGGGCCTGTTCTGTGACTTGTTCAACTTGTTGGTCTGACATCTTTTCCAATGGTTACTTCCAAGACCTCTGGTACAACCGACCACTATGCTTGAATCTGTTGTTTCAATTGAATAACTGACTCATGGAAAATTTTCCGCTGCTTCTGCTATTGAAAACAAACCACGTGACTATACAATCATTTTGTAACTTTGTACACTACTAGTTTTTTGAAATTTGATAAAAAGAGAACGACTTTTAGTGGTTTTGTTGATTTGTACACTACTCTATATGCTTTGTATGATTCTACACGACCTTTAATTGAGTAGTTTTGCACGATCTTTACTTTCCTATTCTCTTTTTTTTCACCCATTACCATGATACAAAAATTTTTTCACAATAAAAATCAACGTTAGTTCTAGGTTTTGAAGCATACCTCAACTTTACCAAATTATGCCAGAGTAAGTACTCTTTGATGTCCTGATCTAGAAGTAGAAGCAGGATATACTTTTCTGATATATTTAGAAACCAGCAAACTAACAACTTTGATGGGGTTTACCCCTTGTTCCACGCGTTTACAGATCTATCGAAATTGAAGCCAGTGTTGCTTTGAAAATCGTCAAACACTCATCGGAACATTTCCCCCACTCAGTCAGTGGCCCAGTCTATGGATACGATGACGAACACAAAAGTGTCATTTCACAGTCGTTTTCTTTCCCAAATAATAACTCAAATGCCAGTGACCATCACCACCAAGAAGGTTATTCCTTCAAGTTCAAGTCGAACTTAAAGTTTCAAAACGATGTTTTGGCTCAATTCAAAGAGATCGAGTTAGGTGTCAAGTTTGTAGGTTGGTATTTGTCAAGCATTGGTGGTAGATATCTGACTCAACAAGTAATTGATTCTATGATACAACAACAATTAGTCAAACGTGAATCGAACGACAATTCAAACATCTTATTATTGGTCCATGACCCATCGAAGACAAAGAATGGAGTATTATCATTGAGGATATTCCAGTTGAGTGAAGCTTTTGTCAAGACTTATGAAAGTGAAAAGAAATTCCAGACCAACAACTTATCAGCAAATGACTTAACATTCAAGAATATTTTGGAAGAATTACCATTAACCATCCACAACTCACATCTTGTCAACTTGAAAATATTTGATTTCAATACCGAAAAGACATACGATTCATTGAAGTTGTCAAAATCAACACAAATCATAACGAGCACAATCGAAAATATATTTGATGCCATTGACGATTTCAACTACGATCAAAATAACTTCAATTACTACCAGCGTTCATTATCCAGAGAAGTCACAAAGATTAACCAATGGAAGTCTAAGAGAAGACTGGAAAATGCCGCCAAATTGAAGGCAGACCCAAAGACACCAGAATCAGATTTGTTGTCACTTGAAGAGTCAGAATGGTCAAAACAATTCAAGTTGCCTGTTGAACCATCAAGATATGAGAATTTAATCAGTACCGGATTATTGAATAACTACTGTAATGAATTGGAAGTTGGTGGGGCCAATGAATTGGTTAAAACTTTTGGCGTTTCAAAGGGATTGTTGAATAATTAGTTTAGTGTAAAGTAGACGATGGGAATCACTGGTGTAAGTGTTAGTTACAAGATCACCCGTCAAAACAAAACAAAAATACAGAAAAACCTCAAGAACACAAACTGTTTTTTGTGCTCAGCTTGGTATATAAGTAAACATTGCTTTATAATTTATCAAATTTACTCAATTGAAATTAAAGTCTATAATATCGCATAACGCGGGCGTCTAAGATGATCTCCCCCACACTTCATCTCTTTAACATCAATTGCATGTTTCCTTTTCTCTTCATTTCTAATGCAGTTTTATATGGCGGTGCGGTAGGTGGTTGAATAGGATCCAAACTTATTTTGCTAAAGCTCTTCTCTAAGGTATATGTGGCATCTGAATCTGGGTCATTCAAATCTCCGCATGCAACAAATGGTGCAATAATTCTTTCTTCAAAAGGCAACGACAAATCATCCCTGTTCAATTCCGCTCTTCCAATTTTGCTTCCCTTGAAAAACTCCTCTGTCGAAATGTTGGATGATAACTCTGGGGTCCATCCCTCCCTAGGTTTATAGCCTATGCAAACAATAAAGCTTTCTAATGATGTCCCTCTGGACGACCTTGGTTTTGCGCAAATCACTTTCTCAAATAAAAATCCCAATTGACTGTACATCAAATCAATATCTCTTCCTCTGAAAATCTTGGCAACAAATGTTCCTCCTTCTTTTAATACGCATGTTGTTAATTGTAATGCACTCAATATCAACTGTGCTTGTATATATTCATCTAAATCGTGTAAACCGGTGACATCTGGTGCACCATCTGAACAAACAAAATCTGCTTTCTCTCCTTCAAACTTGGACAAAATTTTTTGTATTGTTCTTGGGTGAGTGATATCAGCTTGTATGCAGGTCACACCTTCAATTGGTGACATTGGCTGTAAATCCACCGCTATCAACTTCGGCTCTACATAGTCTGCAGCCTCTGGGTCATCTTCGATTAATGATTTTTGATAGATTTCTCTTGACAAGACCTGTGACCATGAACCAGGGGCAGCACAAAGATCAACTACTCTTTTAGCACCTTTCAAGAGTTGAAATTGATCGTTCAATTGAAGTAGTTTGAATGCTGATCTTGCACGCCATCCTTCCTCCTTGGCTCTTCTGTAATATAGATCTCTTTTATCTTTACTGCTTTTTCCCATTTTTCTCTATGCCTTTCTATATCTGTTTACCTTTTGAGTTTCTTGTTACCAATCTTACAAAACAACACAAATGGGCAGCATATAATCAGACATCCTATCTTAAAAGTGAAAAATACAATTTTTTTTTTTTTCAGTATCGTCGTGTACAAAGTAACAAATATCTGTCATTTTCAAAATCTGCGATTTTACCGGTCAAAGTGTGTTTTTTTTTTTTTCATCAGCAATTTGAGATGAATCAATATGAATGCATCTTTGCTTCAAGGTATTGCTCTTCAGTAGGTTTGAAAGAATAAGAGAGACCTTCAATCACAGATTTTTCATACATTAAAGTCATCGCCATGTTAAGTTCTTGTGTAAGACAAGGCAAAAGCAGCCTTTTTTCATTGAAGGCATCATCGGGTATTTTATCATACCGTTCATTCACCTCATCAAATATACTACAAAACAACAATAAAGAAAACAACACAGATGTATTAGGATCGACATACCAGCCTTTAACATTTTCGGATACGTCGCTTCCTGAGACAAATGGTGGTAGACCAATGCCGCTCAATGTCGAGCTGAACTACTACGCACCATTAAGAAACGAAGTTGTATATGGAGATTTAGCGTGCGAAGTAAATATGCGTTGTTTTGATAACAGAAATTTAGACTTCTTCTGCGACTTTGCCTTGAGAGCTGGCTACTATTTGGGCTTACCAATAACGGGGCCAAAGCCTTTGAAAACAAGAAGTGAAAAATGGACGGTCATCAAATCTCCATTTGTACATGCCAAAGTAAAGGAAAATTTCGAAAGAAAGACACATTCAAGATTGTTAAGGGTGTGGGATTCAAATCCAGAAGTTGTTGATCTCTGGTTACAATACTTGACCAAAAACTCCGTAGCCGGTGTTGGTTTAAAAGCCCATGTTTATGTCAATGAAAGTGTCGACTACTACTCAAATGGTGTCGAACTCGAAAGTATCAATGCATCTCTCGCAGAGACACAAATATCTGCCACTAATTTGGCAAATACACCAAACGAAGCTGTTGCTCAAAGAGTTCAAGAATTGTTGAGCGAACCACACTTCAAAAAGCACTTCAAAAATAGTGATGAGGCAGCCAAGAAAGTTTGAGTGTATTGAGAGAAGATGAGATCATCATATATATATATATATATAAAGCTGTACATAAAGTCATATAATATCATGTGAACAATCAAACTCTACCAGTAAGTAACAGACAATAATCAACATGATGATTGAAACGTAAAAACTCTACATTCGTTAATTTCACCCATACATTTCCCAATCTTCTTCCTCCTCTTCGCTGTCTTCGACCACTTCTACGGGAGCCTTTGCTGTCACATCAACCCTACATAGAGGGCATGTTTTGTTCAATCTGAGCCAGGGGCCAATACAATCAAGATCGAAATAATGCTTGGTGTTGCATGGCAATTGTACGATTAATGGGTAAGGATCACTGTGGTAGTCGTTAGTGCAAATTGCACAAGTGCCATCCTTTTTGATTTTGCTAATTGGTATTCTGTCCAAAGTGTCCAAAAATCCATCAGAGACACCTTTGGAAACATCATCAAGAGACTGTTCCGCCATTCCGGGATGTTGCATTATAGTCGAGAATATCTGATTCATATATTCTTGACTGTCAGCTGGCACTTGAATATCTTCATCCAGAGGTTGTTCATTTTGTCTGGATGCCATAAACTCAGACATGGCCCTTCTTATGGACTCAGCCCGGCTCGCAGAATCAGTTTGGTCCGTGTCTTCGTTCGTACCCAAAAACTCATTGATGGTTGTCAACAACGTCGGGCGATGACGTCCTGTGGTATCTCCTGGTTGTATAGAATCTGAATTGCCCGAAGAGGATATAACGTTATGATCAGCTTTTGAGTAATCCGTTAGCAGGTGCTTTTTTTTTTTACTTTGAACGTTTATCTGAATCTCATTTCGAGCAAACTTTTTATACATACTTTGATAAGATGACATTAGAGAGATGATGATCTGAAAGTTAATCAAACACTACCCACGAGGTTCTTCAATTGTTCAATTGTTCATCGAGTTTTGCGAATAGATATGCATTTCGCCTTCTCTCGTTTACACTGACGAATATTAGGGAAAACACACTACCTGTCTGCGATTATGATTCCTCTGATAAGTTTTAATACTTTAAGATGTTTAAAGATGAGATTAATATTAGGTTATATATCTTCGAGTCTGGTTCCTGATAAAATAAGTCAATACACTACTCAAGAAGCATATCTGTAAGTTTGGGATGTGCATGCTTTGAAGCCTCTTGTCTTACACTAATATACCATAATATTCAGCCCTACCTACTTTCAAATGCTTCCACTGAACTATGAATCTATCTGATATAGGTCTTAATAGCTTACCACTTACACTCAACTTCTTGACTCTGGCCAAACTCTCAACATAAACAATGTTCGTGTTACACACCCCTAGGAACTTCAAAAAGAATATTCCAAAGGCTAATGGAACACTTGTGCCTGGCCCGTTGACCAACAAAACATTAGGTAGTTTTCTTTGTTTGGCTAGCATTATCAATGACAAGAAGGTAAAGCACGAGGATTTCAAAGTGTTGATGATTGCCATAAGTGTTCCTTCATTAACATTACGTGCTCTATGCAAAACTAAGTACTCAGTTTGGTTTGTGTTCAGTATGCTGTTTTCGAAATCCTGAATTTTGCGAACAGATGTTTCATCACCGCTTGAAGTAATGAATATTCTTTTAAACTTGCCTAATATGGTTGGATCAAATTGTCGGAGTATACGGATCATTTCGCCTGTATGTCCACCAGAACCTAATAAGATCATGATTGTCTTTTTTTCGTCCTTGAAAGCTTCATTTGTTTTATTTGATTCTGTTGGTGGAGTTGCTGATTTGAACCTTGTGCATGGCAATACAAAGATCAAGCGCAAGATAACAGATGTAAGCACGAGTAGGCCACTCAATATGAAGTGATATTTAGAAATATCATAAAACATAGTAGCTGAGATGCTTCAATTCGATTTTTACTTTGTTATTTTAGATTGAACATGGAATCTTTTTTCATCTTGAGCTGAATGGCGCGAACAACTCGCTATCTTTTTGGTTGATCTGTACGTGATACCTGTGAATTTATATTTAGGTAATGAAAGGAAACATACAGTATGGTATCTATACAATCACTATTTCAGTGGTAACTCTTTCTTATCCTTCTCAGCCAACACTACCATCTGTTTTTTAGAAATTAACCCTAATTTAGCATGTTCCACGTTTGTAGTTCCAAGACTTCTCACCTTTCCCCACGAGACCCTGACCGGTATTTTCTCATCGATTATCACCAAACACGGCCTCTTGTACAGTTCGACTCCATACTTTGTTAAAGTAAAATGATAAATTTTCTCAGCAACTTCAATGGCCATTTTTGTGGACTCAAAAGTGATAAATCCACATTTAGCCTTATGGTTTATAACCATTGACTTTATTTTTGCCCCATACTCCTCTTCAAAATGCTGCTTGATGGCATACTCAGGTGAATCATCATTTATTCCATATATAAAGAATGATTTGAGAGTCTCATCCTTTGGTGGCTGGGATAAAGTTCCGTTGAACGGTAGTTTGGCTACAAGTTTTCCAAATTCTGCATTGGAAAGTTGATACTCTTTCTTGGCTTGGGAATCTTTGTTGACTTTTTTCGGTGCTGTTGATGAGGCCGCTGCAACCTTGGTCAATAGCAGTCTAGCAACTTCCCTTCTTCTCGCCTCTCCTCCTTCTTCTTCTTCATCGTCGCGTTTCACCAAGCCATCTTTGTATCGACTATCTAGCAAGTTAGCAGTATATTTTTTTGTAATGGTACTCTTTGGTTCGTTTGTGTCATCTATCAATGATTTCAGTCCAGACATCTTCAAAACCGAATCTCTCAACTGTAAATCAATCCCATAAGTTAAATCAAGCATGCAGGACTGACAGCAATTCTTGGCTCTAGCACACGTCAAACACATAGCAGTCTTTTTGAATCTTGCACCTTTTATAGGAGCCCATTTGTACACTGTAAATGGTCTTGTACACAATTTGCATTCCTCACCATTTTTTTCTCTGGTCATTTCAAGGTATGGATTAGTTCCGAGACAGCTCTCACAGATAGCTGGCACCTCTGGTGAATCATTCAAACTCATCTTAAGGGTACTTTTACCTATTATATACAACACTCTTATTGGGTTTTGCAAGTTTGTACAAGAATCTGTGGGCTTAAAGTTATTATCAAGTACAATATTTTTTTTTTTTTGGTTCTCTTCTGACAAATCACTTGTGACAGTGACAACTATTCTAGCTCATCTGTCACAGCGTTTATAATTCAACCAAACCAGAAAGACATCCTCGAGATATATACTAAGGCATAGTATCGATCATTTAGCTTACAGTATAAAGATACGGGATCAAAGTTTTATTAATCGAAGATACAAATGTTCAAAAGTATACACAGCAAGAGAGAAGAAGGAGAAAGCAAAAAAACAAAAATATCAAGGTGGAAGCAACGAGAAGAGAAGGTTAATCGCAAGAAAAAACTAGAAGATCAAATAGAGATTGAACGGTATATGTTAGTATGATAAGCCCATAATTCGCTCCGCTCAAAATGTTAGCACTTCCAAACCAATGTCAAAATCAATCATCTTCATTCTTTTTTATCAGGGTTAAAAAGCTCTGTAAATTTGTTTTTCTACATTATAGTTCAGCTGAAGAAATTCATTGTTGTAATTTATGCTCATCATAAAAAGAAGATCCATGATTGGGCCTTGACATCTTTAATGGTTGAAGTGACGTTTGCGTTCTTAAGATTATTCAACTTACTCTTCATTTCCATCGCTCGTCTGTGGCGGTACCTTGCTATGATCGTAGTTTCTTGCTCCGTCCAAGCATCTGCTTGATTGAAGTATGATTACCAATGATCTGAAGAAGAAAGCAGTAACAATCAACAAGTAACTTACAACAGTTCAACTTTTTTTTTTCTATGAAAATTTTCGATCCAGGGATTCAAGGGCGGGTAACCCTATTCCTGTCTAGCTACTACACAACCTTTCTGCTCCAGGGCATCCATCATTCAGTATCTCTTACTCGTCACAAACGCAAGCACTAGGCTGGACAGAGAGTAGAATGTTGTAATTCGTAGACGACTGAAAGAAACAGATAAACAAATAAACAGATAAACAAATAAACAGATAAACAAATAAACAGATGAACTCGCTAGAAATCAGGAGCTGCAATGATCAGTAGGCTGGATGCTGTCGCAACACAACTTGAGAATTGTGTTTACTGATAGCCCAGATCAGCAAGTGTTCCGATTACATTAGCCAAATCTGATTTACTGAAACCCACATCACTTGCCTTTTTCTGTTCTGTAGGAGTTTTTCAGTTCCTTCCATAATAGCTTTACATTGATTCTACTTATGGTCTGTGAACACAAGACCAAGTGCCACCGCCGGATCTGCACACCTTCAGCTTTCACTATTCCAGGAACGGGTCTGAATGTCTTGTTCCCTCTCATCGAGCCTCCTCGCCTCCTCGCCTCCTCGCATCACTCGACTACTCTCCAGTTGATTGAGACTTCAACACACAGTTGAAGTCCACAACTTTCGTAGTTTGCAAGTTCAGCCCGCGGTTAGTATGGCGCTAACTTTTTTGGACCAAGTCGCACAAATCCGAAGATAGATGATAAAGCAACCAGAAAGATGTGTACACCTCCACAACCAGTATTCACCTCTCAAGTTTCTTCATCCTTCAAGTTATATACACTCATTTAACCCATACTCTAGAGCTTTCTTTATTTGTCTTCTTGCATCGCTTGAGCTACTTTATCCAATGAGAATCTCGAGTTCAATTGCTTTATCCATAGCCGCCACTTTCGTAGCCTCATCAAATGCTCTTCCTTTAGTCGATTTCTTATTATCTGGCACTCCATTTCAAGATGTGATTTCCTCAAGTTTTGAAACGGACAATCACAGTCTTCCTCCGGTCAGTTCATTGGAGTTGCAATCGTTTGTTACAGAAGAGAGTTTGAGACATAGAGCAGAAACCCTTTTCAACATTGCTAAAAGCTCCATCAAGGAGTACGGCCATCCAACCAGGGTGATTGGGTCTCAAGGTCACTGGGGTACTATTAACTATATCAAGAACGAACTACGCAGATTTGGTGGTCATTATTACGATGTTTCTACTCAAGAATTTGATGCTATTGATGGTAAAGTTATTGATTACTCATTATTGATTGATGGGATTCAACCAAAATCGGTTGAGGCTTTAGGGTTGACTCCAGCAACTCTGAATACCAACCCAGTAACTGGTCCGTTGGTTCTCGTTCATGGAAATGGTTGCTTGGAGTCCAATTATCCTTTTAATGCAACAGGTGGTATCGCTTTGATTCGTAGAGGTGAATGTAGTTTTGGCGATAAGTCAAGATTAGCAGCTCAAGCTGGAGCCGTTGCTGCAATCATTTACAATAACGAAGATGGCCAAGTTCACGGGACATTAGGAGAGCCAACTGGTAAGGAGATTGCAACTTTTGGCCTATCAAAGGCTGAAGGTGAAAGCTATGCCACGTTGTTATCGAGTGGTAAAAGCTTACTCACCACTGCTTATATCAATGCATATGTTCGCAATATCAAGACACTTAATGTGATTGCTGAAACAAAGGGCGGTGACAAGGACAATATTGTAATGCTCGGGGGACACTCCGACAGTGTTGCTGAAGGTCCTGGTATCAACGATGATGGTAGTGGAACAATTTCACTCTTAGAGGTTGCTAAATATTTAACACAATTTTCTGTGAATAACACTGTTAGATTTGCTTGGTGGGCTGCGGAAGAGGAAGGACTCATTGGTTCCGATCATTACGTTTCTGTATTGACAGAAGAAGAAAACTCCAAAATTAGACTTTTCATGGATTACGATATGATGGCCTCACCAAATTATGCATATCAAGTTTACAATGCATCAAATGCGAACAATCCAACAGGTTCCGAAGAGTTGAAAGATTTGTACATTGATTATTATCTTTCGAATGGTTACAACTACACCTTAATTCCATTCGATGGAAGATCAGATTATGATGGATTTATCAAAAATGGTATCCCAGGTGGTGGAATTGCTGCAGGGGCTGAGGGTGTCAAGACCAAGGAAGAACAAGCTATGTTTGGAGGCGAAGCTGGTCAATGGTACGATCCTTGCTACCATCAATTGTGTGATGATTTATCTAATCCAAACTATGATGCTTGGGTTGTTAATACCAAATTGATTGCACATTCGGTTGCTACTTACGCCTCTTCCATGGCTGAATTCCCAGTCAGAGAAAAGTTCGTTGAAAAGAAGGTCGATGAGGTCAAACAGAAATTCCATGGTCCAAAGCTGATCATGTAAGATACCTCATTTTTTAAATTTTTTTTGTTGTTCAAAATTATTGTTTACAAGTTAATATCCAAGATCAAAAATTTCCATTGCTCTATACATGCATCTATTTTTAAAGTACGATTGTGAAACTGAAACAGAAGAAAATGGAAAAAGTATTATCTATTTCAACTTATCATTGAAACTCTTGAAATACTGAACCTGGTCGACGTCAATTCTATCATTGACAAAACTATTCAGAAATGGTAAACTTCCAGCTTCAACTTCCAGTTTAAACTTTCCTTTCTCCAATTCAAAAATTTTCAAGTTATCAATAATTCTGTAAATTGGATCATTATACCATCTCTCCAACTTGTAATTAAACCAGCCCAAATGACCACCATAATCAGTGATCAACATTATCAAGTAAGGATTTTTACGTACCTCGTTGTATGGTAATGATTTGAATCCTACAATGGGGTCATCCTTTGCATTAAGGATAATAGTTGGTGTTCTAATGTTCAATATACGATTGATAGATGATCCGTGTCTGTAATATTCGAAACATGTATTAAATCCAAACATCTTTGATGTTATCAACTCATCAAACTCGTGGATTTTCTTTATTTTGCCTAGATTTGAGTAAATATTTGAGAATTCAGGATTCTTGAACAACTCTGACTTGTTCGTTTCCAACAATTTGATCAAATTCGAAGTCATTACCGGTGAATAAATTTTGTCGCCAATGAAGTTATCGTGAAGTGAGAAAGACGACTCGCATAGGTCCCATGGGTTTCCCAACAAAATGGCAAGCGCCAACTGGCACAGATCGCCTTCTTGACCCAAGTAATTCGTTAGGATTGTAGAGCCAAGAGAGAATCCAATTGATATGATTGGTCTGTCTGGAAAACTTGCTCTTAGCTTCTTTACAAGAAACCTTAAATCGTTTGTCCATAGACCACAGAATAATTGCGGCGACTTGATCGGTGTCATTGCACAGCCTCTTGAATTCAAAACCATCATATCATATTCCAGCGGATCAAATTTTGCAAACAAGCAACGTATATAGCTTTCGAATGAGCCACCGGATAGACCATGCAACGCCAAAATGATCGGCTTGGAAGACAGCTCTGCACCGTAAAACTGAGACAACTCGAAGTCGCTTAGAAACCTCGACCTTGGCGGCAATGAACTCGACTCTTGCAAACCTTGACTGCGGAACAGATCCAGGCTCAAGACATGGTCAACAGACGCGATAGAGCCATCCCCGAACGTGAGCATCTCACGGCCGTAGTGGATCAAATCCACATTGTCAAAGTTACCCACACCTGCATACGAAGTCTGCAAGTGGCCGTTGAACAAAATTGGACTCAACACAGATTTGGAGTTATTGTTGAACTCTGGTGAAGTCTGGGCGATGTACTCCTCCAACGAGACAGATCCACCTCCATTTTTCTGGGTTCTCAAAACTACCGGCTGATTTGGGACTGTCTGTCTGACACTTGACACAAACCCTTGACCAAACGGCATATTCACCAACGCTCTAACCTTCAGATGAAAAGATCAAGACACATTCTTGGTATTTCGGAAAGTTTTAGATAAAGTACCGAGAGTTTTGGTGAACGAGGGCTGCAACTGGCCAAGACGAAGAGCGGCTATTACATAGGTGATTCAACGGTTGAAAAAGGGGATATACATATAGCAAGTTCATTAAACGATGGGCTTCGAGCCCACATTCAGGGTCGTAGATAAGATAGGATACAGATGGAGAAAAAAGAAAAAGAAAACGCCAAAAGAGTCCTTCTTCAAATGCAAAAAGAGCGGCCGTAGCTCAAACACCTATTCCTCTCACGTTGACGGCGTTGTCGAACACAACGTTGTAATATATCGACTCATCGTTGTGGGTAGTTGCCGAGGAGAGCATCGATTGGATGTTGTTGCTTTCGACCCTGTCTAGGTCGGTGGTCGCGTTCGGGATGGTCAATAGACTCTTGTGCTCGCTCTTGTAGGAAGGCTCGACTTCATCCCGATGATGCGCTTCTCCTTCCTCTGCCGCCTTCTTGGCCCTCTTCTGCGACGCTATTCTCTTGAACTTTTGGCTTGTCTGCGATATTATCGAGGAGCCTTCCTGCTGCTTGTTTATCAACTCCCCCGTATCGATATCGATATTCGCATAGCTTAGCCCGTCCTTGCTGTTGGCGCTACCGTCTTTTTTTTCGTTGAGATTTGAAACTAATCCGCATAGCAAGATTCTGAATATACGAGTCATCGTGTGTTGGCTCTTGGGTTGAAGAGTTTATCAAACCGATCTCCAGAAAAGATGCGAGATGTCCATAGTTTTATATGAAAATGCCACTAATGTGAATTCGTTCTTTTTTTTATTTTTTTCTTTGCGATGAGAGAGAGAATCACTTTCGTCCTCGGGTTAAATTTTTCAGAATTGTCTTTCAAGTTCCGAGAGTCTCAGCAGAAGAGAGCGAGTAGGCAGGCAGGTGGAATAGTTCTCGATGGAGCTGGAGCCATTATATGCCTCAGTAGTGATGTGCCAGCCGGTTTCAGCAGAGAGGTGACT
The DNA here is from genome assembly GCA_003706045.2 of Peterozyma toletana. NCBI lineage: Eukaryota > Fungi > Ascomycota > Pichiomycetes > Alaninales > Pachysolenaceae > Peterozyma > Peterozyma toletana. The sequence goes on along the minus strand of PPKG02000026.1, from coordinate 2,724 downwards.
TGTTTTTTGACATAGGTCAAACGAGCGAAGGTATGTATTGCAACTGGTTGTGCAAACTATGCCAAGCGAAATTCCAGGTGAAAAACTAGTGATGTGAGCTGTATTAAACACTAAGAGAAAGAGAGAAATGCGAAAAAGAAAGAGACGGCAAGCAAGCAGCAGCAGCAGCAGGAGAGGATTTGCCTAGTTCCTAAAAATCAAGTCTTCGTCCTCAACTTCCTCCAACAAGGGCGAGGATCTCTTGAGCTTGTCCCTGCTATCTATATGGACCTCTACATGAAGATGATCTGACAAGCTCGGCCTGTCGGACGCAACTGGCTCGCCTACAAAAACGGGCCTCAGTTCTTCTTGGGTCTTTTCATTCACTAACATCAGCGGCGATGAGGCATACGCCATGTGCGAATTGGCGCTGCTGATTTCGGCACTTGATTGGTGGCTTGTGGCACCTCTGTGTTGATTTTGGGAACGCTTTCTCAACATCAAGCCAATAAACGAAGCAACCGAACTCGCACGTTCATAAGCCAAAATCTCTTCTTCTCGGTTGACTTTTTCAAGTTCTTGTTTCCGTGAAAGCATCAATCTCTCTCTCAGTACCCTCGCCTCCGAGAGTCTTTGTTGTAATCTTAACTCCTCATCGAAGCCTGATGTTGCAATTCGCATCTTCAAATAAGGATCATAGTAGATGCTTGTAACACCGGCCTCACAAACTCCTGGCTGAGGCGATCTTTGGAGGTTGTATACGGTATTGGACTGCTCGTACTGCTGGTGTATTTGCTGTATCAACCTTGCTCTTCTTTGCTCAGCTTGTCGTCTCGAGTCGACCCAACAAAGCTGCGGCCTTCTAGACAGTTCATATCTCAACGCTTCGCGTTCTTCAATTTGAATATGTTGGTCTGGTACTGTGATAAAGGGATTTGATGCTCTGGTGTTGATAATAAACATTACTTTGGTTCGGTTCGTGGGTATTTGAATTGCTCCAAATATGAACGGACTGAAGCTTTACGCTTCCAAGGATCACCATCAAGCTTTATACAAAACACAGGTCCCATCGCAATCCAGAGGCTTTAAGTTTATCAGAACTCGTTACGATTACTAATTACATCAACAGGATCATAGTTATTCCTCTTGCAGGTCAAGAATATTCTAGATGAATTCCTTATCAACTGGATTTTTCAGTTTGATTTGGAAAATTCTGGAAATGTGACACTAATAACTAAGTGACAAAAAACCAGTTTTACCGTTTTGTCACATAGTTGGTAGTTTTGAATACTTCTACAGCTCATTAGATAAATTAAAAAATATATATTCATAATCCTGGGACTCAGGGGCCAAAGATCAGATAAAAGGGTAAGAATTTGAAAATAATGTTATAGTCAAGAAAGGCAAATTTAGAAAATGTGAAGAAAAAGCCATTAAGGAGGAGGAAGAATTAAAGAATCAAACAAAACAAACGGTAGTAGAAATGTCTAATCATCTTAACTTCAAGATGGCAGAAGCGAAAGAAAGTCCAAAATCATCAAATGAAGAGGACAATTGAAGTAAAAATACAAATAAAAGCAGCAAATCTACCAGAATTATTCAATTTGACACCAGCGCCTTCAAAGACGCTAGCAGTACTTGTGGCAGCTGGTGCACCAGTAGTACCTCCAATGTAGGAAGTAGTAATAGTAGCACTTGCTGTCTCATATCCTTCAGCAAGAGTGTCTAAGTCAGAAGCGGTTGCGATGATTTTAGTAGTTGCGGTAGAGACGACTTGTCCAACAGCATTGGTAGTTAAGAATGATGAAACTTCACCAACCAATGTCTGTGTTGCTGATGCACCAATACTTGTAAATGTTGTTGTAAATGGCTCTGATTCAACAGTTTCGTAAGCACCAATTTCAACTGAACCACTTGAAGCAGCTAAAATTGTTGAAATGACACTAGTTATATCCGCAGTAACAGTTTGACCTTCTGAATTAGTGGCAACTGATTGACTGACTTGAGCAACCAAAGTCTCAGTGGATGAAGCATCGGTTGAGACAAATGTGGTGGTGTATTCTTCAGTTCCGCTAACAGTTGAAATAACAGATGTGCTTGATGTGGTGATAACATCACCACTAGCATCGGTTGTTGTGTAAACATCAACAGCACCGACAAGAGTTGCAGTGGTGGAAGCACCAGTAGAAACAAATGTGGTGGTGTATTCTTCAGTACCGCTAACAGTTGAAATAACAGATGTGCTTGATGTGGTGATAACATCACCACTAGCATCGGTTGTTGTGTAAACATCAACAACACCAACGACAGTTGCAGTGGTGGAAGCACCAGTAGAAACAAATGTGGTGGTGTATTCTTCAGTACCGCTAACAGTTGAAATAACAGATGTGCTTGATGTGGTGATAACATCACCACTAGCATCGGTTGTTGTGTAAACATCAACAACACCAACGACAGTTTCTGTAGTTGAGGCATCGGTTGAGACAAATGTGGTGGTGTATTCTTCAGCTCCGCTAACAGTTGAAATAACAGATGTGCTTGAAGTAGTGATAACATCACCACTAGCATCGGTTGTTGTGTAAACATCAACAACACCGACAAGAGTTGCAGTGGTGGAAGAACCAGTAGAAACAAATGTGGTGGTGTATTCTTCAGTACCGCTAACAGTTGAAATAACAGATGTGCTTGAAGTAGTGATAACATCACCACTAGCATCGGTTGTTGTGTAAACATCAACAGCACCGA
>PPKG02000025.1:0-189435 GCA_003706045.2 Peterozyma toletana | reverse complement strand
ATATCAGCACCAAAGGATTTCAAAACTGATTCATGTTTCTTTGATGCTACAGCAATGATTTTGGTAAACGAACCATATAATTTGGCGATTTGAATGATCATAGCACCGACACCTGTTGCACCACCCCATACTAATAATGCGGAACCAGTTTTTGTGACGCCTGGAGACAATTGTAAATGATGGTTAAAAATTAAACCAGTGGTTGCTATTGATACGTTAAGTGAGGCACCACCCTCGTAGGTAGTGACTTTACCACTTGGAATGTCAGTGCCAGCGACCTTCAAGGGTCCAATGTTATATGTTATTTCAGGATCAACAAAACAATACTCTGCGAATGAACCATTGGTTGGGTTCAATACAGATGAACCGTGAACGAAACTGAAGACTGAATCACCAACTTTGAAATTTTTGTCACTAACATTCTTACCAATGGATACAACTTCACCGGCAGCGTCACATCCAACGATTGAACCTTGTGGACCTAATCCCAAAGCAATATGTTTCCAATCAGTTGGGTTACCGGCCGTAGCTTTTACCTTGATAAACAAATAGTTATCGACATATGATGCATCTTTTGGGAAGGAAACGTCTTTCAAAACAGAGGTTTGGCCTTCAATAACGGCAGCTTTATATGATTGTGGAATAGACATTTTGTACGGTTGATGGATAATTCTTTGTATAGTTATCTGGAAAGAATTAACCAGTAAACTTTTCAAATGCTACAGGAATGTGTTGAACTTATATATGACTCGGCACCAAGCACTATTCAATTAAAGATAAAATCCTATTAGTAATCAGTATCGTCTTTGGCAACTATTGAATATCAGCAACCATACTTGAAGAAACTTTACACCAAAAAGTGAAATACATCGATTAGACAATTACAGTCGTGAGTGTGCCATCCACACTTCATTTGGTCTAACAATTTCTGATCCTATGGGATTGGATAGGGGGATACCACCCATACCTCATTTAATCTGATCCTGCAAAGCTTAGAACCAAACTAACTGTAGTCAACTCAATTAGATTATAACATTAATATTACGTAATCTATGAAATGTGCATGATGTAATCGTTACTCCTATACACCATTTTTTCAAATCCACAAGGCATGTGGCGATCGCATAAAGCAGTTTCGTTGGTTTGTTTATTGCATGCAAATGAATTTGAAATCGTCTAAAGTGGATTTGAAATACTTTTCACGTACCAATTATAAAGAGTTTTTAGACATTGTATCTAAATTTCTCACTAAATGCACTGGCTAGCAGCACTTGAACGTACTTATTCAAGGACTCAACGTTTTGTTTGTGCTTCTTCAATTGTTTATCAAACCAATGGTGCTTCTTATTTCAACATTTTATTCAAACATGTAGTTCCAGAATTATAAACAGCGACTATCAGTTTGCAAATCTGTCTCTAGGGTGGCTTAAGGGCCAACACCGACACTTTTGCCTGGGCAATGGTTTCCTCCCTCAAAAGAGAAGAGCAGTTTTGTATAACAAATAGTTCGTTTATTCAAAGTATACATATATATTTACAAGTTTCTCAGCAGGCTTTGAGTTACCTTCCAAGTACCAACCTTGAAAGCTTCTTAGATCTTGTATCTCGTTTCCTCACTTACGTGCAATGGTGACCAGATACCTCTAACGGACTCATTCAACGACTCAACATTCTGCTTGTGCTTCTTCAATTGCTCACCATTGGTGTTTAACAACAACTTCAATTTATTTTCAACAACATCGATGTTCAAATTTCTTACACATATTGTCTTTTCTCTTGTGTTGATGTAGTTCCCTCTTGCTATTGGATGTCCTATCTTTCTAACGACGTTGAACTCAACTTTCGGATTTGCTTTTGCAAAATCTGATAACCTATGTTTCAAGAACTCCCTCATTCCCTGTGACGATCCACCCCAATTACAGTATTGTAATGTTATCTTTTTGCATGGCAATATGAAAGCACCAACACCATTTCTGGCAACTGATGTTTTTGGAATAGGAATTACTGGCATCCTTGGTCTGATTTTTATGATGGGTACGATATTTATATGACTCTTGATGGGAATATTATGATCGAAATAGCCTAACTTCAACAGTTCAGTGAATCTCGAATATGTATGTTGGAAAATAAAAAAAAAATTGTCTTTGGAACTCAAAGGTAGTGCGTTATATACCATTTGTTCAGGGTAACCCTTTCGTATGGGAATATATATTTATATCTATAAAGGTGACTTTAGTCTTTAATTAGATTCATTCAGAATCAAGTATTCTTCAGTTATGTTCCGGTCATCATTTGCCAGGCTAAGTATGGCGCCTTCTTTTAAGGCAAGCAATACTGGTAAGAATATCGCGAATTTCGACATACTATCAGGATTGAAACAACCAAACAGCAATATAGAGATGTTAGGTGATAACTCAATAATCTTCACAAATCTATCAGTGATCAAATCGCCAAACAGTAAAGATGAGATTGTAGGAGGGTTAATATTGAACGATGAAATCATGGAGTTGAATTTGACAAAGATGGACTTCAAATTTGTCAATAACTACATGGTTGATTTGAGCCAAGATGGAATGTTTTTTAAGTTATTTGATTTGATTCATCCGAAACCGGAGCTTTTGATTGTTGGATTGGGTTCCAAATCAAGAATATTACACGAAAATACAACAAGAAAGTTAAACGAGTTGGGAATCCAATACGAAGTTAGTGATACCAAGTATGCTGCTTTGAATTATAACTTGTTGGCAACTGAGAGAACAACGAGCGAGGTTGCAGCATTGTTATTTCCACCTAACGTTTGAAAATTTTGTGCCTTAGTTGAACTATCTCTTGATTTATTCACCTATCTATTTATCCATTTATTTATCTATTTATTTATCAATCTATTTATTTATTAGTCTATTTATTCATTGATCTATGTATCTATCAATTATTTTACTTCACTAATTATTCTTGATTTCAGTTGATCATTGGATTTCTAATAATCATTATAATGATCATTTTTACTTTTTAACTTACTGGTCAATTGATCTTCCTGCTATACAAACCACTCACTGGTGAATAATACTACACAAATATTTCAGATAATCAAATGTGGGTCGAATCGTTCTGAAGCAGTTGTAGAATTTCGTCCGTGAGATAAAAGATGCCTTGAAACTAGAATCTTACAATCTGCCTAACCCAACAAGACCTTTAGTCATCGGGAATCCATAACCTACAACACCAATAATACTCAAAATATTGAACAACAAACTCAGACCGTGCATTTTACCAAACTGTTTATTCAATGCCTTCATCTCTAAAGTTGGTTCGATATTCTCACCATGTAAGATACCTTGAGCTGTTTCCTCATCCTCCAATTGAAATCGAGCAACTTTAATCTGCTGAGTCTTAGGCAAGAGATAGAATTTATTAACAGCACCACTAACTGACGATAAGGCTAAACAACCAATGGCAAATGGGCTTAACGCAAATGGAGCTGTAAGACCAATCAAGACTGGGGCCAAGGTTTGACCAAGGAAATAAGATGGGAAGATACTATTCTGTAAAACTCCAAACTCCTTTCTTGGAAGGGCTTTGAATGCAATTGGTGCACTGATGAACGAATGAAATGAAGTTGCACCAAATCTGTAACATCATCTGATTGTTAATAAGCATTCATGTGAAAAATGTAAGCTCAAATGAGGCCCAAACTTACACAAATGAGTATAGCAATACGTGATAAGGAGCAACTGTTGCTGCAGCAATTCCTAGAACCATTTTATTATATTTGTATCTGTTGATAAAATAAGTAAATTTATGGAATGATTGAACCAACCGGCTATTTATGTAGTAACCACTTTTTCATGCGTCTTCTGCTGTTGTTAGCTGATGAGAAGAAAGTGCTTCAAACCATAGATGGCATATCCATCACAGGTAATGTGAAACACAGGTAATGTGAAAAGGAAGCAAACATTGAACCAATAAGGTGAGGCTAGTGACTGATTGAATATATTGACTGAAATTAAATTCGTATATCTCTCTGCTCATGAAGAGTCACACCCATGGAGACTTTGTAAAGATCACCATCTGTGCGTCTTCTAATAACGATAACCAATTCGACCCAAGAAATCACAATCTTTGCAAGGCTAGCAAGAAAAAAAAAAACACGAAACAATTAATCTTAATCATCAATAATTTTATATACTGTATAAATGAAGCAAGTGAAAATGCAGAACTCCCTTTTCTTTTCTCAACCATGAAAAAGATGAATTTTTTAAAAACAAAATAACCATTTTTACCTCAATGCTGCTTGAATATCGAATCTTCAAGCCTTGCAATATTTTCATTCCAATAAATCAGCGTTTGATCTTTTCTCTTCTTGATATCTGACAAGTCAGTTTTAGAATACCACCCAGACTGGATTAATCTGCGCTCAGTAATATCAAACGCTTCAATCTCATCTTCTTTTTGTTTTTTCAAAAACTGGATGTAAACAATTTTATCCTCAATATTATCAAACTGATCAATGTTGAACCTATCCAGTTGAGCGTTTGTGTTTTGGCTTAGATTACTGTTCGATGAAGGGAACTTGAAGTCAGAATCAACAAGCTCAGCGGGTTTGAAGGAATGAAATTTTTCTGTAACTGTGATGACAGGTGATGTGATAGTTGACGATAGTAGCGTAGTGGTTAAACTTGAATCAACAGACCTCAAGATCCCGGAACTATTTGTTGGTGAGTGCTTATTATTTACGATACTTGATGAAACCGAAGAATTCGAAGTGTTTGAAAGTGTTGATTTATGGGCACGCATTGTAGGTTTTTTGAAATGATGATCCGATATGACTTCGAAATGATTTATTTCTTCCGAATTTGATGACTGATGTGATTTTGGTGACGAGTTCGATGACAACAATGGGTTCGAAAATTGCTTGATTCCTGATTTTATCCTTTTCATCATTCCTTTTCCCCCAGTTGATCCACCGAAACTCGAGTTACTATTCACACTACTGACACTTGTCTTTCTACCAAACACCAGAGACGAAGAGTGATTGTGGTTTTTTTGCAACTCTGGCTCTGCTATGATTGTTGTTGACTGCTGTAATGGGACCGAGAAGGACTGTTTGAAAAGAGGTCTTGAAGATTGTAAGTTTGACTCGTTGAAACTATCACTATCTGTCTGAATGGTATCGCCATTGATTTGAATGTTATCCTCAAAGGAGTACGTGTTGATGTTCGTGTCTTGTGGTGGGGCTATAAATGAGCCTGATAACTCTTCTATATTCCCACTATCCGAGTGAACATTGGAGAAGTTCTCCAACTTGAGATCACTTATATTCCCAGCCAATGAGTCCGAAGATGTTTGGTGTGTCTCCATAAAATCGGTCGTGGAGTTGAATGTGTCTGAATGTCTCATGGACGACGACGAAGACGATGACGGCAATGGTGGTAACAAACATATATTTTCAGGGGGTATCACTGGTTCAGAGTTGTTCCTCTCCACTACATTATGGCTTTCATTTATTTCTTCTTGAAGCAGGGGTAGACTGTTGTTGTTATTAGACATCCCCAAGGTAAAAGCTTATTTCTTGCTATTGTTTGAATGGAAATGAAGCGAACTTTTAGGTGTTGAGCTTTATACAAATGGAAATGATGCGGGTGCTTTTTTTTTTTTGCTTTGAAGAGCTGGAAAATGCTCACGATACTTTTGAAAATGAGGTGTTTGACTATTGATGCAATTGAGACTCAAATGAAACTCGTGAATGATGTGTATCAAAGTATCTTGAGCTCAATACTTGAAATGCTATAACGGCGTCTAATTTTTTGCTTTGGGTCCACTTGAATTTTTCAATTTTTTTGGCTTCTCAATTTTTCCAACTTTGAGTTTTGACTTCGGCCCTGACTATAGATTTGAATAACCTGTGGATATGACTTAAAAGGCTTATATGACTGATAACAAATGACGAACAAAGTAGTTTCGTATGCTATATTGAACCTCTCCTTTGCAGCCAGTAGTTATTCGTGCAAACTACCTCATTTTAAAATCTGGTGGGGACAAAAAAAAAGTTTAGATTCCCAAGATAAGACAGCCCCAAAATATACAAAGCCCTTGATTATTAATATTACAAAATAGTGGTGTAATGATGTTTGATGAATCTGAGTTCTGCCTTTGTGTGAAAGGTATTTATTTATCAATGGTTGGTTGGTCTGTATTGCTAGAATATATAATACGCAGGTGAACGCCGCTTTAATTTCGAAATAAGGGTGAGGAAAAAAGTGAGGTTGGCTTCAAAAAACCATGTTCGCAATCCAAGGCTCCGGTCTTAGCAAATTACCATCAAATTGATCAAATATTTCTTTGAACTTGGGACCATCGAAAGTCTCAGTACCAAAAGTCGCGCCTATGTCATGAATGTCTTTGTAATCCTCAAAGGGGATGAGTTGTTTTTTCAAAACACCATGGTTCAGATAGTAGGCCTTAATTCTCTTTGATTCTTTCTTATAGTATTCATTCTGGTTCAAGCAGGCCTCAGTGAGCTCTTCGGGCTCCTTAGCCTTGATGTCACAACTCTTACCGTTGATCCAAAGACCAAGGTTAGAAAAAAATCTGAACCGCTTGAAAACGGTGGTGGTGATGACCTTTTCGTCATATTCAACCAATAAGTTCTTTAACCAGTTGTTTGGGATATATGTTTGGACGTTATCGAAATACACAGGAATCAAAGGTAGGATCTCTTTCGAGTGGTAAAAGTGATAGTTTCTGCAGTTGATCAAGCCTTCAGTCATACGGGAAAATCCTTGCAAACCTTGGGTTTCAAAAATTTTATTATACTCATCAAGGGTTTTTTCATAGTTGATTCCTGCAACCCTGAGTGTATTTTCTCTAATTTTGGCCCTGGTATCGGCTTGTATTTCTTCAGTAGCTTTCACTCCGTTGAAAAACTTATCGTACTGTGTTGCACCAATGAATTTTCTCCTGTCGTTTTTAACTATCTTATTCATGATCCTTTTTCCAAGGTTCCCTTTGCCAGTGTAGGAGTTAAATTCGGCCAACGCCGTTATATCAATGTATAACCCAGTATTAAGATCGATAAACCTCGCGTCAATCATATTATTTGAAGAATACATCCTATGTCTCGAGGAAAACCGAGGGTTGATATCCAAATAATAACTCCTATACCCGATTTCTGCATTTTTGTCAATTTTAAAGTCGTGATCCACATAATTTTCATCACTATGATCCATATTGAAAATGATTGAATTGTTGAAATTTTTGGCCAAATCTAATAACGACCTAATTGGTAGTTGAACGTCCAAATCATTGTCATACGGCAACGAGAACCCATTCCAAAAGAAAGCAATCACAGGTCCATGATTAATCCATGTCGGTACTCCAGCTTCACTACAAAACTTGACCCAAGACCTAATCAATCTATGAATAGTGGCTTGGTGTAAATCAGGTGTGTCCTGGGTAAATCCATTGAAAAATCTATAGTCGAAGTGAAAACTCATCAATTTTCTAGCTTCTAACTGTGCTTCGTGAAAGTGTTTTGGTTCGGGAACAGCATCATCCAATTTCATGTTAGTTACTATGGAACTCAATACCTCAATTTTTGCTGGGTCTACAGTGTTCGATATTTCCATTTCTAGTGACTCGATTTCGCTATCCACATTCCACTGGAATACTGAAGGGTCCAATAACAACAACTCTGGGTCCCTCGAAGGATCATTCAATGATGGCCTTATAGGTTGTAAAAAAAAATTCTCATCTAGTGATCTCGATTTTATAAGCATGTTCAATCTCTTCAATTGCTCATAACCTGAGACACCTTCTCTCAAAGTAGCCTCTTGCTCTAGCTTGCTGTATGACATGTGTTTCGTTGATAATAAAGATATCAAAGTTTCATCGTATCTGTGAATAGCATTTCTCAAATCTTGATAGCCATCATCTACTTCTGCTATTGGGAATATCAACGACTTTGGAGCTTTTCCATTTTCACCATCTACGGCACCTAGAAATACAATCTTGGCAGGTGGTTGAAGTGACGACAAGACATGTATATTTCCAAATATTCTTCTAGCATCAACATTTTTGAACGGAGTATTTTGGTTTGAAATAATTTTGTAGTATAGATTGTACTTATTGGCTGGGTCATTGTCATTATCGTTGTCAAAATCAACGCAACTTTCGAATGGTAAATGATGTGAGATTGGAATTTTCAGTTTTAGCCCAGCACAACTAGAACTAGATCTGATCAAGGTTTCGTAATGTGGATTCTCCTTTATTTTTTCCATTGTGTTCAAGAGTGAGTTCCAGTTGAATGGTAATCTAAAATCATCGGGCAATTTCCCGTTTGATTCTATTTGATCTGAAATCAGAGCGATATACAATGCTGGTAATAGTCTTGGATCAAATTCATTGAAGTTTGAGTATTGAAATAAAGACTCTCTTAGATCAGAGTCCTTGTATAGATAATTTGGATAAAAGGACCTCAATCGGTCGTTCACCCCAAAACCTGAATCACCTTGAAAGTTGACTGTTATAACTGCATCGGATGCTTTTTTCTGTTCAGCCTTGTGACTTTCACCAACTTTTGAAGTTTTTGTGCTCGTAGGTAGCGAGTCTGTCTGGATGTTCACTTTTACAGCCACTGGCTTCTGCGATTCCGTGAGTGGGAAATCAAAAGTGCCAGTGTTTGAGCCCACTTTTAGTGAAATGACACAGTAGGCAAAAATCAAAAAAGATGAGTAGAAGAGCACTTTGAAGATTCTAGACTTTCTCATTATCAAGATACCATAATTGTGATGATCTCTCTTGGCATTTCTCGAGAGCAAAAGAGACATGAGCTGTATTGGTGTATGTTTGGTGAATGATAGTTTGTGGAAGTCTTAGCAAAAAAAAAGCAACATGAGTAATAAATAATACAAGATGAATGAAATGAATTGAAATAAAATCAAAAGAGGGTGAAGTTAACTAAATATCGTTCTTCTCGTAAGAAATCACTCCATATATGGGATACGTTCGTAAATTAGTCAAGAGACTGTTTGTTTATCAACAATTGATTTCGTTCAAGTATTTCAACTTCCTTGTAGCTTCACGAAAAAAATCTTTTTCGTGTTCTGCAAAAACTAGGATTTCCTTGGCTGACAGTTACAGAACTGATAACTAAATTATATGATTCCATAGCTCAACTTCTGCTGCCGTTGTCTTTCTGCTTTCGTAGCTTCTGGAAAATTCTTGCGAGTCTGTGCTAGAATTGGCACTCTCACCAACTATTCAAGTATTAAATATACAGATCGGTAAGCCACTTTGTATACGCAAAAAGCTTAGATCGCTTTTCAAAGCTGGTTTCGGGTTCATCCTTTACGTACATACTGTTCTGGTCTGAGCTTGGATTTTTGTCAGACACTCTTTTTGCCTTGCCAACGTGTTCGATCTGTTATGAATAGCCTAAAGCATATCAGTGAAGCTGCCTATTGAGTGTGCTCTTTCTTGAGCAAACATTCGAGTACAGTATGAAACAAGATAAGTCACTAAGCTTTCAGTGGCTGCAGTGAGAAATTTTCTGGTTGTCTCAAGTATTTGAAAGAAAACCGTCTTTCACGCTCATTAGGAGATTCTTCTTAGGTGATTACAGCGTGCACCATAAGCTTTACCCCTTCCATACATGATTTGTTCTTTTGATGCTATTAGTCTGTCTGCGAGCCGGAATTAGCTTTGTCGACTTGATACCGTTTTGACTAGAATCTTGGGAAGTTAATTTCCGTCTTTATTTTTTGCCTATTTTTAGTCGGAACCTCTCTTCCTAAAGCTTTACCTAAAAACGTCTTGCGATAAGCAATTTCGCTGAATTTAGATTTCTCAAATATATAGATATATATATATATGTATGTTTTGAAAAACTTTTAGGTCTGGCACTATGTATGTTCACACCCAAATATTATCAATCAGAAGGACGAACCAGAGAGTAAAATGACCAGGGAATCAGTGTTTTCGAAATTGGAGAGGGCAAGCTCAGACGAGATGAATATCATCAGGAAGGCATTGATTGAAGATTCATTTGCAGGTAAAATTGACGTTTGTGCCGGTGTCTATCGTTCCGATGATGGTTTGTCATTCACTTTACCGTCTGTTGGCAAAGCAAAAGCAATCTTGTTCAATAATGATCCTGGCCATGATTACAATTTCACCTTGGGTATCAAAGAGTTCAATATCAATTCTGCCCAGTTGGTTTTGGGCGAAGAGTACTACAAACAGGTTGCAACTTGTCAAACGATTTCAGGAACTGGTGCATGTCATTTAGCTGCTAAATTCTTGGTTGATGTCATGAACTTCAAAAACTTTTATCTTGGATTGCCAGCATGGCCAAATTATATTCCTTTGGTTGAAAATGCTGGTGGTAATATTAGGACATATAAGTACTACGATGAAGAAACAAGAACAATTGATATGGAAACTTTGTTGCATTTATTGACTACAGTTGAGGAGAACAGTGTGTTTATCTTACAATTATGTTGTCATAATCCAACAGGTACAGATTTTTCAAAAGATCAATGGATTGAAATTGCAACAATTATGAAAAAAAGGAAACTTTTCCCCTTTTTCGACATCGCTTATGCTGGTTTTTCAAGTGGTGATATTGAAGAGGATACATGGCTGTTGAGATACTTTGCAAAGTTGGATATCGAGTTCCTTGTTTGTCAATCATACTCAAAAATTTTTGGCTTGTATTCAGAAAGAGTCGGTGCTTTACATGTTCGTTCTTCACAGGATAATGTTGACGTTATCGCTGATCAGTTGAGGTTTATATTCAGATGCGAATGTTCAAGTGCTCCAGCATATGGTGCAAGAATAACCACTACCATTACATCTGATCCCAAGTTGACAGAAGAGTGGAAAAATGACGTAAAGGATATCACACATAGATTGACTTTAACAAGAAAATCTTTGTTTGACCTTCTAACTGAAAAATACAAAACTCCTGGAAATTGGGATCACCTAGTTTCACAGAAGGGTTTATTCTGGTATTCAGGTCTTTCTAAAGAGCATGTAAATACCCTTGTTAATGATTACCATGTATATCTTCCAACATCCGGTCGTGTGAATATTGCCGGCTTGAACTCCAATAACTTAGATAGATTTGCTGAAGCTGTTGACAAGGTCTTCAGAAGTTCATAAATGATACAAGATAGTAAGAATTCGAGTAAATGAATTGAAAGTCGTGAAATTTAATTACCGTTTATTATTAGCTTTTGTTTGTCTTCGAAATTCTTTATGGTCAAAATAGGACAATTATACAAAATACTTTACTTGATTTATAAAAGCATGCTGAACAAATGTGATATTCACGATTTAAACGATCATTAAATTACAAATCCCTTCTACCTGAAAGTCACGTTCTGATTTTGAAATCAACAAACATCGATTCGGCGATCTTACCTTGATATTACATTCTGTTATGCTTCGCAAGAGCTAGTGTTTATATCCGATGATTCCCAATTTTCCCAGTTATTGCTGACACATAATATTCATGACACATCAAAGCTTAGAAACAAAATGCTTCTGGGTGTAGTTGGTGATCTCTTTGAGTAAATTATTTTTAGAATTCAATCTCTCTCTGTTTATCAAGAAGCATTCAGGAACAATTTCCAATTCTTTACATTTCTTGCCCTGTAAGATCGATTCAGCAATACACCGTCCACTCTCCAAAACTCTAGCCATACCGTGTCCATGGAACCCCCCAAGTATATAACAATCATCCCATCCCTTTCTAACTAGACTCAAATCATCAACGTAAGGGAAGTCATCGTTTGAATATCCCATTATTCCCGACCATGTAAAGTCTCTTAATGTTTTAGTTTCCCTCCATGTTGAAAAAGTACGTTGAGCATAATCTTCAAAGTAGTCCTCAGTTTCTTTCAAGTTATAGGAATCGTCAACGGTGTTGAAATAATGGTCCAATGATTTGGCTTCTTCTACAAGTGTTCTACCACCACCACCAACTACAATTGATCCATCGGCTCTGTTGATCAAGTAGTCATCTTCATACCTATTTTCATGCAAGCCATATGTGTTTGATAAATAGGGGATTGTGGTTGACTGAGGAATGATATGAGTTACTGTCCCCTTAATGGGGATGATTTTTTCTTCAAATTCAGGCAATAGCGCCTTTGTATAAGCATTGGTAGCAAATATGACTCTATCACAAACAGTTTCGGAAATCCCATCTTGGCGACTTGTCACTACCAAATACTTCCCATTCGGCAATTTTAAAACGTTTGTGACCATTGTATTTGCTTGCAAATTGAAATTGTCCATCTTGACAAGCTTTTTCAATAAGCCAGTAACAAGTTTCCACGGCCAAATTGATGCCGCAGGAGCTGTGAAACAAACGTCAGTCGCTGGAACTTTGGAAATCATTTTTGCTTCTTCCCCGGTATGCATTTGAACAAGGCTTTTGATTGAATTTGAAATGTATGGGTTGGATAGCATCGCCTTATAATTTTCGACATCGACCTTAGCAGCCTTTTCATCCAAAAATACATCGCAAGATCTGGTAAGTACAAAATCACAGCTGATCCCCTCAACATCAATTAATCGCGAGGCCTTGGTAAGGTTTTGGTATTCAAATTCAACATTTTTGGCGGCTACCTGTAAACCATGCTCTTTTGCAGTAGAGATATAACCACGGTGAAAATAAGGCTTGATATGTCCTCCATTTGACCCTGTTGCTCCTGATGCTATGTTTCTGCCCTCATACATTGCAATATTTAAAGCTGGATCACCCTTCTTCAAGTAATACGCTGTTGATATGCCAGCATATCCAGATCCAATAATCAAGATATTCGTCTCTTTCGGAATAGTTGACGTTGACCTGTAATCAGAAATGTAGTCTTCTTCTGATAACCAAAAGGTTTTCTTTTTTTTTCCAACTGGAAAGTATGATCCCTTCATGATAAAATGGACTTTATAATGTGCAATTTGGCTCCAGATAACCTCATTATGTCATGATTTGACAGCTTCTTATATAAATCTTCGAAATGTAATTCTTTTTTTTGGCCGAACGTTATTCTTTTTTTCAGAGGGGGTGCAAAAGAATTTAATACCGGATAATTGAGTGACTTCTGAACAAACACTTTTGACTATTTAGCCATCAAGACGAATAGCTAGAGGTCGCTCTCGAGAGCTCAGCTAAAAGGTTTTTGATCAAAGGATTTGAATAAGAATTTCTGTGTTCCAGAATGAGGGAAAAGATGCAATCATCCTCCTTACTAATTGTTTGTCATAAAACGATTTTGGATTCAGTGTGAAATTGATTGAACAATTTAGTTGTTGTTCTGTTGATGAGAAGAAGCTCATTGATCTGGCTCGAGAAGAGCTCCTTTAACTGACAATCAATTCTTACAAAACTCAATAATTCAACACGTAAATGAGAGGGTAAATACTAACCCAAATTAGGAAAAAGGTAAATAGTAGAAAATGGTTCCCACAAAAAAAAAGTTGTTAAAACACTGTTTACTGAAATCAAGAGAAGACTGTTTACATAGATCACAAATAGGTGAAAAGGCTTCTCATACTGTTGCTGCTCATATTTTGTGATCGATATCGAACAATGTTCAAATACTTTTGGCCCCTATCGCACTTAAACTCGCCGGTATTGACAATACCAACATATTTGCAGGGCAACAGCGAGGACTCCATTGATTTGCAGATCAAATCATTGACGTATATGTTCAAACGGTTGAAGATTTATAGCATGCCAGCCTTTGTAAATGTTGAAAGAGGGTTGTTGGAAATGGGTGAGGATGATAAAGAAAATATGAGTGATAAACTCGACTCAGTTTACAACAAAATTGAGTTTGAGAGGACATTGATAGATGACGAGTACCGTATATTGATTGACTACATCAAAAACAAGTTTAGGTCATACCTCATATTGAGTGATTTTCCTGTAGAAATCAAAGATTTATCAAAACTTGATGATCCATTTTTTCAATTCAATATATTGAAGCCAGATTCAACGGATCATGATTACATTGAAATTCTAGTTCATAAGAGTTTCATATATATAGAGCATAATATTGATGACGAGATCAAGTTAAACATCTTGAAACCAATATTGTTATCTCAAAGGATGGCAAAAAAGACAAATACACAACCACTTGATAAGAATGATAGGTATATTATTATCAAAACTTACGTGCAAAAATTGGCTTTCTACATACAGGTTGAGAGGATCTATAAAGCTTCTTTGAAGTCAAAGGAAAGAATAACTTTGCCCAACATATCATCAACCTCCTCAGCGTCATCAAGAAGCTCATCACCAGTCAGACCATTAAAAAATAAAACGTCCATAATTCGCACAAACCCATCAGAGAATGCGTTTGTTAGTCCCGTACCCTTACCTGTCTTTCCATCAAACTCAAATCAGAGATTTCCAAGTCCATCCAGAAGATCATCGGCAGTAACTTCATCGCCCATAAAAGTCACCAGCTATGATGATAGTACAGATGATGATAATAAGAAAACATCGAAAGTTTCATCATCAAGAGTGAGCTTGAGATCAACTAATTTGGCGTTGACTAATATTCCTGAATCGTCAACTCTCAGCAATGTCATGAGGCTGGAACCTTCCAATATAAAGCCACAAAATCATTCAATGAAGTTGAAGAAGAAGCAATCACATTCAATATTGAAGTTCGACAACGCTTATAGTAATAATACAAAAAGACGTGATTCAGACTCTAGCAGTAGTGGAGATGAACCTTTGAAACAACAAGGACCCAATGATACTCAGAACAGTGTCATATCAATGATTTCAGAATCTGATAGAGAAAGTATCTACGAACAAAGTAAATTAGCCGTCCGAATCAGAATTGAAAGGGAAAGAAACTCAATCAGACTGAATGAAATTCCTTCGTGATTCTTTTGGGCAACGTTCTTTTGATCCTATCGTTATTGTCATCATCATCGTCATCATCATCATAAGTCATCTAAGACTTTTTTTCAACTGTATAACATTCACTTTCATTTCAAAACTCATGAGTATAATATA
Source organism: Peterozyma toletana (assembly GCA_003706045.2). NCBI lineage: Eukaryota > Fungi > Ascomycota > Pichiomycetes > Alaninales > Pachysolenaceae > Peterozyma > Peterozyma toletana. The sequence continues at coordinate 174,398 of PPKG02000025.1, read as the reverse complement.
AATATTTACAAACTACAAATATCCGCCTTGGTTGCACAATTTGTAAAAAAAACTTTCTCTATTATTCAACAAAACTTCAGGCTTATCAAATTCCACAACTTCGCCTCTATCCATGACTATGATCTTATCACTGTTCAACACTGCGTCTAGTCTATGCGCTATCGTCAAAATTGTTCTGTCCTTGAATTGTGTCCTAATTGTCTCTTGAACAATCTTATCGGTTTCCAAATCTATTGACGAAGTTGGTTCATCTAAGACCAAAATTTTTGATTGATTTAGCAAAGCTCTGGCAAGGCACAACAATTGCTTTTGTCCAACAGAAAAGTTCATACTGTCCTCCTCCGAGATTTGTAAGTTCAATCCCGATTCAATCTCAGATGAGCCTTTGATGTTCTTGTTGTGTATTAATCGCATAATGTGTGGTTTCAAATGTGATAGCTCTAACAGTTTCCATAATCTCTCGTCAGAATGTTTCTTTGCGGGATCCAAATTATGTCTTATCGTACCATTGAGTACTTGTATCTCTTGAGGTATTACGTTCAATTTTTTTCTTAAATCATGTAGGCCAACCTTGGCTATATCTATTCCATCGATTTTGATACATCCACTAATTGGATCAATTAAACGAAAAATTGACATACCAATTGTAGATTTTCCAGCTCCTGTTCTACCAACAATTCCAACCTTTTCGCTTGGCTTTATCTCCAAATTGATGTTCTTCAATGCTGGCTTCAAATCATCCCTATATCTCGATGTGTAATCACAAAATTTGATCTGACCAGTGGTGGGCCAATCAGCTGTAGTTACAATTTCTTGGCTTTGTGGTTCAGGCTTTATTTCACAGTATTCTAACACTCTTTCACAGCTAACAATTTTCACCTCTACCTCCACCGATAGTTTGACAAACGAAATCAATGATGATGTCATTTTTAAAGCATAGCTCATTATCAAACCAACAATACCTGATTTTAAAGGTGTTGACGTTAACTGGGAAGATATCGCTAATGATGATGAAACAAGAATAATTAACGCACCAATAAATTGCAATCTTATAGATAGCCATCTTGTTGTTCCGATTGCATTGAACAAAGCAGCAACATTGTATAAGATATAAGTGGATGCCAAGCTTGAAAATCTCTCTTCTTGTTTGAAGGATCTGATAGTGTCAATACCATTTATAGTTTCAGAGAATAGCGAAAAGATAGGACTTCTGGTGGTTGATATGATTCTTCTCAACTCTCTCGATGCAGAAATATAGTATTTTTGGTAATAGACATATGAAAGCAGTGCAGGGAGTAATAACACCATAAAAAATGGTAAGTTTAGCAAGATAATGACAACTGTAGTGAAAATAGTAACCAATTCATAAAACCAATTACCAAATGCCAAGGGAAGTAATTCATCAACTCTATTGATATCATCACTAAACCTATTCATTATTCTACCCATTGGTGTAACTTCAAAGAACGCCATTGGCGCTTTAATGACGGATAATGACATCAATCTGTTTAATGTTTTGGAACTGTTATATGCACAATAAACTAAGAGTATAGCGGAGTGCAACATCGTCAAAAAACCACTAGACATACCAATGATTGTATAAATTCCAAGATAAAAAACAGCATCTGAATTTTTACCCTTTGACACGTTGTGGTCAGACCAGGTTTTCAACCAATAAATTGCCATAATCCCAGATAATGAACTCAGTATCAAGGCAACTAAAAATCCAAAAATCCAAGTGATACCACAACTCTCAGCGTACTTCTTATAAACATCCCACTTTACTTGTCCCTTTGAACTTTTTTCGAGTTTTGGTCCAGCTAGTAGATTTTTGATTTTTGCTCTTGGAGTGTTACTAATTGATAGGACACTTGGTCGCCTAAGAGATGTGTGAGTGTTGACAAGTGATAAGTGATTGTCAAATGGCAATTCATCATGATATAGACCTTCAGGATCAAGGAAAGAACGAGGATCACCGTCGTCATCATCCTGACTTTCTCCCTCAAAAAAAAAGCTTGCTAAACTCTCAATCTCTTCGTCGCTATTTTCATTTATGTCGCACAGAAGAAGTTGGTCATTGGGGCACCCAACGGGTTTGAATTCCATTGAGGAAGTAGTAAATCTAGATGGCTCGTGTCCGTATTCATCGATCAACTGTGACAACTTGCTATTATCCCTTTCAAGAGCATCTTGAAATGAGCCGTGTTCTGATATATGGCCATCTTCAAAAAGGTAAATCTCATCAGCTTCACTCAATACACTGATTATATTTGTTGCAAATATTCGTGTCTTCGAGGATAAAATTCCTGTATTACTCAAGACCTTTCTTGTGATATTTTCACCCACATGAGCATCAACTGCACTCAATATTCCATCCAATACATAAATGTCGGCTCTTGAATAGATCGCTCTGCATAATGAGATTCTCAGTCTTTGGCCGCCTGATAATGCTATACCTCTCGATCCAACCAATGTTTCATCACCTTGGCTCAAATGCTTCAAATCCTGTAACAAATCGCAGGCATCTAATGCCAACTCATAAAACGTTGGCTCAAATGTGTGGCCAAATATTATATTCTCTTTGATGGTTGCGTTCATAATCCATGGTATTTGTGGGCAATAAGCAATAGTGCCATGAATTTCAAAAGTGGGGGTTTTGATAGAACTGGAAGATGAATAGCAGGGTAACTCACCAAGTAATGATTTCAAAAATGTTGATTTACCACTACCTACTCCACCAACAATACATGTTAGCTCGCCTTTCTTGACACTGAAGTTGATATCATGTAGCGCGAAGTTTGATTTAATCGATGAGCAGCCATCTTCTTCCTCATAGTTATCTTTGTATGGCCTCAAAAGAGGTCTCCCCCAAAAAAAATTTGCATTCTTGATCACTATGGATTCATCTCCCAAATGGTCCGCCTTGGGTAAATGTTTAGCCAAATCAGGGTTGAACGAGTCAGTCAATAAAAACTTTTTGATTCTCTCAATTGAAACTCTAAACTCCATGAATTCAGTAACCAAATTTGGTAAAAGATAGACAGGTTCGTCTAGCAAGTTGAATAATGATAATGCTGGAAATATTATTTCTGGCTTCAACACAGTATGTGTCATTAAAGCGAATGTATAAAAGACGGCACTGCTTGTAAGTAATGGCGTACAATGCCATGTGAACTGCATAAATGAGTTATAAAGACCCAATTTTCTCATGTTATTCAACTCGTCGCTTCTTGCCTTCTCCAAGTTGTCGACTAAAGGTCTTTCCCATGCATACAATTTAATTGATCTGATGCACGAAAGAATCTCGTTCATTATACCAGTTCTTTTATCTCTATATCTCATCTGAGCTGCTTGATAGCCTTTGACTTTTTGTGCCAAAATGATATTAATTGATATCAATGTTAGCATCATGCAAATTCCACCCCACACTGAGTTTCCTAGAAGTGAATAAATGGATAATAAGCAAAGCAAGAATTGAACAGGGGTAACTACCAAATACCTGAAATCATCAGCCATATTTTGGAGAATTGTAACATCGACTGCCATTAGGTTGACTATATCACCTGTTGATTGTTCCAACCTTGTTTCTGCTGAAAGGTGTAAGGACTTCTGATAGATAAGTTTCATAAAACTAGCCTTGATAATTACAGCAACTCTCAGAACTCTGAAAAAAAACGTATTCAAAATTATTCCCTTCAATAATGCTGATACAAATAGGGCAACACATATAGAGTATCCGATGATGATTGGCTGTTTGTCGGACGAGTCTACTGATTTCAATAGCAAACTCAATAGTTGCGGCTGAAGGAAACTAACAATATTACTCAGTATTTCTAAGATGATGCCATAAGCAAAAGGAGCACCAAAACTCAATGCTATGGCAACAAATAACGACAGATTTTTTCCATTATTGAGTTTTTGATTTTCCCAATTTTCAGATAATATAGAATATGAGTAAGTTGGGTCAATGGACAATGGTAATGTCGCAAATAGACTTTCATCTATACTTTGAGTCTTGTATATGTGATCTATTAAATCGTTCATGTAAGAAAATGTCATATGCGAAATTGCATTTGGAACTTTGGTATTCCAGTTATTTTTCTTGTAGTGCAGCAATAGCTCTTTTGTAGGTATGAATGCAGAACATTCAAGTGCATATATCACTACAGCATTGAGCAATGACAGAACCCCGTAGAGTATCACTGGAGCATCGCTGTGATAGTTTGATGATGGAATGAACCTCACACCTCCAAAATAATGCTGCAAGGAAATAGTCAGTATTAAAGCCATTGTTACAGGCCAATATAATAGCAAAGTTCCGGTTTGCACAACTGATCTTGAAGTCTCAATGAAATGCAAAGGCGTGATTATGAAGCAGGACACTAAACTGAATGAAAATGTACCGATAAATCTCAAATCAGCCCATGGGTATGAAACAGCGGAGAATACTGAAAACGACAAGCAAATGAACAACACCATTTCTAGCAAAACTGAGTACATTCGTATCAAATGATACACTCCACAGCTCTTGGACCTCGAGAAAGACCCACATCTTTCGGTTCTGTAGAGCAACACGAGTTGACAAAAGCCAAACACACAGAAGAAAATGCTAAACAGAGTGATGACAAGTCCAATAAAGCACGGGTTGATCGAGTTTTCCTTTGGATTGGCCAAAGGAGTCCAATAATTTGAAGGGCATGAGGCGTAACTTTCGACCATGCAACTTATCCTAGTACCACAAGTTACAAGTGTTTCTTTGAGCGTGAAGTTTAAAGTTCAAGAACAATCAAATACTTCAGTAGATTATGTACAAATAAACTCCAGCCAACACTTGATGCGCCTATCTGAATACCATAGAAGTTTTCTGTATAATTCCATGTATTTGGAGCCATTTGATTTTTTCTTCCTGTTTTCTGTTTACAGTTTATCCGTTCGGAGAAATTGTTCCGATGCAAGAACAGTTGCGTAACCGTTCATACCTAATCAGAAAGGTCCACAGAGAAAATCGCTCCTGTTACCACCTGTTCCACCCTGATATGGTCTATTGTGTGTTCTTGGGAACCGTAGTTTGACCGCTAGATCTCATTATACCATACCTGGCACTAGTGGGCACAAAGGTACTGAAAAATCACGGAGACAAGTGGCTCGCTCGCTCGGGCAATCAAGGTTGCCAGTGCAAGTGCAAATACGAGCGTTAAATTATCTTTCTCGTTCTTCTCGAAGAACAATTTGAGTAAACCAGCCTCTGGGCTTTTTTGTAGTCAATAGACACCTACTTGCTAAGTAGTACTCTGTGTGTAGGAATAATGTTCGGAGAGGGGATAAGTAAAAAAAAAAAAAAGCTAAACCTTTCGTGGTGTGTTGGTTTTCTTATTCTTGGTAGTGTAGAGTTAATCAATAATATGTATGGGTGTTAAGGAGTCAATATTTCTTTATAGAAATGACTCTGTTTTGTAGATCGAGCAGTGCGGAGTCATATTTGACTTCTTGAACCACACGTTAAATAAGAAAGAGTGAAAAGCAGGAAAAGTTTTGGTTTCGATATTCACATCTTTCCCAAATCCCATATATATAAACTGGTCAGTTCCATATTTGAGTGCTTTAGCGGTCTTCAAGAAAAGAGTTTCACCAATCACACATAGATCCAAGATGTTTTCCTTAGCTTCAAGAAGATTTGCTACAAGATTATCAGTCGCCCAAACACCAAGATTATTGATCTCATCCAGCTGGATGAGGTTCAACTCAAGCATCAACAAGATCAACTTGGAGTCTGTCGTAAACCAGTATTCAGTAGGGCCTGTTGTTGTCAAATATACCCAGGAGCACGAGTGGATTGCAACGCATCCAGACGGTGTATCATTTGTCGGTATTACAAAGTACGCAGCTGATTCGTTGGGTGACGCAACATATATCGAGTTGCCAGAAGTTACGAATGAGACCATCGACATTGGCGATTCTATTGGATCAGTTGAGAGTGTCAAATCCGCCTCAGAAATCTACTCTCCAGTCAACGGTGAAGTTGTCGAAGTCAACGAGCTGTTGAATGATAACCCGGAATTGATCAACTCAGACCCAATGGGTGATGGCTGGATCGTCAAGATGAAGATCAACGAAGTCAGTGAGTTGGAAAATGGTGAATTGTTGGACGAAGAATCGTATCAAAAGTTCTTGGAAGAACATGAATAGATTTCTCAAACAATATTCTAACAATATTATGTTGCTTTAAAGATTTGTAGGTGTTTAGTATAATACATTGTTTTTTTTTCTCTTGTTACTTTTCAAAGGTCTTATTATCTCGATGTTTGACAGTCTTAAACACATTCTCCTCGTGTAGTCTATAAATTGAACATTTACCTTTGTTTGATGTTGTCTGTGCGATGATTAATCAGAATAAATAAATTGCGTTAAATAAAGAACAGACTGAGATGAAGTTGGATATATACACACAAACGATCAGAGCCACCTATTTTTTCATCTTTTCCCATTCCTCGGGCGTTTTTGTCTTCAACTGTAAAGCGTGAAGACCCTTCTCCTTGATCTCCTCGTCTAACAATGAATAAATCATCCTATGTCTATTAGGCTGATTCTGGCCCTCAAACACACTTGATACCACTGTCATTCTAAAATGTGACTCCGTGGTGTTCGATGCGCCCCTCAAACCATGATGTCCTGAGTGTTTCCACGAATCATTTGCAAGCTTGAAATGGGTCGGATTCAACGATGTCTGAACCTTTTGCGTGATTGAGGACTCTATTGGTCCCATCGGTTCCTCTTCGGCCCTGTTCGATGACATTTTTCTTAGATTCAGCGGCTCAAAAAGAAAACTCTTAGCTAGGTTTGATACTTTAGACCTGATTATGAAAGATGATTTGAGCATTACTACCCAGTATGATATTGGTAGATTCTTCTTCACTTCCTGTTGATCACTTGGTTTTTGCAATTTATGAGACCTATTTTTACCGCCCCAATATATCAGTGGTGTCCTGAGGTTGAACGTATTTTACTAGCTTATGAGCTATTGCTAGCTTGAATACAGTTTTTTTTTCTTTAAGTCCTATCAGATGTTCAGAAAACAGAGAATAAGAGAATTAATCATTCAATTCTCTGTCTGCAACAGGTTTCTGTTTTCGTTTTTGGATCGTTCACTTCGTTTCAAAGTTATACCCGAAAGCAAGATTTAGAATGTTCACAACCTTTGGAAAAAAGGGATGGAGTCTGTCTAGTGAGTCGACAAAATGGATTAAATGGACCTGGGTTATTTGTGAATGTATTTTCGTTGCTAGAAAATCTTGAAAATTGCTATGACAATGAATTTCTCGAATGCTAGCCTTGGGATTTGTGAGTTTTCAAGGTTGATCTTTCAGCTTATACTAGCCAGTGACAGAAAAAAGTTCAAATTTGTGTCATTTCAGATCAAGATTGCAAAGTCTTTTTGCATTTGCCTCTTCATGTGTTTATTCTTCCCTCCTTTTTCAGAAACCTTTGGTTAACATTATTAGACTAATCATTCTTTTTTGTTGATGTCTGTTTGTTTGTTCGTTTGTCTGTTCGTATGTTCGTTTCTAGCATTATTGAAAATGTTTTCCCCTTGAATGAATCTTATTATCTAGAGCTCAGAGTTCAACCTTCAATGTGGTTGCACGTGTAAGGAGCGAAATGAATATACATATCTTTATATATATAGTCAAAGAAGTTCAGTCTGGAATTTATTCATTTCAATTGGTTATAGTCGATGCGGCAAAAAGATAAACTTAAGTTGGACATAAACACCTTTCGAATTGTCCCACAATAGCAGTTTCAATTAAAAACTGCAAGTATAAACACGATGCCCAAAAATTTTTGTTTGTTGAGTTCCGAATGATTTTGCAAACGAAGGCACATCTCGGTCGAATCTGTATTGAGTATAAGAACTGCATACTGGTTGATAAATGAAGCAAATCAAGAGATCAATGGCAGACTTCACGAATGAGACTCTAATGAGATTGCCAAATTGTTCTCCATGACGAATTCACAACACCGCATATTCACAGATATCTTGCTCGTCACTGAAGCAAAGCAATTCCACAAACTAGACTGGCTGTTGATGTGTCAGAAATGCTATAATCGGGTATTGGGTGTAAACGCATGCTATAAATATCTATCCAAATCCAAGTTAAGCCTCAACCCTTCCTCCACCCCCAAACTGTGGGCCTGAACCCTTGCCTCTTTCCGCCTCAACATTCTCTTCTGAAGCTGAAGCTTTCTAGCAATCATCGACACAAAAAAGAAAATTGCCAGTTTGTTTGATTCATCAATTCGGGATCTGAGAGTGACAAACAAAATCGTCACCATTGAAGTTGTGCTAATCAACCTTCTCCACCATGGCAGTTTGGATTGATAAAAGTCGTTGAGGATCATATAGATGAAAAGCGAGATTGTCAAAAATAAAACTCTCTGCATCTGCGTTATTGGGAACTGCGATCCATCTGCTCGTGATTGCATGACAGTTTTTTCGCGAAGATCTACAAAATGGCCATCTACTACTTGTTCTTGGCCAATCCAATTAACCTCTTTGAACTGATATTGACCAATCTTGATTTAAAGTCCATCTCGTATGTTATTCAACTCTCTTGACCTATATCCGCCGAAGCAAAAATAAAAAAAAAACGGTCGAAACTCAAACGAATGACGGATCTTGCCTAACCCAATATAAGTCAAACCTGTTTGTATGGTTTTGATGGAATGCTACGACTGAATCGTACTACGAGTAACAAAAATGACTTCCAAAACTAATCCTGAAGATCCGATAAAGAGGAACCCACATCCAGATTTCAAAGGAGTTGAGAGTTCAAGGCCAAACTTTGCTAAAGATAAGAGTTGGAGTTATACAAAGACAGCCAAACCGGATTGGACGCCAGGATCTGGAGCAAACAGCGACGATTGGGCCCAGTATAAGAAATTAGAGATTGATCCGTTTGACGAATCAAGAAGCCCAGGTTACAATTATAAGTTGTTAATCTCTGGAATTACTCCAAGACCAATTGCTTTTATTTCAACTTTGGACAGTGCCGGTAACAAGAATCTTGCTCCGTTTTCATATTTCTCGTTGGCCAGCTCTGATCCACCAATTTTTACTGTTGGCATCAGCGGTGACAACCTGAAAGATAGCTGTGTCAATCTAATGGCAACTGGAGAGTGTACAATCAATATCATCAGTGAATGGTTTATTGAACTGGCAAACTTCTGCTGTGCCAATGCTCCCTCAGATGTTGATGAGTGGAAATTATCAGGATTGACGCCTCTGGAGTCAACAAAAGTTGGACCACCACATGTTGCTGAGAGCGCTTTCTCCATTGAGGGTAAATTGGTAGCATCCCACGAATGGTTTTCTAAGAAGGATCCAACAAAGAAAACTGGAACCTTGTGTATAATTGAAGGCGTCAATTTTCACGTCAGGGAAGATGTTATCAATGATGACTTGAACAACATCGATATAGCTAGATTGAAACCAGTCGCGAGGTTGGGTGGGATCACGTACGGCAGAGTTTTGGAAGGTTTTGAGATCCAGAGACCGGATTATGCGAAACAAGTCTTAGAGAACGACGAGGTTAAGGCGCTTTTGTAAGGAGATTCAACTGAATAAAGACTGATGGTTTCCTTCTCTCTCTCTCTCTCTCTCTCTTTCTCTTTCTTCAAACAGCAAACATGAAATATCTGTATATTTGTAAAACCAAAAAAAAAAAAAAAAAAAATAACACACAAGGCAAGCATTCATACTTAAAGTAACCATTTCAAGAAAAATATAAAGAAAACCAATCCAAAAAATAGTAACCATCCTTTGAACGTAAACCACCCATCTCTGCCGATAGCACCAACCCTCACGCCGTACCCTTTGACGATAGGCATCATCTTCTCCATTCCTTCGCCTAGACTCTTCAACGAGCCGCTCGAGTTCTTGATCTCGTCGCCCATTTTGATCGACAACCCTTTCAAGACCTGCAACTTGCTGGACATCAGAGACATCTCGTCGTCGTTTTGTCTCTCTAGCTGATCCAATTGAGACGACTGGTAGTCCTTTTTGAAAGAGTTCAAGAACCCAGGATGCGAAGCTTGGTCCTGGTACGGCGACGAAGACCTGTGTAGGGACTCCTCGATCAACGAAGACGTCGGGGTGTCTCTACCGCTTGGTGGCTGTATTGGGCTTTGGAACAATGAGGTACGTTGTGTTGATGTATCACGTTGGTGGACATTTGCCGAATATCGACTGTTGACGTGTTAGTAAAATCGCTCTACCCAATCTGTTCGCCTGGACGCCATACATACTTGGAGCTCATTAGCCGACTGTTTCAATGTTCACCTGGAGTCGAGTTGATGGGAACCGCCTACAAATGCTCTACTTAACTCTTGCTTTGACCACAAGACGTTTAACCGCTGGCTTATGGTCAAGACTCTCTTTGGCGGGTTTTCTATTTTTTTTTGTCGCTGTTGAAAACTCTTTTCCCAGGAGTACTTCCAGCTTCTTCTTCAACAGCAACAAGTCAGCCATGTATTTATATATGGCTGCCTCTCTGCCGTATACGAGATTGCAGAGCCTAATAGTGCCATCATTTTACAGTATACAGGTGTCGTAGCCTTGGATGTAAATTGGGGGCCTGGAGCTTGCCCATCTCTGGCACCTTTCTCGCACCAGCATCTGCCTTGCCAAACGTAGCTATTTAACGCCCTTGCCACGCCCACCACTGCCCGGATTCATTGGCCACTGAGCCCACCCACCACCAGCATCGTCGGCATCCATCGTTATCATCGCCATCATCGTCAACATCAGCATCATCATCACAGCCCCAGACAAACATTGCCACTTGCAACCGGAAACTGCGTGTGTTGTCGTTTTTTTTTTTTTCTTGTTTCCTTTGTGCTGTTTAATAGAAACTTGAAAGTGTAGTCGGCGGTTATTGGATAGTTGGTCGAGTTGTATAGCGTATTCATCATCAATCAATCATCTTGTGCATCTTTTGATTTGTGTTTATAAGTTGTGAAGAAAGTACAGTTTTGAGAAACAAATCGATACCGAGAAACCAGCGTAATCATGTCTTCGTCAGTGCCATACGACCCTTATGTCCCACAATCGCAGCAGCCATCCAAGACACTGCAGTTGCAGAGTGAGATCGATGACACGGTCGGTATAATGAGAGACAACATCAACAAGGTTGTCGAGAGGCAGGAGAGATTGGACTCGATCCAGGACAAGCTGGACCAGTTGGCCACGAGTGCCGAGGGCTTCAGAAAAGGTGCCACCCGAGTCAGGAAGGACATGTGGTGGAAGGATATGAAGATGACGATGTGTATCATTGTCGGTGTGATTGTGTTGTTGATTGTGATCATTGTGCCACTTGTCATACATTTCACTTGAGAATTCTAAAAATAGCAGTTCAGTGTGGACTGGATGTGATGGTTTAACTCAAGATAAGCTGGTGGTTTGTGTGTGTTTGTTTGTTTTTTTGTCCTCTGTATATTGTGCTCCTTTTTCTCTTTTTGTTTCTCAGTATTTCAAGTTTATGGTCGGTTCATTTCATTCTCGAAAAGGAAAAGCAGAGATTACAATATATACAGCCCATCCCGTATGTATAACTTTGACGGATAAAACCCATCCTCTGTGCTCATATCGAATTCGACCCCAATCAGATGTAGAATCTAACTCCGGGTGGTTGCTTTCGAATAGATATTACATATTACAAACGATTGGAGTTGACGATATTATAGATTACATATTCAAGAACAAAAAAATCAAGAGCACTATCTCAGTGATGAATAGAAAACTGTCAGTTGCTTAAGAAATAATACAAAGACTCAGTAAGACAAACTGACTAGCAGCACTCCTTCTTACACAGACGTGATCAGCATCATCTTGGTTATCCTTAGGAGCAGCATTTGAAATCGAGATCGGTTGCATATTGCTTTTGGAAGTTTGGCTGTTGTGTTGGAGAAGATGTTCTTATTTGATATGGTTTTTAATGATCTATGTAAGGTGCTAGGATTAACAAGTTAAACATAGTGGAATTTCACTTCGTACTTATATGAGTTTAATTACGAAAGGACAGTACTTTTGGTCGAAAATTGGAGAAAATAGCTCAGATATGTATCCAAGCAATACCAAAGCCTATACCCATTGGGGCAATGTCAATAAACAATATCAACTTGTAACAATTTATTAGTATTAGCAATGCACCGTTGATGCCCCTGCAGCTTATTGTTAAGACCTAAAGGGGAAATTTCGCTCTTTCTTTCATCAAATCAAAACATAAGTCTGACAAACTTGTTGAATAACATTCAAGATTCGATAACTCAGCTAAGATGACGACTCTTATCTGTCAACTTTTCGATTGATAATGATGATAATTGTACATTTTAACGATCACTAACAATTATCAAGATTGTTGCTCATAGTGAAGAAAAAAAAAGAAAAAATCAAAAAAAATATTAAGCCGAAAAAATAAACACATTTCATATTATATTGTAAACAAAAAACAAACTCTTTCTAAGACTCAAAGAAAAAAAGGAAAGATGAAACACAAAACCAAAAGGAAGAGAGGAAAACTCTGATATCAGGTGAAAGATCTATAACCTACTATTTATAAAACTCTATAACAATGAGCAAAGAACAAAACAGATAAATTCAATTCATCAAATCATTTACAAGCTACCTTGAAGTTCAGCATTTTTAGAAGCCAAATCAATAATTCGTTTAATGCTTGGAACATTAAGATAACTTGGGACGTATGCTGAAATATCGTTGACCGGTCTAACAGATACAAGTCTGAATGGATCATCGAATGCTCCGCCGCCAATATCGAGGAAAAATCTACCATCGTTATCTTCTTCCTTAACCTTCTTGGCAACAAACGATAAAACATTTGGTGATAATGGAGTTTCGTATTCAGCAACGTAGTATTGACTGAATAATTTCTGGATCTGTGTAGCCGTCAATGAGTAACAAATATCGTAAATGATGTAGACTTCATCAATTGAGTTTTTCTTCAACTGTAACAATTTTGCCAGTTGAAAGATGTGAGATAAGTATGATGATGCATCCACTATATCGTGATTTCTACACCATTCTTCCAACCTAGTTGCATTATAATTCAATTGTAATCCTCTTTTCCAACCAGAGAAATTTCTTCTCATAATCAAATCATTGAAACATATAGCATCAACAAATCTGAGCAATTCATGAATAACTTCTTCTACGACTTGGTCTTCGAAAAAGTATGATTTCATAGAATAGTAAACAGAGTTGAAAAAACTCAAAACATCATCCATCTTGTATTGAACGCCCAGTGAGAACACTTTGGATAAAAATGGAGACGATTCAGGTGCCATGAAGCCTGGTAAGGCTTGAGATAAGACCATACCGCTTATAGCCTTTTGCTCCAAATCCTTTTCCATCTTCTTCAACCACATGTTGTAAATATTATAACTTAACGATTCGAAATCTTCTTTGACAACTTCAACCAATTTCAAATAAAGTGTATAGTCTTCTTCGGCCATTTGATTGAAAACATCCTCATTTCCGATTATTGTTGATTGGGCATAGCATACGAATGAATACAATTCATGAGTATTTGATAACCAGAATGCACCATGTGATATAATGTCCAGATCTTTCAAATTTGCAACCGACGTCTGAATGATTGACAAGACTTCAGCAAGAAAGTTTTCACTCTCTTTTGTCAATCCCAACCTCCACATTTCACTCAAAATAATGATAATGACTCTTGCTGGGAATAAGACTTCTTTCTTCGTTAGCTCCCTGTTGAAGTCAGTTGAAGCATCACTAGCATAACTAGGCGTTGGGATTCTTAAACTCTTCAATAATCCTTCCACGATTTCCTTATGCAAGATTTTTGACTTTTCAAACAACGCAACTAATTCATCGTCAGTTGCAGAGAAATCATCCTCGAATTCATTGAAGTTTTCCTTGTTATCCGATGATACTTGAATAACCGAAACTGCTCTTGGAGCATAATCATTACTTGGTGAGAAGTTTGAGTTTGGAACAGTTGAATGACGATTGTTAATATTACGTTGTTGCGTTGGTGTTGATGGTCCCCTTCTTGATTGAGCTTGCTGAGGTTGCTGCTGTAATGCAATAATGTCCGACTTCAACTGGAGTATAGTCTTGTTCAAATTATCATTTGAAGACTCACGCTCGATCAAACTTTGCTTTGCAGAGGTTAATTCTTCGATGTTTTGTTTAACTTCAGCCCTCAACTTTTCCTGTTCTGCAGCTAAATCAGCAATCTTGACTTGGGCCAGATCATAATCTGCCTTTACACTACTCAATTCATCACTAATCTTAGCCAACTCTACAAGATGTAACTCTTTTGTAGAATCGAACTGTTCGGCAAACTCTAATTCTCTTTGCTTCAACAAGTCTCTTGCATTGGTAGATTCATCAACCAAAGCTTGCAACTTTGTGATGTCAGTAACCAACTTTTTGTTATCCTGTATCTTGGTCGTCAAAGTTTGAGTCAATTCAATAACCTTATTTTCTAAGTTATACTGAACTTCTTTCAAATGATTAACGGATTTCAGCTCAAGCTTTAAACCCGCCAACTGTTTGCGTGCATCTTTACGACGAACCAATGACTGCACAAGAATAACGTTCTTACGATACTTGTAAAAGCTACGCTTACCAGAGTATGATCTCCAAGCATTTTGTATCGTAACTGCAGCGCCCAATGATCTTTGTTCCAAAAATGCTCTTCTGGAAGTTAAACCTCTGATGGCACTTTGTAATGTAATAATCGAGGTCAATGAACTTTGGAATTTGGATCTAGCCAAATAGCTTCTTGCAGCAGTTTGGATCAATGTAATGGCATGATTTTCAATCTCCTTCTCGATTCTTATTCTTGCTAATCTTCCTATTATCAATGACTGTAATGCGATTATTGAATCTCTGGTTTTCAAGTATTCACGACGGTAATAGACCTTTCTTATATTTTTTTGAATCATGACAGCACTGTTGTGCAACTTGTCAGTTCTCAACTTTTCTAAATTTGCCAACATACCAGCTTTAAAAAAGATTTTGGTATTACCATGTTGATATTTGGATTTTTCGTCGTCAAAAGCCTTTAATAGAATACTTTTACATAACAAGTTGACACTTTCTTGATCACGACTTCCAGACATTACCTTGATCCATTCATCAGATTGAACCAAGATATGATATCTTTCAGCGAACTCAGAATATGTCCATCTTGTTGGAAACCCTGCACATGAAATTCTTATAGTTTCCAAAACACCGCATGCTCTCAATTGCGAAACAACCATCAATGGGTCAAACTCCCAAGCCTTTTTCTGTTCATTAGGTTTGATACAACGGATATAATGTACGTTGGTAGAGTTGATTGTTTTCATCAATTCTACAAGAGAACTTTTAAAGATTGATCCCAAAGTTGGCTTTTTGACTCCACCTCTTGTTGGTTTTGCTGATTGATTCAGTGCTAATAGCTCGGCATTTCTGTCAACAGTGGAAAGAACATCCAATACTAACTCATTGGTTGAGGCCTTCAATGTTTCCAAAAGACCATCAGAAACAGTATCTCTATTTTTTTCAATAAAGCCTTCGTTGTCGTATGTGACATCCAAAGCGTAGTGGGCAACAATAAACTTATTGTTGCCAAATCTTGGTTTTTTGAAAACTTGGTTGGTTGGTGGCTTGTTCAAAGTCTGATACATCTTTTCAATCCATGATTCATCATTACCTGCTGGTAATCTTGATTCCTCATCTAGCAATCCCAAAATACCAAGCTTTTGTTCGATCAAATCGATACATGGCTGATTATCACTGAATTCAATGAATGACCATTCAATCTCTTCCTTGACATACTCTTCTTGCTCCAATTTGAAAACGTGTTGATTGAACTCTTGCTGTAATTTTTCATTTGCATAGTTGATACAGAATTGCTCAAATGAATTTTTGTCGAAATGTTCAAAACCATAAATATCCAACACACCAATAAATGAATTGATTTGCGGTATGATTGAGTCCGGACATAAATCAGAGTTGACATATGCAACCAACCAATCAAACAATGCAGAATATATGTATTTGGCCACTGAATCTCTGGAAACTAAAGCTTGTTGGTGGTTTAAGTTCGAAACAATCTTTTCCGACCTTGTGATGATCTGCTTTTTGACGATCCACTTGGCAAAGCTTGATGGGTCTATTCCCAATAATTCACACGCTTTGACTAAATTTGGCTCATCCGACGATAAACTTGAATCATTTCTTGTTTTCGTGATTTGAATATTACCAATATGTAACAATGCTGCCAAGATTTTGAAAATGCTATGCTGTTGCTTTTGGTCTATACCGATTAAGGCTAATGCGTCTGTTGTTGCTTTAAATTCTTCAACATCATCAACACCTTCAATAGATGAACAGTTTCCTTGGTTCAAATAATGATAATCATCAACTGTTGTTAACTTGAATTCCAGTTTCTCTTCATCACTCATTCCTACCAACATTTGGTAGAAAATGTGATAATTTCTTTCATTTGAAGGTTGAAAAACCAACCTTGAACGTTCCAAAAGATATGTTCTAACTCTGGCACCAATAATGGAAGTTTCTTTGTTGAACAAGATCTCCAAATATTTACCAAATCTCGATGAATTGTCATTTCTTATAGTCTTTGCATTACCAAAAGATTCCATGATTGGGTTTGTTGCCAAGATTTGCTTCTCAGTGTCCGACATATCATTGTTATTTGAATCGTTCTCGACAGAAGCGAAAAACCTCATTATATACTTGGCACTGACAGTCTTACCAGCACCGGATTCACCACTGACAACAATAGTTTGGTTTGCTCCATCCATCTTCATACATCTATATGCATCCTCGGCAATAGCAAAAAGATGTGGTTCCAACTCACCTCTTCTCTTGCCCGCATAGGCTTGGATAATATCTGGAGAATACAACTGATCAACTCTCTGAAATGGATTTGTGGCGATAAGAACAATACCCGAATATGTGTATATGTTAAGTTGGGAGTATCTGATCTTGATCGCATTCAAGACGGCCGGTTCATTCAAGTATGATAAATTTGTCAAATCTTCATTTGCTTCCAAAACGGGTGGATTTCTCAACTGCGGTAGATCGGTGTTGGACTCATCCAACGATGTCGTTTCAACGTTGAAGACCCTCCCATCTTCCGAAGTCAACTCCAACTGGTATTTATCATTCGAATTAGTGTTCGAGGTGATCTCGCACCCAATCCAGCCTTCTGTTTCGTCGGGGTACCAACAGCGGCTACAACAACAAATGACAACAAATGCCACATGGATGTTAGTATGGGTCCGACGCACGAACAATTCACAGGTGTATCTAACTTACGTTCCTACTTCGTATGTCGATGTCATAGCCTATACTGTCTATTTGAATAGGCCTCTATGTATCGATTCTCCTTGACTGAGTCTTATTTGTGTGTGTTTGTTATCCACTCAAGGTCACTTTGAAAACTCAGGATCTGTCTTGTGTATTTTTTCTACCTCAATCAAATACCAATGGTCCCTGAATAAAGTGAGCTTACAATAAAATCAATACTATCAATCACAAATATATTCCGTGTATAACGTAGCTGGCTGTTGGATATTCTTGTTTTGATCTCTTGTATTGATGTTTTGTATCTTGTTTTGGACAATTTTCTTTGATTTCATGTTTTTTTTGTTCCACTTTTTACGTGTTTTCAATGACTTTTTGCCTTGAGACAACTCTGAACGCGCTCACTATGGTGGCACAACACGAGCAGTAACGTTTTTATACTGTCCATACATCTTTTTTCTCAGATGTGATAGTTTGGGTTGTACGAAGCCAGTAATTGCTCGTTACACAAGCTTGGTGAAAAGGGGAATAGGAGTAACAGGCGAGAAAGCTTCTTACCCCAGTCAGTGAATGGGTGTATGTGTGTGTCAGTAGTCCGAGTGAAAGGAAATTGTTTCTGTCGCAAACATGAAGAGCAGACTGAAGGAGATGTGGCTTGAGGGGAGATGCAAAAAGGGAGGAACACAGCAAGCATAGAGACACTGGATGTTACAGAAGAGGCCACACAAGCCTTCTGGACTCACTCTGTATTCAGGCTGTACCAGGTGGAAGGAGTGTTGGAGGAGAGTATAGGAGACAGATCAATATGGTCGTGTATTTAGAGCTAATTTGGTGTGTCCCCAAGGGCCCAAAGGGCTGCCCGTATACACTATAGAGAAGACGATAAGGCCAATGCGATGGTAGATGGCGAGGTATTTGGGAGTAAGCAACTGAGGGTAGCAGAAACTCTTCGACAATCCTGAATGAGTATTACAGCACAAGCACGGCCGTCCTTGAGCTATAGCAGTGACGGCAATATCACGACTGCTCATACCCCGAAGAGGTCAGCGCCATCGGGCCCAAGACTACAATCATCCAACTCCAATAGCCACTTCAACTCGCCGATTCCACTTCTGAAACATTTCCTGTCAGTTTCCACTTCGTCCTCACTCTCATCTGCATCTATATCCGACCAACCGGCAATCTCGAATGATTCAAAAAGTGGGAAGAGAAGATCACTCAGGTCCTTCAACTTTAGTGATTTGTCAGATAATAATCATCAAGTTTCAAACGTCAGCAATAGCGTCCGGCCGGCTTCAAACCCCATACCAGCAGCAAACTCATCGACAAGTATACCCATCTTGAAAGTCAATAGCAGAAACGTATCACTACCTTCATCATCGTCAAGCTCGTCGTTACAATCATTGCATAAACAAAGATCGCCACAAATAAACACGAACGATACGTTCAGAACCCCAACGAGGCCGAAGAATAATAACGAAATCCCATTAAAAAGCTTGAGCATGTTTTCTTTGGATAACGGTTACAAATTGGACCTGTTTTTGACCAATATTATCAAAAAGGGCAATTTATGCTCATCACCACAAGAACAACCAGCATCTGCATCGGACTCATTTTCAAAATCTTTGCGAAATAAACAGTACATGACACCAGAATCTACTTTGAATTCGGAGAAGAGAAAGTTGGTACAAAAGTTCTTGACAGATTCTACAAATTCGCATAAATCATCTTCCTGCATCGAAAGTGAAGCAGACATATCACCGATCAAGAAAACCATCAGCCATGGCAGCAGTAGTAATAGAATGTCTTTTGGTGGTAACAACTTTATAGAAGGTCAATTGCAACCCTCATCGTCTAGTGAAAACTTGTCACAGATGGATCAATCCTTCTCGTCAAGCGGAGTAAATCTTGTTGAGTCTCAATATCAACAGTATGATCCCACTTCCGACACGATAGAGTTTGAGATAGTAAAGTTGAAAGTTGATATCATCAATGAGATCAAACAAAGAGTCAATAAGCACGAGTCCAATACTTCCATTATCCTAAAAACCTTAGAGTCTAAGAAACAAAGATTGATGGAGCTAAACTTCTCGATTATTGAAGCTTCGGATGATCTAACGCGAAAGCATTCAGGATTACAACAGCGGGATTATTCGAAATATACCCTCTCTTCTACAAGCGAAGACGTCAACTGCAATGACGACTTGAAGTTGAATCTACAAAACTTGGATTTAAAGTTACAAAAGTACAGAGAGATAATCACTAATGAGAGATCATTGGTAAAGAAAATGGGCAGGGATATCGATCAGTTTGAGGTCTTCAAAATAAAAAAAAGGGAAAAGTTGCACAGTATAAAAAGACAGATCTTAATTGTTGTGTGTCTTGCGTTTGTGATGTTTGTTTTATATAAATTTTACCACCACCTTCTGAAATAAGTTGAATAAGCCAAATAGGTTAAGTATGTTAAATAGGTTAACTAGGTTAAGTAGGTTGAGCATTATTATGGCATAGCTGTCTGGCACCTGTTTACCACTTCATGATTACAATTTCATCTTCCATGTACCTGACCGATGAACTTAACCAAAACTTGCGCCGTTTGATACTATGGAGAGATTCTCGGCTTGATTTTTTTTTTGCATTTCGAGTGTCTAAAACGCTTTTTTTGAACTTCACATTACAAGCATGGTTTTGAGAATATGTTTTAGTTTTCACTTTTATGTTTTAGTTTTTATAATGCAGTTTTAGTTTTGAAGATGGTATTTTAGTTCTGATGTTATTCTTTAGTTTTTATGGTATGTTCCAGTGCTGACGGTATAAAATGTGGTTGGAAAGCTGGTTGGAAATTTCTTAGATTCAGTTCTGAATAAGCCATAAATTATAAAGAGTACTACTAGCTAGCTCAAGAGTGAATTTTTAACATGAAAGTATCATTCCAGAACACTACGTGTTCAAATCCATTTTGGATACCCTTAAATGACTTAGCTGAAAACTCAATAAACCCATGCTTTATGGGGTTTGTATTGACAACTGTTGCTTCTATTTTCATATTCTTGTCGACGATCCAATTAGTCAAGAAGCTTTCATTGGAGAAGTTTGGGTCTTGCTTCAAAAATCATGATATATTCCATTTCATCAAGTTGAATTCTGTCTTATTGCAACTGGTTTTGTTTGCACTGATGAGTCTTTTTCAACTGGAGTTGCTGGGCTATCAAATTCATGATTCCAGAGTTATTTCATTACTGCTATTAGCCCTCTTGACTGGGTTTGTACTTCTACCATTACACGCCATAGAAGTTACGAGATCTGTCGTTGCTGCCGGCTCATTGTTGTACGTTTGGCCAACTTTGGTCATTTTATTTGGATCAATCTTGATTCAAGACTTGCTCAGCGATGTGAAGATTATTGATTCGCAAGTTTCGTCCATTCTGATATTTTTGCAAGTTCTGACCGTTTTGAATCTTTCCGTTATTTGGCTTTTGGAAAATAATCATTACAAGCCAACCGCTGATCTTTCCCATCACTATGAACTGAACAACTGGAATACAAACTTGCCAAATGCAGTCACAAAGTTCAACTATTCGTATTTGAATGCCTTGCTCGCAGAAACTCATAAAACTGGAGAAATTGATTTGAGTAAGTTTGCAGAATTGCCAAAACTGATGGATCCAGATTTCTCTCATGACATGCTTTCAAGAGAATGGAAAGCACAGGTCTCTAAAAATGGTGATAAGCTGTCCTTGTCAAAAGTTTTGATAAAGTGTTTCGCAAAACCAATATGTTTCTGTTTGATCATTGAAATCGTTGCTTTGATTATCTCTTATGCTCAACCTCAGCTTTTAAGAGCCTTGATAATGACATTTGACGAAACTAATGACAGACCAGTTATATACGGATTTGCGATCAGTCTACTGATGTTCATGTCGTCTTTGGCATCTGCGCTCTTGAACAATGAATTGTTTATTCTGCTACAAACAACTTCAATTTCGGGTAAATCTGGATTTATGAAAATGGTTTATCTCAAAGCATTAAATCTTTCATCAGAGTCGAGGCAGAACAGAAACACAGGTGACATAGTAAATTTGATGAGTGTTGATGTTGGTATCATTCAAAGTATGATTCAAGACTTCCATTCACTGATTGCAGTACCTATCACGTTTGCGCTTTGTTTGTTTTCCTTGTACTCATTATTGGGTATTTCGGTGATTAGTGGGTTGTTCTGTATATTAATCATGATGCCAGTGAACACATTTATAGCCAATGAAGTCAAAAAGTATCAGGCTAAACAAATGGTTTTTAAAGATCGCAGGACAAGCGTTATAAATGAGATACTTTTATCCATAAAATCCATCAAGTTGTATGCATGGGAAACTCCAATGATGGAGAAATTGAACAAAGCCAGAAATGTTGACGAGTTAAATAATTTGAGAATTATTAATGTTTACAATTCGATTATGCAATTCACTTGGTATTGCGTTCCCCTATTCACAAGTGGCAGTGTATTCTTGATATTTGCCAAGATTTCCGATATCCCTTTGACTGCTGAATTGATATTTCCAGCATTGTCATTGTTCAGTCTTCTACAAGCGCCAATATACGCATTACCGAAATTGATCGCTCAATTTATAGAGTTCAAGATATCAGTGGGCAGGGTCAAAGATTTTTTGCTTCTGGATTCTTTTGATTTCGATCTGGTGAAGATCTTACCAAGAGTGGAGAATCGAGGTGAAGAATCGATATCCATCCAAAATGTTAATTTTTATTGGAAAAAGCCAAAGGATGCATCATACAAGGATGCCGTTGATGAAGAAGGACAAATAGAATCAGTTGAAAATAAAATTGCATTATTGGATATAAATTATTCTCTGAACAAAGGGGATTTCTCATGCATTGTTGGCCGTGTTGGTAGTGGAAAATCAACATTTTTGAACGCACTATTAGGAGAACTTCCATTCGGTCCCTCATATCCAGCTTTGCCAATAAAATTGGAGGCCCATGGTTCGATAGCATATTGTCCACAGGTTCCATGGATCACAAACTCATCTATCAAAGAAAACATCATTTTTGGTCACAAATTTGACCCGACTTTTTACGAATTGGCATTAGATGCCTGTGATTTGAAATTTGATATTATGAACTTTCAGGATGGCGATGAAACATTGGTTGGAGAAAAAGGTATTTCATTGTCTGGAGGCCAAAAGCTGAGAATCTCTTTATGCCGTGCTTTGTACTCGAGGGCTGACATTTATATTTTGGATGATATCTTGAGTGCTGTGGATTCTCACGTTGGTGAGAACATTTTGCGAAAGGTTTTGAGCAGTAAAACTGGGTTATTGAGAACAAAAACGAGAATACTAGCTACTAATTCACTCAATGTTTTGAACGAGCTGGACAATGTAATTCTTTTGGAAAATGGTACGATTGTTCAAAGCGGAAACTTCAGTGAAATTGTGACTGACAAAAATAGTAAATTGGCTCAGTTGATAAGCGAGTTTGGAAGAGAGTCAAATGAACCTTTTGTTAAGGAAGAAGCGAAAAAAGAGCTGATTGTTGTCGTTGAAGATGAGTCTGATGATGAGAATGTCAAGAGTCTTGCAAAATATATCGAATCTGAACAATTATTCCACGATTCATCGCCATATGATGAAAATTTGTTGACCAAAACTGTATCTCATACAACATTAAGAAGGGCAAGCGTATCTTCATTTGTACCAAAAATTGTTCAAGTTGAAGGTAGCGGTCAAAAAAAGGAAGTCTCAGAAAAAGGTAAAGTATCGTTCAAAGTGTATTGGGACTATGTTAAGAGTTATGGATTGGTAAATGTCCTGTTGTTCATGACATTTTTGATCCTAACGGCACTTTCTAGTGTGTTAGAAAGTTATTGGTTGAAACATTGGTCTGATTTCAATACACAGATTGGAAATAACTCGCACTTGTTTTACTATATCGGAGTTTACATATTCATTGGTTTGACAACTGGATTCTTAACCACTGTCCATACTTTTATCCTATTGGTTGTAGGTTCTTACAATGGCTCCAAAAAGTTGCATGATAGTATGGCGTTATCTGTAATCAAGTCTCCGATGAATTTTTTTGAGACGACCCCATTGGGTAGAATTATGAACAGGTTCAGTGATGACATTAACAAGTGTGATCAAGTCTTACCGCATACCTTTGGTAACCTTTTCTATGAGGTTGTCGAAGTACTGAGTACTTTAGCTGTCATCGGTTACAATCTTCCGTCGTCGTTGTTGGTTTTGCTACTTCTATCATTTTTTTATTATTATTATCAGAATTATTTCATTATCACCTCACGAGAATTGAAGAGAATCACCGCTACGTCAAGAAGCCCAATCTTTTCATTGTTCTCAGAAAGTCTCAATGGAGCTGATACCATAAGATCTTACAGACAACAGTCAAGGTTTTCCCAGCAAGCCTCACACTTGATAAGATATAATGTCTCAACGATGTTTAATTCTATCAGTATCAGCAGATGGTTGTCTGTCAGATTACAAGTTCTTGCCGCTACTATCATATTGGTAGCCACTTCCATTCTGGTTTCAACAAAATTAACCCCAACACCTTTACAGGCTGGTTTGGTAGGGTTGGTTATCACTTACGCGTTAAAAATCACCTCTGCTTTGACTTATACGGTACAGATCGCTGTTGGCGTCGAAGTTAGCTTCGTTAGTGCTGAGAGAGTTTTGGAGTATTGTAACTTGGAGTCAGAGGCTGATCATTATATCGAGAAAGCCAAACCTTTGGGAAAATGGCCAGTCCAAGGACAGATCAAGTTCAAGAATTATACAACCAGTTACAGAGATGACCTACCACCTGTATTGAAGGACATTTCAATTGAAATCAAGGGTGGCGAGAAAATTGGTATAGTTGGCAGAACTGGTGCTGGCAAATCAACCCTCGGTATGTCGTTGTTCAGGTTGATCGAACCAACTTCGGGAACAATCGAGATCGATGGGGTTGATATCACAGACTTGGGGTTGTTCGACTTAAGAAGTAGGTTGAGCATCATTCCTCAAGATTCGCAAGCTTTTGAAGGCACCTTGAGAAAGAATTTAGATCCCGTCGATAGGTATCAAGACTCGGAGTTGTGGGAACTGTTGAAGTTATCGCATTTAGAGCCCCACATCTTGGAAATGGTTGAGAGCAAGGAAACGGACAGTCATGAGGAGGTAATGAAGCTGGGATTGGACCTCAAAATAACAGAGGGTGGCTCAAACTTGTCAATAGGCCAGAAACAACTAATGTGTCTCTCGAGAGCTTTGTTGAACCACTCCAGGATATTGGTCTTGGACGAGGCTACTGCCTCTGTCGATCTGCAGACGGATAAGATTGTTCAAGAGACCATTAGAGCGCAGTTCAATGATAGAACTATATTAACCATCGCTCATAGGTTGGATACCGTGTTGGACAGCGACAGAATATTGGTCTTGGATGAGGGAAAGGTTTTGGAATTTGATTCTCCTAGCAACCTATTGAAGGATGAGACTAGTTCTTTTTACCAATTGTGTAAGCAAGGAGGATATATTTGACTGCTTCACCCATCTAGGGACTCCCAGAGTGGAAGTTTATGAATTTATAATTATTTCCTTTTATATAAAACCTTTTAATCCTTGTAATTGCTTCATTTGTCGTCAATTTGTACTTATTATAATGTCTTTTGTTTGTTTCACCAATAAAATTGATTATCATAAACGTGCTGAGTGTGCAACAAATGCAATAAAAAAATCCAAAAAAAGGGAAAATGTATACTGAAAGTTGAGGAAAATTCATAAAGATTGTCTATGTTGACCAAGCGTTTGTAACAAATTGTTTTGGAAAACATTGTAAAAGAAGAGAGGTATTTCTTTGGTAATTTAGTGTTATAATGTTCTAGGTTGATCAAGCTGGGCATCAATCATCCAAGGCCTGCCACCATGAAGCAATCTTGCTTTTTCAATGGAATTCTTCCGGTTGCTTTGATAATCTCATCGGCTTCAGGTGCCTTGTTCACATCTACTCAACAACAGTTCTCTCAAGCCTCCAACGAGCAGTACAACTTGCTAAGACACCTTGGTGGGGTTGGGCCATACATTCAGCATCCCGGTTACGGTATCGACCCATCGGTGCCTGAAGGTTGCGAGTTGACGCAGGTCCATATGTTTATGAGACACGGTGAAAGATACCCAACCGATGACAAAGGTGAGGCGTTGAAGAAGTTGTTCAAGAAGTTGAAGAGTGCGGAAATTGATGACTATGTCGGGCCTCTATCGTTTGTTGAGACATTGACCTATTTTGTTGATGATGATTCAAGTTTGGAAATGGAAACCAGTACAGGCCCATATTCTGGGTTGCTAGATGCATATAGATTAGGATCCATCTTCAGGGAAACATATGGTTCGTTGTATGACGAAGAACACAAGTTGCCGATATTTGCATCCAATTCCACCAGAGTAATCAGTACTGCAAAGAGTTTCTCCAACGGATTTTTCAAGTCAAACTCATCTCTGTTTGACTTGAACATCATTTCTGAAGATTCTGATGCTGGGGCCAACAGTTTGACCGCTATAGACTCTTGTAATACATACGATGAGGATGAATATAAGAAGATTGTCAACAGTTTTTCTGATTTGTATCTCTCAAATGCGTTGAATAGAATTTCAACGTTATCCCCAGGTTATAACTTGACAACAGGTGATATCGATAACATGTTCCATTATTGTGCATTTGAGCTCAACGTTAAAGGTGAATCCGATTTTTGTGTCGTTTTTCAAATGGATGAAATTTTGTCATTTGATTACTCCAGAGCTTTGAGATTCTATTATCAAAAGGGACCGGGTAATGATTTATCAGTTCCTATTGGTTCAGTTTATATCAATGCAACGGCAACGCTTTTGAACCAAGACCCTGAAGATGTTGGAAAAATCTTCTATTCGTTTGCTCATGATACAGATTTGATATCAATATACTCGGCCTTGGGAATATTCGTTCCTGATTATGACCTATCTGTTGATGAAATCGAATTTCAGAGCCCTTATAAATCATCGAGCTTGGTACCAATGGGTGCTCATTTGATCCACGAAAGGTTTTCATGTCCAATAACTGACTACATCAATGAAAGCACCAATGAAACTTTGTACAACTTGACAAACGGCAACTACTATTATAATGATAGTACCAATTTGACCTACATAGATTCTACGTTATTGTCAAACAAGACAATTGATTATGTCAGAGTAAAAGTTAACGATGCAGTCATCCCAATTCCAGGTTTTATGGATGGGCCTGGTTTTAGTTGTACAGTTGAAGAGTACCAAAAAAACATCATCGAGAGGCTAGACGGCGATAGCTTCGCTAGTGCTTGTAAGTTGGATGACGATCAACCTGCTTACCTTTCCTTCTTTTGGGACTAGACTTAAAAGTTATAATTTCTTTCCATTTTTTGTAAGATTTAGACAAAAAACAGATTCATTTTTGTATTAGTTTTAAATTGTACATCTCAAATATGATTCCAATCAATTGCTCAAATTGGAACTTGAAGATTCGAATGAAGTTTTGCAATTAGATTTACATACGTGTAAAGGTAACATCCAAGATTTGACTTGACAAAACAGAAAGTTATAGTACGAAACATTAGACTTTGTTCGCGATATTGTTTTCCAAAAGATGATGCATAAATTATTAACTGAAAAGAGTATTTTGAGGTATGAAGTTAATAACAGAGCTTCGAAAGAGAGTGTGAAAAGAGCAGTGTTTGCCGTATTGAGGGGTGAGTATTTCTTCCAGAGTGTGAAGTTACTCAAAGGTTAGTCTTCGTGATGCATGTCAACTTCCCAAGACAACAGCTTATTTCAAATGTCTGCAGATGTTTTTGGTATATGCTGCAAGAGAGAAAGCTTACATATTCAAAGTGACTTTCTATTTTGTGTTAGAAATTCTTTATGAACCTTTAGCGACCACCATCAACCAAACAACATGCGAAAAACACTGGAAGTGTCTTGCAAAAGCATAACTGAACCTAAATTTCTAAAATTGAAAACAAAGCATTCGAAACAGATCTTTGGTAATTCGATTTCTGTTGAAAGTTTTGGATCATGTCCTGTTTGTCTTTGGGAAAACTGAACAGAGGCTTCATGAATATGACGTGCTGGAAAAGATTGATTCATTTAATATTCGATTGAAAATAGATTCGTTTTTTTTTTTTGAAACGACTCTTTTTCACTCAAAAAAGCTCCTCAAGAATCGAAACAACCTTACTTTAAAATTTATACTCCAATCAGCTCTTTATATGAAGCTGTGTTTTATTAACTCAACAAATCTGGCACCAGTAACGTTGTCATCGAATCAGTCAAGTACCCCATTACCCCCAATGCTTTTATATGAAGACTTAACAGCCCCAACATTTTTTTTCACCATTATTTGCTTCGGAAAATAAAAGTCTGGTGAATTAAGATTAATAATATTGGTATTAACACCATTAAGTCATTATAGCCCACTCAATCTATGATGTTTAGACCTTCAATAAGAGGATTATTGGTAACAAATGGATGTGGTTTGAGAATACCACACTTAAGGCTGTCAGCGTTGTTTTTCAGAAAGTATGCAACAGTCAAGACAGACTCAATCGACTGGGTAGCAATGAGATCAAACCGTCAGTTAAGTAAGGCAAAACAACCAAAAGGTGGTAGAAACGTCGTATTTGTATTGTTGTGCCTAACACCAGTCGTAACTTTTTTTTTGGGGTGCTGGCAGTATAACAGGCTCAGATGGAAGAATGCATTAATCGCTGAATGTGAGGATAGGTTAACATATAAAGCTGCACCATTGCCGAAAAGTGTTCTCCCGGAAGACGTGAAAGATTTCGAATATAGAAAAGTATTGATCACTGGTAGATTTGAATACGATCAGGAGATGCTCGTTGGGCCAAGATTGAAAAATGGAGAAAGAGGTTATCTTTTGATCACACCATTCATCAGGAAGAGCGATGGAAGAAAAATCATTGTTGATAGAGGTTGGATTTCACAGGAGAGAGTAGATCCAAAAACCCGTACTTTGAAACACTTATCTGTTCCAGAGGGTGAAATTACTATTGAATGTTTGTTAAGAGTCCCACCACCAAAGGGTATGTTCCATATTGATCATGATTATGGTACTATTATATTCAGATACTTGGATTTACTGATGATGGCAAAACAGAGTAGCTCATTAGAAATATATGCACAAGTTGTTGAAGATTTCAAAGACCATCCTGAAAATTTGTCAGAAAACAAAACACCTAGCGAGGAAGTCAATGGTGATTCAAAAAATAGCAGTTCTTCGTGGGTTGAAAAGATTTGGCCATCAAAGAATAAAGAAGAGTCTTCAGTTTCGAAGAAAGTTGATGATTTCAATAAGCCTAAATTGTTGAAGACAAAGAAGAGAAAAGATTACGATGAAGCGGATGAATTTAACGAGTTTCAATTTATGAATGCCGGTGTTCCATTGGGTAAAGCACCAAAAGTTGACTACAAGAACAATCATTTACAGTACTTGGTCACATGGTGGGGATTGTCTATATCCAGTGCCATTTTGTTGATGATTGTGTTGAGAAAGGGTAAGTTTGTCAATCCTGGTAAGGAGAAAGTACAACACGCCAGAAAGATGATGTGAGCTGGGCGATTAACCTGGTACCTGTGTATACTTAATGCTGATAGATTTCATATTTTTTAATCAAGAGAAGACATTTCGAATAGTTTCTGTTTGAATGAATTTGAATAAAAACATGGAAAAATCTATAAAAAATGTTATAAAATAAATAATGTATCAACTCAAAACGGATTTGAGATAAATAAAAAAGCAAATATAAGTTAATGAAGGAGTGAAACGGACAAAGAAAAGACATCTGATCTATATGAAAAAAAAAAAAAAATGAATTCAAAAGACAATTCTGCAAAGCTTTAAAAGTTCATTTCGATGTGTGCATTTTGAAATTATTGATGAGCAACTCAAAGGATATAAAGTTCTCAAAAAAACAAAAAAAAAAGAAAATTGGTCATATAATTAAATGAAAATAACAAACAAATATCATAAATTTTTTTTTTATTTTTTCATATAATCTAAAACAAAAGCATCTTTCTTGGATCTTCGATCAATTCCTTGACTGTCTTCAAAAATGTAACAGCCTCTCTACCATCCAACATTCTATGGTCATAAGTCAAGGCTAAGTACATCATTGGTCTGACTTCAACCTTACCATTAACAACAACTGCTCTTTCTTTGGTACCGTGTAAGCCTAAAACAGCGGTTTGAGGCATGTTGATGATTGGTGTACCATATAATGAGCCAAAGACACCACCGTTGGAAATGGTGAATGTACCCCCTGTCATGTCCTCGATGGTCAACTTACCATCTCTGGCCTTTGTACCTAATTGGACGATTTCATTTTCAATGTCCAAAACACCCAATGATTCAGCATTTCTAATGACTGGGGTGACTAAACCTTTTGGTGTAGCAACTGCAATGGAGACATCAACGTAGTCTCTGTAGACCATGGTGTCACCATTTTCAATGGCACCATTGACAGCTGGGATATCCTTCATAGCCAAGGTACAGGCTTTTGTGAAAGCACCCATGAAACCCAACTTGATACCAGTTTTCTTGATGAATTCATCCTTGTACAATTTTCTCATTTCCATCAATGCGGACATGTCAACTTCGTTGAATGTGGTCAACGAAGCGGCAGTGTTTTGGGACTCCTTTAATCTCTCGGCGATTCTCAATCTCATTCTGTTCATCTTTACTCTTTCTTCACCTCTTGAGAATGAAGCCTTTGGTGCAGCACTTGCTGGGGCTGGAGCGGCCTGCTTCTTTGGGGCAGCAGACTCCTTTGGAGCAGCAGCCTCCTTCTTTGGAGCCTCGGTGGCGGCGACTGGAGCAGCAGCTGGTGCGGCCTCAGCCTTTGTCTCCTGCGGAGCCTCCTTGGCTGCTGGAGCAGCAGCCGAGCCTTCTGGCTTATCGCCGGCTTGGATCTTGATCAAGGGTTGGCCAACCTCAACGGTGTCTTCTGGGGCAGCCAAGAACTCCGTGATGGTACCTGCGATTGGGGCATTGACCTCGACGTCAATCTTGTCGGTCTCGATCGTGGCAATTGTCTCGTCAACCTCGACGTAGTCACCAACCTCCTTGGTGAACATCGTCAACGTACCTTCGGTGATCGACTCCGCCATGTCGGGAACATTCACAACAGTCGCATTCCCACGTCTGAAGCTCAACTGCATCCCCTTGGCGCCGCAGGCGCCTCTACCCAAACCTCCAAATGGAACCCTGGTGTGCATCTGTCTGCCTTGTTGGTGTTGGTGTTGGCCTCTGGCTGCGCTGACCATAACCGCCATCACAACCTTGGAACTTGCTGTCTTGATCGACACATTTCTGACCGATCTGCTAATATTTCTCGAGAGCATTATTGAGTTATTTATCTGTATACCGTCTGTTCTTACCTGCTTGAACTTGCCAGAACTTTACCTTCAAACAATCCACTTGAGTACCGTTAATGTAACAAACTCTACAAATCTAACAAAACCCTACACACGCTAGCAATACCCATTTTTCGATTTTTTTTTCTTTTTCCTGTTCGGTTCCGATTTTCTGTTGAGGGCAAACACTCGGGCGGCGGTCCCATCTTGATATGGCGATGGGATGGGGTTTATGACACATTGAAGAATTCCTATTGGATGGATTTGGGAAGAGAGTATTGGGGAGCATTAGGAGCATTAGGAGCATTAGGAGGTGATAGAATGTGTTCAAAGGTATTAGGAGGTCTTTAATGAGGAAGAAGTGTTTGGGAGACGGAGCGTTTGGTGGTGGTTATGTTTTTTTGGGGGTTGTTGGGGGTTGTTTGGGGGTTGTTTGAAGGAAGCTGGGTGGTGGTTCATTAGTGCGAACGCAACGTTTGAGCGAACGGGCGGAGAGTGTGGTTTTGTCGTAGATAGGGCGACTACTGCTGTAGGGTCGATACCGGCTGGCTCGAGTTGGCAAGAACAGGTGGTGGTTGCTTCCGTGGGCGACTGGTGCGAGTAGCGACCGCGTTGAAGCGGTAACAGCAGTTAGTGGTAGAGTTTAGTTGCAGTTAGCAATGGTAATTTGTGATAGTCATTATTGATAGTCATTATTGATAGTCATTAGCAAGAGTGCCAGTGGTGTGTGGCATATACAAAAGACACAAGTCGTAAAACAAAAAAAATCCCCGGGCAGCACATCAACCAATCAATAGCGCTGTTGCCAACTACGACAATATAGTATCAAATCCTGAAGGTATTTTGAAAACTGCAATCGACGCCTTTGGTACTGTTCATATGTTGATCATTTGAACCTCAGGCCTTGCTGCTGGGCGTGCTGGCGGAACGAGTTTTCCTTGTCGTCCAGAAGATCCGAACCATACCTGGGTTGTAAATCAACAATCATTGTGTCCTCACTTTCCACTATTCCCTTGTCTATGATGATGAACCCCTGGCCCCGCAAAAATGAGATCAAAATCTCAATTGCGTCCTGAAGCTTTGTGTCCTCAACTTCTTCGGGGTCGCTATCCTGCTTGGAAAGCACAATTGAATGGTATTGAGGAGTGGCTGAAGGCGTTTGTTTTGTCTTGACCTCAAGATGGTCAATCTGCCCAACGTTCTCACAAACTGGATCATTGAAAAGTTGCACCTCGATGCCATACATCAACTTGAACGGAACGATGATCTCGTTCAAGAACTTGAGGCCAATGTCACTTGCTGAGTAGCGTTGGTGGTCAACGCTGATCAACTCGTTGAACGTTTCGTTGACAGTCAATTTCAACTCGTAGTTCTTGATCTTGAAGCTTGACAAAAACTCTTTGCAACACTCAACGTTGTTATCCAAATTCTTGAACTCCAACAACTCAACTGATTTGGGTTCGATTTTGGAAAACAATATTATCGAGTTGTATTTTTTCTCCAACTCAATGATAAAATTGGTTGTGTTTGTCGAACTGTCCAATATACCCATTGAGCTGCTGGTCAATAACCTCCAATGTGACCTTGAAAGCTTAACGTACTTTGTGAAATAGTGGAACTGATTACAGCTTGATACCAACTTTTCCAACTCAACCTTAGCAAATGGAATATTTGATTTATTCTTCGACGGACACTTAACGATGACATTACTCTTTCTGATAAATGACTGAGACTCATCCAGGGAGTCTGTATTGGAGAACTTGATGAATACGTTATACTTCCTCATAATCATTTGAATAGTGGTTCCTCCAACCCCAATAATCTGTCTATGATAGCTCTCTGGAATGTTGAACTTTATAGATGTTGGAAGCTCATCTTTTAATAGTTTCAAGCCCTTGGAAATTTGATATATAGAGTTCGATTCAATGGTTATCAAAAATGTCAACTCTGTAAATGGCACAATCTTGATTCTTGTTGCTGAGTTATTCATAATTTTGACAAGCTTACCATTTTTCTTACCACCCATAAAATCTCTTTCAAGATTGTTCAACTCTAATGAGATTTTCAAGTTTGAAATAGACGAGAATAGCTTCAAGCTAGAGAGATGGTTCAATGTCTTACTAACGTTTGAATCTGAACCATAGATGGAGATTGTTCGATGGGTCACTTGGACTGTTGTATTTGTTGAAATAGAAATTAGTCTCAACTTCTGTAACTCAGACTCATCCATTTTCAAAGAATATTCAATCTCCAAGTGGTAAATTTCACCCAAAAGTTCAATCAATTGTTCGGTTGAACTTTGCACATTCTCAACTGAATTGGCTTGAATAAAAATATAAGACTCTTCATCATGATCAATCTTGGATCCCAAAGTGGGATATAAGATAAAACATGAATTGTTATACATAATATCTTGAATTTTTTCACTTTGTAGATTTAATTCAATCAATTTGTTCGAATCGACCAAAATTGTTTTCAAAAATGGAGGTTTAGTTTTTGAAATGATTCTACTCAAACTATTCTTCATCGATAAAACTTCTGATTTCAATCCAGACAAATATATCACATCATTTCTTTCATTTTGGTCATCATTTATCAAATTCGGAAGATACAAATTACAGTTTGTCTGCTTCGTCAATGTTTTAAAATTTTCGAACTGAGTTCCACCGATCAAAGGTAAGATGGAAGTGGACTGTAGTTGGATGGAATCGATGTAGTTTGAGGAGTGAAATGAATCTATCATCATTTTTGTCTGATTAGCTATTCTGATTGTTGAAGCATTGGAATGCCCGACAATCAATAGATTGTATACATTGTGTGTGTGTGTTATCAAGATTGATGGATCAGTTGGGTCGGTACATACCAAGTTCAAATTATTTAAAAAGTTTGTTGAGATGCTTGAATTCTCAAACAATTGTGGCTCAGAGATTTCACTGAAACTTATGTTGTATTCAACTATCTTAGTGTACTCAGATATTAATGCATTTCTAATCTTGGTTAGATCAGAAAGATCATCTCCAGAAATCGAAATCAATGAGTTTCCACTTAAAAAGTTATCAATCAACTCTATTGATGATGAACTGAATTCATTCCTGATCTCATTAATGTATTGTGCTAAATACGAAGTGTTGTTTATTTCTATCGTTCCGTTTTGTTTGAGGTTATTGGATCTGAATATTATTCTGGAGTCGATTGTCGATGATGAAAACTGTTTGGATGGAATTGGTATATTGATCGTATATGCCATCTCTTAACAATTGGGAAACTTTCCAGTATTACGCTTAAAGTTGGTATGAAGCTCTAATGAACCTGTATGTTATCCTTGTTCATTCTCAATTGCTGAGAATTCAAATACTAATTAATAAAGAACTTGATTATAATTTATGTAAAACACATTGTTTACAAATTTCCCAATTGGGAATGTCAAAGAATAGGTAGTGTTTAGAATCTCAAAAGAGCCAATGGGGTCAATCAATCAAATCTTGGACCGATTAATTGATAAAAGAAATGTTGGAAGCTCATCAATATAGGGCATAAACCCATAATCAGATAAGGTAGAACCGGATTAATATGCTATCCTTCAGAACAAAGGGATTCAACGGATATGGTGTGAAGTATTCACCATTCTATGACAACAAGATAGCGGTTGCAACGTCTGCAAATTACGGGTTAGTAGGTAATGGGCGATTATTCATACTTAACATTGATAACGATGGTTCGATAAGACAGGAAAATATATTTGACACTCAAGATGGATTGTTTGATGTTGCATGGTCTGAGTCGCATGAGAACCATGTATTGACTTCAAGTGGAGATGGTACGATATCGTTATTTGATGTGACACTACAGACGTACCCAATCAAGAAGTTTAACGAGCACAACAGGGAGGTGTTTTCTGTCAATTGGAACCTTGTCGATAAATCTATATTTGCCTCATCGTCGTGGGATGGTTTAGTCAAAATATGGTCTCCTACCAGAGATAATTCAATATTGACTTTGTCGTCACCTTCAAATAGCAACTCCACAAAAGTGCAGAATGTCCCAACCAGTACAAACCCAAATCTACAAAATTTAAATCCCATAAACGATTGTGTGTATCAGCTGAAATTTTCACCACATGATTCAAACGTTTTGATGTCGTGTAATTCAGCTTCGCATGTATCTGTGTGGGACATTAGAACCCCAAACCCACTTCAGTTGGATTTCATCTCACAGAATGGATTGGAGACATTGACATGTGATTGGAACAAGTACAGATCAACCATCATCGCTTCTCTGGGTGTCGACAAGAGTATCAAAATATGGGATTTGAGAATGATTCCTTCTTCCATGCAGTCGGGAATACCCCAACCAAACCCAGTAAATGAGCTATTGGGACACGAATTCGCAATTAGAGACATCAATTGGTCACCGCACCTGAGTGACCAGTTATTGAGTTGCTCATATGACATGAGCAGTAAAGTTTGGTTTGATCAAAGTGATTCCAAGTATAGCAATAAGTTGCAACATGGTAACAGTTTGTTGAACTCGTTCAATGGCCACAACGAGTTTGTCATTGGTGGCGATTGGAGTTTATGGGGCGAGCCAGGATGGGTTGTTACAGTTGGTTGGGACGAGATGATTTACTGTTGGGATAGTAAAAGGAGATATTGATCACTTTATATTTATATATATATATTCATATATATTGTCCATAATACCAATAATGAAAATAGCATGTGCTCTTGAATTCTTTATCGCTCAACGAAAACCAAGAAAACCAAAAAAAAAAAAACCGAGATTATGAAAAATCCAAACTTTGTGACGAAATCAACCTTGAGATCTAGCTTGACTTGATCTATTATTTGCCATAAAAGAACGTCAAATTAGTTTCACAAACAATCAATATCTATAGGAGGGTAAACTTTAAGATTTCTTAGCCTACAGCATTCAAAGGAAAACCGGTATGTCATCATCAATTGATTCCAGAAGAAAACCAAGATCATCGCATCGCAATTCATCCTCGTCGACAAGAAGGCCCTCATTGGTAAGAAGATCGTCTTCAAGTTCATCGAAATTATCATATGCAAGTGATGGTGGCGAATTTGGACTCTCAAACAGCGGTATTCCAATGTTAAAACTGAGTTTAGATAATTCGTTACCTGTAGATTATTTCAAAAAAGATTTGATTTCTGTTTTGCAAAAATTGGAGATCCCAAGATGGCACAAGCTATCCAATAGTGATGAGAAGGTTTTAAATGAGGTGAAATTGGAGAGGATCAGCGGTGCTTTGACAAATTCAATATATAAAGTCTCTTACAAAAAGTTCAACCCATTATTGTTGAGATTATACGGATCAAATGTGGATTCTATTATCGATAGGGAAAAGGAATTGCAAGTTTTGTTCAAGTTATCAAGGAAGAACATTGGACCAAAACTATTGGGCTGTTTCACCAATGGTAGGTTTGAGCAATACTTACAAAATTCCATAACATTGAACGAACAACAGATCAAAGATCCAAAAATAAGTAGAATGATTGCAAGAAGAATGAAGGAATTGCATACAAGAATGCCATTAGAGTTAGAGGAAAAAATTGATGGACCAGTCAGTTGGATTTTGATTGAAAAATGGCTTAACCTCGCAGAATTGATTTTTGCAAATGCAAGTTTGGCACAGCAGAGGCTGATACTATTTATGGATTTTGCAAATTTCAAGAAAATGGTTTTGAAATGTAAAGCCCATGTCTATAAGAACTACAACAATGGTTTAAATTTTTTGAAAGAGCTCACTTTTTGTCATAACGATGCACAATATGGTAACCTATTATTTTGCAACAATCCAGATATCGATTCGATCGTTTCCAAGATTGGGAATAGTTTGAAATTAACAACTACGAAAGTTGAAGAGAGTACACCTTTTGACAAAACATTAGTTGTTATTGATTTTGAATATTCAGGAGCCAATGTCCCAGCGTATGACATAACAAACCATTTCTGTGAATGGATGTGTAATTACACTGATCCATCAACTTCCTATTTTTTGGATGTTGATAAATATCCAACAAAGGAACAAAGATTAAACTTTATCTCAAGTTATGTCAAATATTCAGATCAGAACGACAAGTTGTCTACTCCATCGCAGTCATCAACAACTATACCAACCTTGAGTAATATGAACCTATCAGTTGAAAGAAGCCAGGAACTGATCAAAATTTACAACGATTGTACACTTTGGAGATCCACAAATTGTATTTTTTGGTCTTTATGGGCTATATTGAAGGCAAAAGAACAGGATCCATCTTGGGAATCAACTCCATCTAAGCAGCAAGACTTCTTAGAAAATGGTATCAACGGTGAAACATATGTTTTTAAGGAGTCTCTTATTGATGACGATGAAGGAGAGGCCATTGAGGATGAAGACGATCACAAGAATGCCGATGATTACTTCGAATATCTTAAGTATGCCTCCCAGAAAATCGGAATTGCTGTTGGAGATTTGATACAGACTGGTATCATTGATGAAAGCCTTGTATTTGAAGAGATGCTTGATGAGATCAAATACCTAGATTGTGATGAAGTCAGTTAGATTTTTGTTTCTCTGGGACGTAATAAACAGGCAATTTTATAGTTTTTTTTTTCAAATATAGCAAAGTATAATAAGTACTATATAAGTTGCATTATACAAGGCTATTTTATCTCATGTACAAAAATTTACAGCTTACATCCGACGTTGATTATATTAGCGTTTTGCTATTGTAGTTATTAAAAACCAAAAGAGACAAGAAGAAGAAATAGATTTGAAAGACCACCAACGAATAAAAGAAAATGAAGAGAGAAACAAAAGGAAAGCCAACACATGAATGAAAAAACAGAAAGGAAAACTATAAAGAATGATCAACAAGAATTCAACCAAGAATAAAAACGAAAAAAAAAAAACGCTTTCCCAAGGATAAACAGGAAATTGAAGGATATACATACATATGAAGTACGTATAAACTAAGGAAGAAAAAAATATGCAAAAGTTTTAGCTAAAATGGGAAGAAAAAAAATTAATTAAAGCAAGTATGTAGTATCACCAATGCTAGAACCGTTTAAAGGACTATTGTCCTCTGAAAAGTTGATCAAGTCATTCAAACCTCTCAATTTTTCGTTTGTATCAACAACTTCATCGTTATCATCGGTGCCTTTGAAGTAACCTCTTTGATTGAACAATGTAATTTCATTGTTCAAAAATTCTTCAACCTGCTGAAATTTGTAATGGTTCAAAACGTTTAACTGATTGATGATATTGAGCCAGTCATCTTTGATGACAATGAAGATATTTGACTTATTTAAGTTCAAAAAGATCGAAAGACACTTGATGAAAATCATATTCAACTTTTCAACACTCAAGTTGTAAAAAAACTTAAATTCCAAATTTTTTTCAAACATTGGTAACTTGCTGAAAACGTTCATCAACAATTCGTTTATGAACTTTAGGGTTATGGTGACATCATTCTCGACTGGTGGTAAAAAGTTTAAAAGGTAATCCGATAACGAGTTGAAGAATTCCAAAACATGTTTTTGAACTCTTAAATATGAATAATCAGATGAAGCATCAACTTTGTATGGTAAATTTTTACAGATCAAGGAAATTTTGTCATCTAAAACCTTCAAGGACGACTCAACTGTGATCTTTGGAGTAAGCCTGTCCAAATCATCGGTTATGTCAGGTCTTGACTCGATTATTTGACACATCAATTTCTGTAACGATTCACGGTCCAAAGTTTCGATAACCCTGTTCAACGGCAACTTTTCACCGATAATGGATTGTGGTTTATGCTTCTTGTGGTTTGATTTGTTCAGGACAGATTTTGACTGGCTCTTTAAAACTCTACAGTTATCCAGCGATCTTACTATCCTTCTGCTGTCTTTTTTCAAAAAATCTGTGATTTCGGTTTCATCGCTATACCTTCTCTTGGACCTTGGATTTGATGCCGAAAACGGCGACGGCAGCGAAACTGGTGAGGTGTGATGAGTGTAGTGGGAATGATGGTGGGTTTGCTGCTTGGTTGAGGTGCCGAAGGAGTAAGACAATGATGGGAGGGCCATGTTGCTTGCTTGCTTCTTTTATTATTGGTATGTATATATATCTGACGCTGACGGTCTATCTAATCAGGCTTGAACTGCTATTGGTCTACTCTATGGAGTGTAAGTCGAGACGGTATGGCAAAAAAAAAACTGCTTGCAAATTAATATCTCTCTCTTCTTCTCTCTGTCTATTCCAGAATATGTGAAATGATGGGTAATCCTTTTTCTGTATCACTCAAGAATGTGCAAGTTCCAAATGGGCGGCTGGCTTCTTTTCACAAATGATTACAAATCAAAAAGCTATATTTGATAAATCTGAAATCTCTAGCAAAACTTGAGTTAATTTGATGGATTGTACAACAAAGATTAGCTCTATACTGATATGTTTTACTTGAACAACTTCATTCCCTCTTGTGCTATTCGCACACTTGTAATTTTTCTTAGTTTTTTGAATTTTTGCCCTCTAGGCCCTCAAAATGGGGCTGTGTGCAAGTTATAAATAACAGGGGCTGTGTTTTAGTGAGTGGGACATCTCATTATTAAAGATATCTGTAACTATATCTTTATATATCCATATTGTTGATGTGTGGATCTATGGTAAAACCATTGCGGAAGTAGGGAAGTGGTTTGGAGTGGTTGAACAGTCAAAGTGTAGCCCACAAAGAGGGATAATAGGCACAATCGGCTTAAATATTGGTCGTGTGAGTACGAAAAGTCCCGAAAGCATTAACTGAGATTTTCCCCAGCATAAAGATAGAAATGGATAGGTAGCTTTGCGAGTGGACTCAAGCGTCACAGACCAAGGAATAAAGGAAGTGCAATGGCTGGTGATGATAAGGGTAAAACCAAAATGGATAGACTAACCTCAGTTGTAAGTAAAAAAAAAAAAAATAGAGAGGAAGCAAGCAGTCCCAGCACCAAGCTTTGAAGAAAACCTCGCTAACTAGATATACGTGTAGATAATAACATCTATATTCACAGGTGGATTATACGGTGCGTTGATCTCGATCCCCACGGATTTGTTACTCCACTGGAAATCCAAGCTGTACAGAGTGATGGGTCTTCGTGGCCGTATCTTCTATCATACGATACTAGTAGCAAGTTGTGCGAATTTCAAAACTGAGCGTGAAATTTTGAAATTCGAAAACCAGATTCAGTTTGAGGAAAACTACAAGAAGAAGAAGTTGATAGAGATGAGTATTGACCAAGGCTTCAGCAACGAGGATTTCGAATATGGTGAGATGGTGAACGTGAACCATAAAGGTGGGAAGAAAAAAAGGTCTGATGTCAGCGCCGTGAGGCAGGATAGAGATCTGATTGCTGCTGAGAAAGGTGGCAGCTAGTTGAGAAAGCCACTCATACGATTCTCCGTTTCGTTTGTTTTCAGCCTTCCATGACCCATGAGTGTTTTTATGTTTTCATCTGAGTTTTTACAAAAACGGGTTCTTGACAACCATCCTGTACATAGATTAGCGTTTCATGTTGTTGTCCTTTTTTTTTGTTTTTGTTTTTGCACCTCTTGGAAATAATGCTGCATTTATCGAATTATGCCATTTGACGTTCAGGGCTATTGCCCAAGTGATGTAATTAGCACTGTAGGCCCCTACATCTTTCTTCGAGTCAATGCGAAGAGGAAAAGGGGGAAAAGAAATTATTGAAAGCAGAAAGGCAGAAGAAAAGCATCCCAACTAACAGATTGGGTTGGACCAATTCGAAGAGAAGGACGTTTGAATCAAATCTATTACACTATTCGGTGAATAATTGTTCTGAGCACAGACTTTCATTTACCAATCCTTCGCTGGTTTTAGCCGCCATATCCCCCGCCAAATCAAACGACGCAGAGATTTAATGATGATGATGTAATACCTTATTTCATATTTATTCGGAACTTGGGCACCATACCGTATACATCTGAAGAAGATCATCGAGAGAAGCATAGAAGAAAGCTTCTCAGTCATCAGTCGTTGGTGGAAAACGTGTCGGTTAATATCACCTTGCAAGGAATCGAATGCAGTGCAAACCCCGGTTAAAGTAGGTTGCAGCTATTGTATCAATATATTAAAATTGATTAAGTGTTTTATTCTTACTTCTCAATCTCGTCAATTTCAAGGTTTTGGAACGGCTTCTATCCATCAAAATCGATTGCCGTACTTCTATTGGTCGACTTTTCTTCTCTTCTTTTGGTTCATAAAAGTGTCTTTGTTGAAAGCATTGCTTTCATCATCTGTGATGTACTCATTTTCCTTCACTCCTTTGATCAATTCTCGAACATCTGTATCTTCCTCATTTATAAGCAAAGTTTCATCGTGTTGTCTCTCCGTCAACTCCAACTTTGAAATTGATTTTTTCAGAATTGGCACCAGGATGGTTGTTGTAGTAAATGTGTTCGATGACGATATCAAAAGCGTCAACGAGATCTTCGAAGATGATCTGGATACTTTCAAAATTTGAAAATGTGCAATCAGGTTGAGTAACGGATTCAGTACTGTATTTATGGACTTGTGCGTAGTTCTTGAATCATCAACATATGTTGTCAAGTTGTCACCATCGTTGATTATTACAACGTTGCTTTTCTCTCCTCCCTCTCCAAAATCCAAAAAACCAAACGATTTGATTGGTTTATTTGAAACGAAAAAAGTCTTCTTGTCCAATTTCACCCTATTGTTTTCATGAACAAGCTTCCATATGATCAACACCCTAGGCATGGAATTTGACAATGAAAATATGCTATTGGTGGAAACGTTATACTGGATACTCTGGAACCCATTTTCATTATTGCTTTTTAATGTATCTAATGAGATTGAAGAATTCAAAATCTCACTAAAGATTGATAATGATTGATGTTGTTGCTGTTGAAAAATCACGGTTTTATCGTCACCAATGTTGCTCACAAGTTTGAAGTTGTTGCTTAAAGTAATCATTTCAAGAAATGAAACTGCGTTTTCCAATCTGATCAATTTTATATTCTGATCATTATCGCTAACAATCAAGTCGTTTTCGGTTACTTTCATCAACTTATCGAATCCCAAATCACATTTTGTTTTAAACTTCAGTATTGGGAACCCATCCATGACTTTGTTCAATTTTGCATTGTATCCATTGATACCAAAAAAGTTGTAATTGCATATCTTGAAATCATTACCAATCAAGAACGAATGTTCATTTCTGTTGATAGTTTCAAAAAATCTAATATCCATGATCAAGTCGTCAATTTCAAAACTGTTCAACTGGATGAACTTCAAGCCTTCTTCGACTATAAAGTTCAAAAACAAGAGCTTCAACCCGTTCTTGAAAAGTATCACCGAGTAAATCTTATCGTTATACAATATCTTGGTGGCGTTTTTATAAAACCTCTGTATGGTGATCTCGGGAGCAGATAATGAGTAGATTGAGACTGATACTGTGTGATACACCGCGACTACATCGTCATTCAACCATTCCACCTCCACCATCTCGTCCTCGGGATTCGCAGCTGTTATCGACGACTCTCGATACTCGTTCTCCATGTCCACAACCCGCAAGTGCTGGGAATACAACAAGACCAACTTGCCTCCATCTTCCGAAAGCTGGAAGCTTTTGAGAGACTCAACCTCATCAACCTCGAGCACTTTGATTATTTTATTTGAGTCCACCTCCCGTACTATCAAGTTCGAATACTGTATAAACACTATAAACGCTCTCGAGCGAGACACCAATGGTCTCAAATTCATGAACGGTTGAACCACCTCGGCCATTTTGTGTTCCTTGCTTCCCATTCCACTTTTCCAATCAGATTGACTTGTTCCATGTGTAAACAGCAACAAATACACACAGTTAAAAAATGAAACAAAAAACAACACGACGCGACGCGACGCGACAGCGCCTAAACGAAAAACTCATCAGCCACCCTGGTGTGTGGGTGTACTTTCGTGGTACCGTCGGTGTCCCATCGGCTGTAGTTAGTTCTTCTATATTTCTAACTCCAGACTAACGATGTACATCTAGATGCCCATGAAACTGATTGTTTTTCCAGAAAAAAATAAAATTAACTGGCATGTCTAATATGTATGTCCAACAATAATTTACACCTTCGTATTTCAACAAACTCTTAGTCAGCGGAAAATGAATTTTTTTTTTTTTCATCTACAAGCAAAATAGGTATTCCGTTCTGAAACTCTTCTATTCTCCAGTCTTTGTTTGATCAATAATTTTATATTTTTATTTTTTTACCCCTATACTTGATTGTAGAGCTTTCTGATTACATGATGAAACGGTTGTAATGGAACATGTTTATCTCAGTGTAGGGCCAGCCTGAGAAAATGCAACATGGGCGTGGATTTGTTTCTCTGTGTCAGCTTCCAGTCGTACACCGCCATATTTCGCCGCCGGGGATGGACAGCCAAGCAAGCAAGCAAGCATGCGGATCCAGTCCGAGCAAAAAGCGGCTGGAAGGTTTTCGTTTTCTCTTTGAATCGTTTACTGATCTGCTTTCTGCTCTTGGTTACGATTCTATGGTTGGCTGCGGCTGGATGCCTGCTCAAGTGTCAACCCCCCTGAGGAATTGGAGTATCCTCCGCTGACCTAGACTCCTTCAGCCTCGAACAAAAAGATCTGATTCAATCTGGGTTCAACTGGGATTGATCTCTATCGGAACTCTGGTTACTCGGCTATATCCATGTCGCTTCTATTGATACCAGTCGATGCTAACGCTTGCATTTCCCACTTTTTACCAAGCAAGATGATGAAAAAGGGCATACACACCCATACATACACTCACGACTCACGACTCAGGTATGGTTTAAAATTTTTTTTTTTGTCTGTCCACGAGTGGGTACATATCATGTGTTGATCGAATAAGTCTTTACAGATATAAACCCATATGATTTGGCGGCCGAAGGATGAACTACCTGGAAGGCGATTCGTATTTCTTGAGTCCTACCCTCTACCGGATACCAAAGCTTTACACAGAAGTAGTTTGCGAACAAGCGATCACAGGTGTTAGTGATTGGTGGACGGCGGTTTGGCGGTCAGACATTTAGCCCTTACCTTGAGTCAGTAATCTTTGAGCAAATGAACCTCATCGTGCTCATTTTTGTTTTGTGTGCTTCTTTATCGAGTTTGATGATTATGATCATGCCTACGAGACAAGAGAGAATGCAATAAAGAAGGTTCTTTATGCCGGAAAGATTGCGACTGATCACTTCTTCTGTTCGTTATAAGTTCCAATCGCAAAATATTTTTATTATTTTTATTGTTCGAACTCTGTTTTCTGACCTCCGCCGTAGCTGGTGTGTGGATACTGTTGTGGTGGATGGGTGCTA
Organism: Peterozyma toletana; assembly: GCA_003706045.2. Classification (NCBI taxonomy): domain Eukaryota; kingdom Fungi; phylum Ascomycota; class Pichiomycetes; order Alaninales; family Pachysolenaceae; genus Peterozyma; species Peterozyma toletana. Next base: position 130,242 of record PPKG02000025.1, on the reverse strand, counting down.
CTGCCGGACAGCAAAGGAGAGTCTCTTTTTTCAAAATGAAGACAGCCTTTTTTTGCCTGTTGTTCCAGTCACAGGCGGTTGGTTGGCTTTGGTTTGTCACCTTGAGGGAACACTTTCCAAAATTTACAAGTCTTGTTTAGTTGATGAGTCGTAAATTGGGCTGGATGGTAAGTAGATCAAGCCTAAAAAAATTTTGCCCAAAGCCCTGTGATCTCTAATTATGCTACTCATCACTAGGTCGGATTGCTGGGTTTGGAAACCCAATCCTTTGAGAAGATTGACAGTTCGCTATTTCTTCTAGGAGCCAACCACAAGTTGGAGATTCGCACCAAGCATGCTCACATGTTTGTTCTTATTCAAACAATAGCAGGGAATAGTTATCCCGCGGCCCAGAGACAATACAACTCTTTTCTTCGATGCAATCGTGAACAGGATAGTAGGTACCACCACCCAGTATTGTAGTGCTTTTGGTCTCTCAAGAACGTGAAGGGGAAACTGCAAGCTTGTCACCAACCTAACCTCCCAATAGGTTGTTTTTGAAATCATAAACTGAAAACCGTACCAGTAAATTTGTAATAAGAGATAAACCTAGACTCCAAGTCGCGGCAAAAATAGCAAGATACGATAACATGAGCACTTCAAGGAACTCGAAGGTTGGACATAATATTCTCCACTCAAGTATAAGTTTCGACATAGCATGCAGAGGCAATTGATCCGCAGAACTTTATGATTCCGCTAACATGTAGGATCACTTCAAAAAAAAAAAAACCAAAAAGATGCACAAAGTCGCGAATAGAGCAGGTTGGAAAAAAGATTACGTGCATTGTTGATTGTTCTTGTTGAGTGTGTTTGAGTGTGAATGTGTTTGATGACGTTTTATTATACTCAACCAATTCAGTTGAAAGTAAAAGTTTCTTTATTGTCCTTCCCCTGAACATCACATCTGCTTAGTGAGTTACTCGATACAACTTATTGATATGTGTGTGTTGCTTGCTGTTTTGGTTGATGAAGAAGTCCTCCAGAGGATGTGGACTGCACAGAGTAAAAATGCGCTAAGGCACCTAAAACTAAGTGACAAGACTTTGAATCACCTGGATTTCTATGGGTTTGCCAGAGATCAAAAGACTTCTAAGCTTCTCATCATTCAGTTATCTAGAATCTGTATCAAATTTCAGTCTACTCTGTCGTACTGGTGTAACAGTTAAAATCACATGAAGAGCTACAACTGGTGAAGTAAGGTTTTGCGTTCTGAAGCTTCAATATGCCCCTCCTTGCCCCACCGCATTGAAAAAACAAAAGTTAAACCTTATTCTTGCCTTCTCCCTGCTGGTTTCTATATCGGATATGAGGTTGGCCAAGGCAGACGCAACCCACCTATACATCATGCTGTACTGCAGCTCCTTTTGTGTAAGTAAACTTCTTGCATCAGTAACTGTATGAACTAATGCACAGACGAATGCATTAAAATTATCTTTGATTTTGCTGGAGCAGGGACAAAAAATGTTTTTTCTGGAGGAAAAAGGAAGAAAATTATCAAATATATTGTTTTTTGACTGTTGTAGATGTTTTGAATAGAAAGCATATGTGCAAAAATCTCAAAGCGGCTGTATATAAATGAACCTGGTCCCCGAGAAAATTCGCCATTTTCCATTGCAGACCTCTAAATCGTTAATCTAGACTTGTCGTTGTTTGCAAAGGTGAACTATATATCGATCCAGTGCAATCATTTCTACAGTGGGTGTGTTCGGTTTTTTTTTCCTTTTTGTCGCCAACAAGAAGCTTGATCCATTGCTTGTTGAGTTATAGACACCACCATAATCTACACCAGTGCCAGTTTTGGGTCCTTGTCATATCCCTTTTTTTTCCTTCATCTTGGGGGAGAACACCTCGTCTTAATAGTACCGAGCCAAATTCGCGATCGAGCAAGAATCAGACCTGGTTGTGCTGCCGGCTTATCAGATCCAAAGTTCAAAAAAATTGGTATTCATCAAAAGTTCAAAGCTACTCGAACTCTGAAGATTTCAGCATTGTTATCAGTGTGTTTAATTATAGCAATAAATTTTACCGCTCTGCTCAGAATTCGATATAATAGCCCAGGAAGTGCATTTACTGTCCAACGAGTTAAAAATGCCACACAGGAACTTCAACCAAGAACAGGCTTCAATGCATTTTTCTGCCAATAGTCAACCACAGCAGCAGCCAATATATGCATTACCCATTGCAGGCATGTATCAAGAATATCAGCCAGAAGCTCCAATAGTGAACCCGCCACCGCTACAACAGCAGTTCATTCCAGATGAGCGTGACTTATACCAATATAGGCTATATAGCAACAGTACCGGAAGCATCCCACAGGTTCCTCAACAACCCCAGCCGCCACTTCTACATCAACAACAGTTTGCATCCACTTCACCTCAGTTTTTTATCCAACAACAACCGATAGTACCTGATAGAAGAAGCTTACTGCGACCACAACAATTTTTGGCTACAAATTATTCACAACCCGAGGATCCACTGTATTTCCAAATTCCTTTCCCTGCTTCTATACAACCACAAGTTGAGCATTCATCAAGTGGTGGCAGTATACCACAAGAGTTCAAGCCAAAAAGAAGGAGAAGAAAGAGAAATGAAGTTGAAAGGCTATACTTTTGTAACTTTTCAAACTGTGGTAAAGGATATGGATCTTTGAGTCACCTCAACGGTCATATTGTTAAGCATGGCCATGGTAGAAGGAGACATCCAGAAGAGTTCACAGAGTTGAGGAAAAAATTGAAAGAAAGGGAAGAAAGATTAAGAGATGAACAACCACAAGAAGAGTATGATTGATTATCAATTCTTGTTTCCGTTGATTTAATGATTCTGTATTTCTGTTTGGGATAAAAGGGGAATTTTTCTATTTCTGTATCATATTTGTACGTGTCTTTTCTTTATAATGTTCCATATAAATATATATATACATACATGTATATATATACACTTGACACCACCTAATTTTCTTGCTTGTTTGTTTGCTGTTCTTATCGCTACAATAGATTTTTTCAATCATTCACTTCAAACCTTATCTTGTGAAAACCGATGTAAAAGCTTCTTTGGCTTGTAATCATTTTAGCTCGAAATGCTGAAACGCTTCCTAGAGTCGTGGCTTGAAGTTTGTATCGATAGATGTCTTGATTTTCTCTCAGTCCCCAACTGCTAATTTCAGACATAGTACCTAAGAAGTTGAAGCAAGATAATGAAAAATTAGAGTAAACTTTATGAGAGTACAAGATTCAAGACTTTGGATGATTTTACCGATTGAAATTCTTTGGTTGGTGAAGCAATCGCAACAAGACTTTCAACGCCGACAAAAACTTTGAGTAAAGCGAACAAAATTTAAGGCCCAAAACTCAGGGATATAATTTTTAAGCTTTACCTTTTGATATAGAGTGAATTGAGGTCCTCAAGGTCAAGCGATACTCAAGTATCTTCTCCAATGATCCCTTTTTATTTTACATGCAGCAATAAGTGGTATCAGAGTGTAATAACCTCTTTAAGGTTCCTTGTATGTAAACGCACTACTATTTTTTGGTTATCCGCACGATAACAAGATTTCAAGCTCTAATCTTTTGGCCTATATCAGCCTCGAAAAAGGTGGAACAGAAGATGGTTCAAAGACACTCTTGAAGACGTTGGATAATAATACTGCTGAATGCCTCCCTATAACGGTTTGAAAGATAATCGTGAGAGAAACTCATCAGACATAGAAGCAGGTGATGTTGAGCCTTACTTTAATGGTTATAACGACAATTTATCATCAACTGCTCCATTGATTCTCAATGATTCTACAGACATCGAGCTTGTTCCATCGACAACGAGAGAACAACATGACTTATTGTACTTACAGGAGTTGAATGATGACTTGTTACCACAAGGGCGTCATTTGGGAGTCTTTGCTGTAATGGTCAACTTCATTAGTAGAATTTTAGGTAGTGGTATCTTTGCAACTCCCGCGTTGATCTATAACGATGTCGGAGGTTCACCATTTCTATTCTTTCTTGTTTGGGTAATAAGTGCACTTGTTGCGTTATCCGGTCTATACGTTTACTTGGAGTTGGGAAGCTTGATTTCAAGAAATGGAGGAACCAAGACCTTTTTGGAGTTTTTATATTACAAACCAAAGATGTTGATCAGTGTTGTTGTGAGTATTTATAGTGTGTTATTTGGATTTGTCATTTCCAACGCATTAATATTTGGCAAATATTTTCTCTTCTCTGTGGGACTTGAAGACGTGGATGATTCATCTTCAAGATACTGTGGATTTGTTTTGGTTTTAGCCAGTCTAATCGTTCATACAATTTCCATCAAAGGTGGTACCTTCATACAAAACCTTCTTGGAGCTTTGAAGTTGATATTGTTGATAGCTATGGGTATTGTTGGTATTTATTCAATTTTACCTTCGGGTATTACCAATATTGAAAACCAGTTGATAAAGGATAATTTTTTTAAAGTCAAAACATCTGTTTCCATCTCTTCATTTGCATCAGGCTTATTAAAAGGCTGTTTTACAATGGCGGGTTGGAGCTCTGTGCACACATTAACCGGAGAGATCAAAGATCCAGTGAGAACAATGAGAATTTCGGGTCCTTTATCGTTGATAATTGTATTCATCTGTTACTTATTTGTCAATCTATCTTACCTTATAGTTATCCCATCGAGTCAATTGTTTGATAGCGGTGAGATGGTGGGCAGCTTACTATTTTCGAAAATCTTTGGATCAGAATTTGGACGGCAGTTTTTAACCTTGAGTATTGCATTGTGTGCTGGTGGTAATGTTTTTGTTGTCATGTATTCTGCAGGAAGGATGAACCAAGAAGTGTTCAGGGAAAATTTCTTGCCATTTTCATCAAAGTTCCTGGGTAACTGGCCGTTCTTGACACCATTCCCTGCAATGTTTATCTGCTGTTTTATAACATCGATCTTTTTGTTAGCACCTCCTCCTGGAAATGTTTACAACTATATTGTCAATTTGGAAAGTTATACCGGACAAATATTCATACTATTGGTCTCCTTCGGAATTTTTATATTGAGAAAGAACTATCCAAATTTGAAGGCACCAATAAGATCTTCAACTACGGGAACTTGCTTCATCATAAAATTTTCGTTGTTCATATTATTGGGTCCATTCGTACCTGCTGCTAACAGTTCTTTTTGGATAACTGATGGGTTTTTGAACTACGGGATTGCAAGTTTGATTTTCATTCTATTCTGTTGTTGCTATTGGCTAGTCTTTTTCATAATTTTACCTGCTATTGGTGGTTATACGTTAGTTCAAGAGGACATTACAATGAATGATGGATTAACTATGAAAAAATGGGTGAAAGAATATTTTTGATATAGGGAGATTTTTTGTTTGTAAACTAGACATACTATTGATAATTTTCAATAAACGTTGCAATATTAATCTCAAATGATAAACGTTGACCGTCGAGATAAAAAGTCATGATGCTGCAAATATCTCTCTTGATATCTTGAGTTGCTGTTAAAAACTGCATGGATTTTTCTTTAATATAGTAAAAAAATCAACTAAGGATCTTTATCCAATAACTTTTGCATTCTTCAAACACCCCCTGATATAATGAAAAATACGAAAGCCATCGAGCATAGACAACAGTATTAGTGAAAAAATTGATGTACTTGCTTGCCTTAAAGCTATTATTCAAACGTTATGAGCTCTCTCCATAGTAGAGCAGAACAATAAGTGTTTGATCACTTTTTGTCTTTCTGATGCTGATGGTCTCCGGGTTAATTAGCCAATATATGAAAAAAGGCTAACATTTCAGTGCTGTTTTCGCAACTGTATTATGCCGTTAGTAACACTTGCCGAATTTGACACATCATCTAATCATCCTACCCTCCCCAATCGGCATATACACCCCCCTCCCATAAGTAACTGTCTGATAATTTGACAATTGTATGATTCAAGAGATTTTTTTTGTTTCCAATTGAAAAGGAAAATGACCAACAACTTGGCCACTTTGGAATGCACCATTTCTAATTTCTCGAAATGAAAGAATAAATCTATTGTATGTCAAATTCGATAATGGGCTGAATCGGCTGACTTTCAATACGGCAGGCGTCGATACCAGCTCATTCTTCAACTCTAAACATGATCGGTCAACATGTGATTGAGTTTGAGCGGTCATTCTGCTACTTCTGATTCGAACTTCTCACCAAATTTCAGTCACTGACACCAGTTGTCTTTTTCTTGTTATTGTCCTATAAGATTAGTGTCTGCACAACGTGCTAAGATGACAACTTTCATATGATTCTGGAGCAGGAGTACCTAGAACCTAATATTCCAGCCGTGAACACTGGATAAATACCTTAAAATATTTCAAAGGTCTTTTCACTATAAGGTTCAAACCATACGGTTGTTTGGCTTATGGTCTCGTATAAACTCTCCCAGTTCCTAAAACAAACTTCTTCAAATCACAGCTTTACAAGGCTTATAATTTTGACGTTTGGATGTTTATTCTTGGATAACAGCTTATTCAAAGTTAAGGTTAAGAATTTGAATAAGAACCATCGAAGGATATTTTTTTATTCCAGAAAAAAATTGTTATTTTTTTTTATCTAATTTCAGCTTTCTAGCTTCCAAGTTACGACACCTGAAGAGCATCATGAAAGGATAGTTTGAACAGGATCGATAAGTGGAAAGGATCACTGGAAGAAAAGCTTTTTCACTTCGAGTACATGTACCGCTGAAACTCGATCCGTTGAGAGATGGTGTGCAAGTGAGCTTGGGAGCGGCCTTCTCCTGAGGTTCTCTTTTCTGAGCAAGTTGTCACAATCGCCCCCTTCACAGATGGTGAATCGATTTTCAAGTGAACATGGCTTCTGGCATGTGAAAGTGGCACTGAAGTAAAGGGCTGCACTTGGGTTCTTCAGAAAGAACATGGGAAAGCAGCTTTCGAACGAGGTGATCCTAGCCAAACGGCTCGTAAAAGGCTCGTAAAAGGCTCGTAAAAGGCTCGGACCGTACTCCCAAGTTACATCAACAACTGACACTTTACGTGCTATTATCTCACCCAGCCTTCCATCTCCCCTCCAACTCTTCTTCAACCTTCTCTTGGACCTTTGATAAGATTTAAGAAATCGTGCTGTTTCGGCTACTTGATGAAAAAGTAAACGTGGATGTTTAAGGTTTTTGTCTCTCTCTTTAAGGTTAACCAAATGCAACACTAGGTTGCAAACCCTGTGATACACTATAGACTTACAGGCAGAAATAGAGGAAAATCCTAGTAGCGACTTCTTAAAAATTACAACCACGCTAAACAAGTTCTTTCCAGAAGAGAGTGCTCATTTCTATTTCTGATTCTCCCTCAATACTTTTTGGGTTTCTCCCTACAGGGCGGGATAAGCATGCTCAAAGAAAGGTAGTGCGCATCAACACGCTCCTGCATGACTAACTACTGGTTTCAGAACAGGACCTAATGATGCATTCCGAAAAAAATATGTATGTTTATGATTCACTTGGAAGTACGGATCAACTGCTTGGATCAAGGTAGTGCGCAACGATGCTCGTAATTTGCAACCCGGTTTCTCTTGTGACGACGTAGTGGAGCTGGCTTCGGCAAGTCGCAAGAGCTTGTCCAGCAGATCTAAAATTATAAGGTTTAGTGTTTTTTGTTGGACGAAAAGGGGCACAAGCAAAAATAGTTATTTGTTAACCTACAGCAAGGCTCAAGGAGAAGGAAAATATAATCTCCGCTGTTGTTGGTTTTCTTTTTCTTTGTGCTTCTGTTTGTTGCAGACACCAAAGAGTTCTGGAAAACGAAATGGAAATGAGCTTTTACGATTGGAAGTTGGGTGACAAGAGGATGCGCGACCCCTTTATCGAAAAGTTGGTTGTTGTTGCAAAGTTGCCAGTCGATACGCTGATGCACTGTATCACATTGAAGAGGTATTTTGTGGTGATGGCGCAAAATTTAGCGACCGGCAGGGAGTAAGACATGGTAGTGATGGTAGTATACAAAATGATGGTATAGGTATACGAGAGAGAGAGAGAGAGAGAGAGAGAGAGAGAGAGAGGTAGAAAACAAACAAACGGGGAATAGGATGAAATGAGATAAATAAATCAAACTAGAATAATCACAGGTGAAAAAAAGTGAAAAAAAATTGGGGACTTCACCTGAAAACTCAAAAACTGAAAGCAAAAAAAAAACCAAAGCAAACAGACCATCACAACTAGCTTCTGCCTTTGGCGATAAAGGCATCCTTGGCAGACTGGATCAAGACATCCAACTCACCAGAGTCCTTACACATTCCATAAAAGACCGAACTTTCATCGGAGATCAACTTGTATGGATCCTCGTACTCAACAACTCTTCCATCATCCATGACTAAAATCTTATCGTAGTCGATAATCGATCTCAATCTATGTGCAATTGTCAAAATAGTACTACTTGAGAACTCTTCTCTGATAGTGTTTTGAATTTTGGCATCTGATTGATAATCAATTGACGCTGTTGCTTCGTCTAAAAGAATAACTTTTGGCGATTTTAGCAAAGATCTTGCAAGGCAGATCAATTGACGTTGACCTTGTGAAAGATTAGATCCACCCTCTTGAACCTGGCTTGACAAATCTAAAAACTTGTTTGTGTTTTCCTTCACTTGTGGTGTGAATGAAGGTTGTATTGAACGATTGCTAAGAACTTGCTCCAATTCTTCTTCTGTGAGCAAGTTGACTCTTTTCAATGCCTTGAAGATCTGTTCATCTGTGTATTGTTCGAATAAATCCAAGTTTGATCTCACTGTACCTGTGAACAACGTTGGATCTTGTGGAATAATGGTTATACCCTGACGCAAAGTGCGCAATCCAATCTTGGTGATATCAACACCGTCGATTAAAATAGTACCAGTTTCTGGATCCAAAAATCTGAAAAATGCAGTAATAATAGTTGACTTACCAGCACCTGTTCTACCAACAATACCAACTTTAGAGTTTGGTGAAACTTTGAATGAGACGTTTTTTATGACTCTTGGTAAAGTTGGAGCATATCTCAAAGACAAATCGTTAACCTCTATAGCACCTTTATCAGGCCATGATGATGGAGGTTCAGTCTCTGGAATATAAGCAGGTGGCTCTTGTTCAATTTTCAAATATTCTTGCAACCTTTCGACTGAATTCATATTCATTTCAAAATTGGCATATAACCTAACAAACCAAAGTGCACTATCAGTGAATGTAATGGCATAAGATAATGAGATACCAGCAAGACCAGCATCCAAGTGGTCGACACCAACTAAGATGAAAACTCCTGCAAAAAATGTAATCAAAGCACCAACACTATCAACACGGAATGACAACCATCTATTGGCAACCCACAAATAGAAAAAAGGTCTATTATTCTCATCGATTTTGCTCAAATTTTGAAGCATAAATCTACGTTCATCACCATAAGCACGAATTGTTGGAACACCAACTAAAGTTTCTGTGAAATGTTGATGAATTGGAGATCTTGTGATGGAATCAAAACGCTTCAATTCTCTTGAAGTGGATAAGTATAATACTCCGATGGCATAGTATAAAAATGAAACAACTATGGCAAAAATAAGGAACCCAGGAGTAATTAAGCAAATTAAAATAACCGTCGAGATACATTGAATACCAGACATAAAGAATCCTTCAGCATATGGGGCCAACTCTTGATCGACCGATTCGATATCCTTCGAAAATCTATTCATGATACGCCCGATTGGTGTTGCATCAAAAAATCTCAATTTTGCCCTCAAAACAGTATCTAACATTTGAACAAAAATTCTTTGGGAGGCTTGAATACCACCAAAGAATGTGATGATGATACGCGAACATGCAACCAATGTATACAAAAGACCTATCAAACTATATGTTCCAATATAGTAGAGCGTACCATGAGTTGAAGAGCTTGCACTCCCCATAATTCTAAATGCTTCACCGCCAATTATTGGTTTTGTCCAATGAACTTCAGTGAATATTCTTGAAATAGGAGTCACTAAACCTTCAAGGGCACCGTCATACAATACTCTGACTGTATCAACTGCCATTCCTGATTCACTTGCTGTGGTCCATTCACGTAACCACCAAGATTGTAACATATAAATCAATTGTGAACCACACATAGTAAGTATAAGTGATGTCCAAATCAACCAACCACCAAAATTTTTATAGTAAAACTTGTAAACATCTAATGAAACAGAGCCATCACTTTTGGTTTCTTCTTCGATTAACTTCCCTTTTGGCAGAGAGTTAGATTTAGTAGCATCATGAACTTGTTCTTCTGGTTCTTGTGATTGGTGTTGTTCGGCTATTTCTATGTTATCAGCAATAACCTTTTTCAATTTTGCTTCAATGCTTGCTGCGCTTATCTTGGAACTTCCATTCTCACCTTTGATATTGGTAGAAGATTGAACGCGAGACATAACACTAGCTTTGATCATCTCATCGTCACCCAAATCACCAGATTCTAATAACGCAAACGCAGTACCTTGATTTTTGACACGTCCATTCTCCATTATTACAACCCAGTCAGCTTCAGTGACTGTCAATGCGACGTTGTGTGAGACCAATATACAAGTACGACCTTGCATCAAAGGACCAGTTATACAATTTTCATAGATCCACAAAGCGGTATGAGAATCAACAGCTGAAAGACAGTCGTCTAAGAGGAGGTGTTTCGATGAAGAATATAGAGCACGAGCCAACGAAACTCTCTGCTTTTGACCACCAGATAAGGTGATACCCTTTTCACCAATTTCAGTTGAGTCACCGCCATCAAGAATTTCAAAATCACGGGATAAACCACAAGCTTCAACGACTGAATCATAACGTTCTTGACTGAAAGGAGCTGCAAATACAATATTATTTTTGATTGTATCATTCAACAACCAAGCAGCTTGTGAGCAGTATGCTATTGAATCTGTCAACCCAGTAATTGGGTCTGCAACTATCTCATCTCTCGGTAAAATACCTGGTAAGAAAACGTGGCCATCAGTCAACTCCATTTCACCTAATAAAGCCAATAACAATGATGTCTTTCCTGAACCTGTAGCTCCGACGATAACGTTCAACTTACCCTGATGGAAGGAAATATTCAAGTCCCTCAATTTGAAATCATCTTGAGCATTCTTGTCCCAAGCAAACGAAGCGTTTTCAAAACCAATGTATGGAGAGTTTGGACCTCTTGGATGACTCAATTGTTCATACTTTGTGGTATCTTCTTCTTCAAGGAAGGATTGAACACGATCTATAGAAACCTTTGATTGAACCACCAAAGACATCATGTCTGCGAGTTGATCCAATGGGTTACGCAATAAATTGAACAATGACAAAGCGGTGAAAGCAATTGGGGCTGTTAATGTGTTGCCTTCAATGACGATAAAACAGTAGAATGAAACCAAGGTGATAAGCGTTGGAGTCAAAAACCAGGCAATCGTAGAAACAGACCAAAGATAACATCTGACTTTCAACTTGTATATTTCATCCTCACGAATCTTCAAGATTGCTTCAGCAAACTTTTCCTCCCATGCAAAAAACTTGATGATTCTGATGCTCTGGAAAGTTTCGTTTAATTTTTGAATTCTCTTATCGGTGATTTTCAACATTGACCCTTGAAACTTACCAAGAGTCATTGCAATATAGTAGTTGACTGGAAGAAAAACAATAATAACGACTGAACCAACTAATGCTGGCCAACCTAATAATTGGTATAATAAGGTGATGGCAACTGTGATCATTAAAAGTGAGTTGACAAAGTAATGTAAATAAGCACAAATTTCAGAGACCTTGAAGGCATCAACTGCCATCAAGTTAATGATGGCACCCAACTCTGATTTGGCTTTTGGTTCTGGTTTTGAGGTCTCGGATAGATCACTATCAGACTCTAAATCAGCAACTGTCAATGATACAGTCGACTTCTTATCTTCATCATCATCTTCAGTTTCTTCTTGAACTTGAACCTGGTCAATGGAAATTCTTCTTCTAAGAGCCTTAGCATAGACCTCACCAATGATAATGGCTCTCATTCTAGCACACAATCTTCTTCCCAAAAAAAGAGACCGCCCACTGACAATTGATGAAAACAATTTGAAGAACAACATCAAAAAGACAAACAACCACGCTAAAGTTTTTGGTGTTGATTGTTGATCTTCAACGTATTCCAAAATTTTCTTCAACAAAACGGTTGGAGCAAAAACTAATAATGAATCCAACAAAGCCCATGAAGCTTGAACAAGCAAGATAGACCTGAAAAACTTAACAAGCCTGCCAGCAAATTTCATGTCCGACTTCATTCTTTCGAATTTTTGAACAATAGTGAAAGAATAGTCATCTTGTGCCAATCCCCAAACGTCGTTTGATTTCATTGGTGACTTGTAAGCGCCCATCACCATTTTATCCAAAAATTCATAGCTCATGAGTGAGAACAAACTTGACAGTGGTTCTGGCGATGGAGTGACATTATCATCAGTGACATAGATTCTGGCTGGTTTGTCACCAATTTTTTCTGAATAGATGGTGACAAATAAAGTTGCAGTGAACAAGAAGTGAGCAATGTAGTAATACGTGACAATTGGAGTTTTAGTGTTACCGATAAGAGCAGACCTAAACATCAATGCACTAGGAATCATATCAGCAGTGTATACGATTACTGACTGCTTCCATAAGTTTGGTAAATAATTCGATCCGACACTTTTGAGGTTCAAAAGACGCGAAGAAGAAAGTGCAAGCGCATATAACCAAATCAGCAATGTAATTTTAGTGTTCAATGGGAAAGACTCCCATTCTTGGCCTAATGAAGGGAAAACAAACGATCCGATTGAAATCGCAACTTGGCCAATAACCAGGATTTCTTCAATACAAACTTTGATTCTCTCACCAGATGATCTGAAAAGTAACTCAATGTGTGGATCACCTTCTTTTCCCTTCAAATTCAACTGCTTCAAGTCAAAGTGTTTGGCAGAGATATCTTCACTTTCGTGCTGCACTTCGGCGGCACCGTAATCATTTACTTCTGAATCGTATTCAATTGGGATTGTTGACGAGGATGACGATAATAGCGGTTGAGTTTCCAAGTTCTGTGACAAATGTGATTTTGGAATGTTTCTGAGCAGCAATCTTATCAAGACATATACGAGTGAAACAAAAGCAACCGTGGCAGGTACATAGATCTCTAAGAGAGTATGTCTACCACATTCTGTGAAATCGTCATACTCAAACCATTGAGACAATGGACAAGACATAGCGGCTAAGAGAAGTTGAATCTATACAATAAAACTTGTTATGTAGGTGTCCAAAGTGTACTTTAATGAAAACTGATAAAAGTTTGGACTCTTGAGGCAACTTGATATCTCGGTTAGGTGCTAGGCAAGAATACAAATGAATAATTGGATGAACTGAAAGCAGAAATTGATTGCTTTAGCTACTAGATCCTCAACGAATTTCTTATGTTTCCGATTGGTAAAATGAAGAGTTACACTTCAAAATGGCTATTGTACTTACTTGCCTTTATATCTTTAAAAGCGGTAAAATTCACAGTAGCAAATTTGGTATTTAGTTTTCTATTTTTTTCGCTTTCATAATCGCGCTTGGTAAAAAAAATCCATTTTCTGCCGTCTCGTCGAATGGATAGCGATTTGCCAGCCAGCCAGTCTTTGCTCTCGGTTTTCTCAGACTCCGTTAGCGATAACCAAGCCATTGGGATTTTCATCTTTGTATTTTCGAGGGTGCTGGCAAAAGCTCGAGGTTTCGCTCTTATTAGGGGTACCAAGTAGATGCTATTCGATGATTCTCCGGCACCCAGTAGCTCATATTTCACAATCGGGCTGCGACTCAGGACCATGATTGTGATCAACGGTTATCTTTTGTCTGTCTTCCTTTTCATCTTTCTCTACAATTGACTGCTCCAGGGAGTTCAGGTGAAGAGCTTGATCTTAGATTGGGGCAATATGCAGTTGCCTGTAGATGTCTCTCGAGTCGCTAGCTGTCTTTCTCCATTATTGAAACCAGCTTTATTAGTGAGGCACAAGCCGTAGAGCCCAGCACGATACAAACTACAAGGGTCCCATAGCTGCAATCGATCTATCTACAACTCGATGTTTGAAACGCAAAACCAAAAACAGTTTTTAATTAATTTATTTTATTATATAGTATGAAAAAGAAACATCAGATTAAGTAGAATCCTACTAGGAAACCTAATCTGAGGTCTTTTGAGTACCACGTAACAAACCAGTTCTTCTGGCGGCAATAAGACCAGCCTTTTGACCTGGGACAGCACCTCTAGAGATAGTTGAAGCCTTACCAATATGTTGATGGTTACCACCACCATGTGGATGGTCGACTGGGTTCATAGCAACACCTCTGGTCTTTGGCCATGAGTTTCTCTTGACCTTGTACTTGTGGAAAGCTCTACCAGCCTTCAACAATGGCTTATCAATTCTACCACCACCGGCAACAACACCGATAACACCTCTGGCATCTGATCTGATGATCTTCTTAGCACCTGATGGCAACTTGACTCTGGTCTTACCTTCATCAACGTTGTGACCAATGATGATGACGTAGTTACCTGAAGTTCTACCCAAAGCACCTCTGTCACCTGGCTTTTCTTCAACGTTTGAAACGATGGTACCTTCTGGCATTGAACCTAATGGCAAAACGTTACCGACGTTTAATGAGGCCTTCTTACCAGCATAGATAAATTGACCGGTGTAAACACCTTCGTTAGCAATGAAGATTTCTTCACGTAACTTGTACTTGTATGGGTCACGGAAAACAACCTTAGCTAAAGGAGCACCTCTACCTGAATCGTGGATGATAGACTTGACAACACCACGAATGTAACCGTGACGTTCAGCATAATCTAAAGTTCTTAATCTAGCAGCACCTTGTCTTAATCTGGTGTGGGATGTGAAGATTGAACCAGCACCCTTTCTTTGATTACGAATGACTCTACCTGTAATAATTCAAACAGAAAATTGAAAATTGTTAGTATTAAAGCTCAAGAGCAAGTGAAAAAAAACATTTGCGTAGAAGGAGAAGAAAGAGCATTTCAATGAAAACCTGAATGCACTTGCTGCTGGTGAAATCTCTGTGGTAATCAAATATCGAGGACTCATTCTATGATCTTCGCTTGCTTGTTGATTATTTGACATGGTTTACTTTTGTGAATGCGAGTTCTGAAATCTTCAGTCTTGTAGATTCAAACACTATCCTTGGAAAGACTTGGTGGTCCACTAATGATCTTAAGATGTTATTGGCATACAAAATTCACTCTAATTCAAAGCTGGTTGCAAAGTAATTTTCGTCGGATCCACAAGGCCTTCCAGAGTAGGATTATTGTCTTTAAGCATGAATATACATAGCATGATTCGGTTAAAATAACCGGTCCTTTTTCACCTGGTTTGTCTTGTTTGGTGGCTCATCATTTCAAAACTGCGATTCCAACCTTCAGTTCTTTGAATCCGTTAGGTCCTACTCAAAGTGCTACTCTTGATCGCAATCTATCTTGTTTCATCTCTGTTCCTCTCCTAGCTAACGATGTTTACACTGCTGTTTATCCACATACCCATTTTGGATTATATTGGTTTTCTATAAGATCTTAAAAAGGATTATACAAGATTCTCTTAATCAAATTGATATATATACAATTACTTTTGTATATATCGAAAAACCATAGTAAAACCAACATACAAAGTTTCACAGGCCATAACCTTAGAGCCCACAATCAGCCCCTGAAATTGAAATTTTACGAAAAAAAAAAAATCTGAGTTGAA
The DNA here is from genome assembly GCA_003706045.2 of Peterozyma toletana. Lineage (NCBI taxonomy): Eukaryota > Fungi > Ascomycota > Pichiomycetes > Alaninales > Pachysolenaceae > Peterozyma > Peterozyma toletana. The sequence continues at coordinate 114,453 of PPKG02000025.1, read as the reverse complement.
AAGTAGTAGTGCATAATATACCAAGTCTGTAAAACACAGTCACAATTATTCTGGTGTAAGAATGTTAACAGAGTGTAAGCCGGGATTGCATGCCTTTTAGTAGGGCTAAGAGCCATAGCAGAAAAACACTCAGATAGGAATCAAGATCTCGCGATAAGGAGAATAATAGATAAGGATGCATGACTACAGAAAAGCTCAGATTTGAAAGCATTGGAGTAAATATACTATTAGATATTATTAATACAGCTATATAAGTACAAAAAAAGTGAAATGATAGCAATGAAAAGGGCAAATATTAAAAAGAAAAGAAACAATGCAATACAAAACAAAAATAAAACAAACAAAAAAAAGCAAACCATCCTTACAACCCACTTCTTCTTCAGTCTTCTTGATAACCCGAATGATTGAATAAATTCACGAAAATATAACAAAAACTTTGATTTCCTTCATATTTGTTACTTTCCCCTTTAAATTGATAACTTTTTTCTTTTTTTTTTTCTTCATCTCGTATTAATAGCATGCATTGTTGAAAAAGAAAAATTGGCTCTCCTTTTTTTGATCATTAAGAACTAGCTTCAGCGGAAGTCTCTTCCTCCTTAACTGGTAAAGCATCAATGGCAACAGCAACAATGATTTCTCTTCCATTGACTTCGGCACCATTGAATTTGGTAACAGCATTGTTTTTATCTTCCTCGTTGGAGAATCTTACAAAACCAATACCTCTTGTTTTGATTGGCTTACCTTCTTCAATCATTGCTTTGTAGATGTGGGAAGGCAATCTTCTTCTTGGGACTTCTGACCAAATTGGATTAAACTCCTTGAATAACTCCAACAAATCTTCCTTTGTATAGGTGAACTCCAAATTTTTGATGAAAACTGTATCTTTTGATTCGGTACCTTCAGCCAATGGCAATTTTGTGACTTTTACCCTTCTTGCTCTTGCAGGTTTGCCACTCTCACTACTTTGTTCGGTTTCAGCACTGGAAGGTTCGCCTTCGACGGCTGACTTGTTTGACTTTCTCTTTCTTGGAGCTCTCTTAGACTTTGGTTTGGCTTCGGAGTCTTCGCCATCTTCGGATTCGCCTTCTTTCTTCAGCTCGGCAGCCTTTGGCTTTCTGGTACGTGGCTTGCTTTCTGTCTTTGGTCTTTCCGGTCTGGTGAGAGCTTCTTTTATTTCAATTGTTCTCGATTTGAAGTCCTTGTTGTTGAACTCGTCAATGGCCTTGAGAGCCTCGTCCTTGGACGAGAATGAGACAAAGCCAAATCCGGAACCGATTTCTACCAACTCTCCACTTCTTCTGGTCTTTCTTTTAGGGATTTCAACTGATTGGCTGAGATCGGAAATAACGTTTGTTGTGGCAATAATGTTAGTACCAAAGTTTGAATTCCAAAGTGGATGGGTGTGACTGCTGGTTAGCAGTCACCAACAAAAAAATAAAAATAAAAATACAATAAAAGCACAGAGCTTAGAGTACTTACATGGAGTAGTTGGAGAATAACTCGTTTAATTCTTCTTCGGTGACGTTGAAATCAAGGTTACTGATGTAGATTCTGCCATCGATGATGGTTTGCTCGGTTTGTTGAATTGGCTCTTCTGTTGACATTATGGAACACGTATATCTAGGTAGCTGGTGTGGCGTTAATAAGCTTGAGATGATGGTATACAAGTTTTAATTGATCGATTATAGGTGCTAGGTCTTAGGACTTGATTATCGTTGTACTCCTTAGCTGATGAGAAGATGCAAAAAATTAACCGCTGTCAATTTTTCTGTTTTGATTTTGGACGCAATATTGTGTGGCAAAAAACCCAAAAAAACGACAAAGGAGAAAAAAATCAAATGGAACAAATCGAACAACAAAGAACAAGTCGAAGAAGTGAGAAGATGGATGATTGAGCAGTGAGGTGATGTTGGTACCCATTTCGTCATTGAAGGGACAGAAGCCAATGTGGTGTGCTCGCTCAACTGACTCAGTGCATGCAGGGTTTGACAGTGATGAATCTGACGGATCTAGTCAGCCAGAGGTGATGGATCGCTCCCTGTGGGTGAACCAGAGTGTAAAGTATCACCATCCCGTCCCACAACAATATATATAAATATATATATATACTCTATAATGCCTTACGCTCATATACACTCATATACTCACATATATATATATATATATATACATCTTGACATCTGAATCCGTGTGTGGGTGTTTTATTTTACTCTGCCTCTTGTTTAGCTGTGCTACGCAGAGATACAAGTGCTGCTAACCCCCTTTGTGCCAATGGCGGTTACACCCACAGGTCTTGATGCCAAGCAGCCGGCCAACTCATTCACTCACTTCAGGTTGGGGGACGCTTTTAGCACTGGGAAAGGCGTGTTATCCCATTAGCGGTATCGTTATGGGAAACACAAGGCGCCCTCCTGCCCTACATGCCGAAGTCCAAAGCTACACAAGCCTGACTCGACTGGATGCACCCAATCTTGCATCATGATTATGCCCTATCCTGTTCTTGTTTGCTTTCTGCTTCCTGGGAGCACCCACCACACCATTCATTACCAACGTAAATATTGTAATTGGCTTAACCGCCCGTCTGCCAATCCTGCTACTCATACGCACTATGGAACGGGCTATTGACCCGTGTAATTTGATTCCAGCCAATAAAATTCAATTTTTATCGAATTTTTCAGCATCTTGCACGACTCCATACTTGGAAGAGAAGGGAAGGAAAAAAATTGTACATAGATACCAAACGGTATACTTGTTGTGGTTGGACCAGGTCAATTTCAGCCATTATTAGACAAACATATAATCAACTTACTCCCACTCCATAATGTCAGCCGTCTTGAGAGAATTAATAGAATCAGTTCAATCTTTCATTCCAACCGTAGCCTACGCTGAAGAAGTACGTTAGATATTTTGTGAAGGTGAGAGAAGCTTGATGTTATTTCCACCACTGCAGGTTGTTTGTGACCGCGGTTTTGCGGTCTTGTTGTAGTCAGAGTCAGCCTTGGTGAGTTTGCCATCCTCCTGATCATGGTGAGGTGCATGGTAGGCGCTCTTGATTCTGGGTTATCGCAAACCGTGGAAAGTGAAAAGAAAACGCAGAGGTTGGAGAGTGTTTCAAAATATATTCCACTTCAGTCTCAATTGAGCTGTGTTTCAGTATCTGGGTCACAAGATACAATGACAACCCTGGTGGTGGAACTAAGCATTTGCTGCCAGAAAGATAAGATTCAGTACTAACAGCTTTTTGATTTCCAACTTTTTTCAAATTGAACAGCCAGAAGAAGAAGAAGAAGAAGAAGAGGAAGAAGAAGAAGAAGATGACGAAGATGACGAAGATGAAGAAGAAGCTGAAGATCAAATGCTCACCATGACAAAGGAATGCCAACAAACTCCAAAATGTGCCCCATACTTACATCACTTCCACGAATGTACAGAAAGAGTCACAAAGGAGATGGAAGAAGAAGGTTACGCCGAAAAGCACTACAAGGAAGATTGCGTTGAGGAATTTTTCCATTTACAACATTGTGTCAACGACTGTGTCGCTCCAAAATTATTCTACAAATTAAAATAAACAATGCAATATTCCATAATTGAAGATTTACGGATTTTGAAAGAATGGACTAAGGAAATTAGTTGATCAACCATAAAGGGAGGAAAAAAATAAGAAAATCGATGTTTGCACCATGATTATAGACTGAATGTGTTTTTTGTTGTTTTTATAAAAGGCTAAACAACTCTCAATTTGATTTTACTTTATTCTGTGTTTGCTTGACTTATGAAAAAAAAGATTGGTTTTGTTTAGAACTCTGTTGATTTCCCTTTTTTTGGCTATCTTCAAATTTCCCTTCTGTTCTCTTCAAGAAAAAAAAAATTTATATATATATCTCACATTCCAACTTGTTTTTATCAGTTTCCCATCCACCTTTTTCTCTATTATTTTTAATACATCTAACGTCCATTATTTATAGAATTTTTTTACGTCCGTAGATGCTATTCCGCTCAAGATTTGATTTTGGCTGATTGAGTTGTTTTAATCACCGTACGTCAAAGTCATAACTGCACAAGGCTTTTCACCAAGATGATAAATAGAAAGATTTAAATGAGTTAAAAGTTTTTGTTTCTTGCTATATACTACAAAGCGTTACTGACTGATAATAGGTAAAATGATTTATTAAATGTTTAAACAGTTAAAAGACACACTTAAGCCTTAAGAGCAGAAGCAGCGGCAGCAGCCTTCTTAGCAATCTTATCTTGAGCCTTTGAACCCATGATACCACCACCCCAGTGTCTTCTTGAGTCATCATACTTTTCAGTAAAGTTAGCGTTGATGGTTGAAACCAACTTAGCTAAAGCAGCTTCATCTTCTGGCTTAACTTCGGTTAAAGCAGCAACTGATGAGGTCTTCTTGTGAACTAAAGTTCCCAATCTAGCCTTACCCTTGATGATACAGTATGGGACACCCATCTTTCTACATAAAGCTGGTAAAAAGACAACCAATTCAATTGGGTCAACATCGTTGGCAATAAGGACCAACTTGGTCTTCTTGTTTTCGATCAATGAGACAACGTGGTTTAAACCGTACTTGACGACAAATGGCTTTGATGAGACATCTTCCTTGGTCTTACCTTCGGCGATGGCAGCAGCTTCCTTTGTTAATCTTTCCTTCTTTTCAACGGCAGTTTCTGGTCTGTACTTGTTGAACAACTTGAAAGTTTCAGCAGCAGTGTTTCTGTCCAAAGTGTTTGAGAATTGGGAGATTGATGGTGGAACCTTTAATCTCAAAGACAAGATCTTCTTTTGTCTTTGTAATCTGACATATTCTGGCCATCTGACGAATCTTGACAAGTTCTTCTTTGGTTGGATTGATTGACCAATACCGAAGTTCTTTGGTGAAGCTTCGATCAAAGGGTTCTTTGCTGAAGCAGACTTTGATGATTTGTTAGCTAATGGAGCTGGAGCAACCTTCTTACCTTTTGGAGCCTATATTTAATTCATATAAAGAAATTCAGTTAGTATTTACACATTAATACTATTCCCTCACAAAAGTTTTCTCAAAATAATTATTAAATATAGTGTCATCATACTGCAAACCGGGTGGATTGACAATACTACTGCTCCTAGATCAAGAAAGAAAATAAATAAAAGGTGTCGTTGAGGATACATCGTAGTAACCTTGTTATTGAGTTCCTCAATATGCTTTATTTATTCATTAATTCAATCGGGCCTCGCACATGTTTATGACTGACTAGAAAAATCTAATTCAATTCTATTTCAAAGAAAACTGTTCACTTCTGAGGTTATTAACTACTCCAAACATACCATTTTGATTGTATTGATGATAGTGTTCAAAAATTGAATCTTTAAGTAAGTAAAACTTCTATACCATCAATATATGTAGTATAGTGAGACTCTTGAAAATTTTCAGAATTTTTGATCAAAACCTGAAATCCTCACAGCCCTTATGTTAATTTTCAAATAAATCAGAGGCTGTTGAAAATCAGTTTTGTCGTTAGTGTGTATAGGGCTAAGTGCCCTAATGAATATGCCAGATGGTGTATTGATCTTATTATGGGGATGATTGAACTGTACAAAGATTAGGTAGATATATAAATATAAGTGTTATATATATAAATGTTATATATACTTTACTCTGTAGGCACCATTTCTTTCAAGCTGACTGGAGTATCGAGCATAGATCGGGTGCCTCAAATGCAAATCTGATGAGTCGATCATGGGTGTTTAGCACCGTACTCCACTCCAAAAAGTCAACTCAACAAGTTGAATATTAATACCCCCTATTATTGTCGGAAATAACCTCTACCTTTTCAACGCCAATCTGTTCCTAGTTTTTGAAAAATCGCATGAAAGTTTACTTTTGTTAGCCTTTTTGGTCTCGAAATAATAATCAAGGCTATTCGTAGAAAGATTTAAAGAGTTGTTGCTTTTATTCTGAAGCAGACCAACTACTCCATCTAGCAGTTCATATACATACTAACAAAACTTCAAAGTTTTCGCTGTTGTCTTTCAAAATGGACATAAGATTGTCATTCTTGGGTGGTTCAAATTGACTATGTTAGTTGCAACCGATAAATTCTGATTATATGGAATGGGGATAAAAAAAGGTCTACTTTCCAACGATTCTGTTTGTCTGATATCAGACGATAAACATCCATACTTACGATTTTTCTTCTTTTCTTATAACAACTTTTCAGCAATCTAACTGCTTCATTAGCCAATGCAAAGTTGTTGCCAACCTGTTCGTTTCCCGTAGAATTTTTCCTTGCATCATCGCTTATTTTTTGCAATAAGGATACTTTGTCTTCTGTTTGTGCCAATCTCTCGGTGACAATCTTGTGGTATGCAATGAGCTCATCGTTTGTTTTTGAGGTAGTCAAGACTTTGAGTTCTAAAAAGATAAATACCAGCATGAAGTTGAGAAAGTTAGTGACTGTGATACCTAAAGCTATTCAGGAAACAAGGGGTAAGAGAAAATCAATACTAACCGCCATTCAAAACCTTGATCATTTTCTCCATTTCCGAGACTTCATCCTTCATTTGTTTGACTGTTTCCAAGTTTATATCATCCCCATCATTTTCCTCATCAATGACCTGGTTACAAACATAGAAACTTAGCTTTCCAAAGTTTTTACAAATAATCTCATTTTTCAAAGTCAACGAATCCAAAGCTTTAATGGCGTTTGGTTTCGAGACTTTGTTATGGAGGTTCAATACAATATCTTGAACTGAATACGGTCTGTACTGCTCAGTCAAGTAATTCTTGATTAGAGTTTCAGCTGTTGAAGTTGGAGGTCAGTTGTTACATTCGATTCTCAAAGGGATAGAAAGCCAGATTTTTCTTCTTGAGACAAAAGACATACCATCATCTCCTTTCAACTGAACTTCCTTCTGCTGTTTCTTTTCAATCTTGGGAGCCATAACTAAGTACTAGATGTTTGTTTGGATACTATTCTTTCATCACACAAACATTAGGATCTTAATACACCTTCAACTACAATTTCCCATATTTTTGTGAAATTGCGCATAATCGTCTACAAATCTTTCTCCCTTTAATATAATATAATAGCTATGATAAAACTATTTTCGAGCGTAAATAAGAGGAAAAATAATAAAACTATCTATTGACCAGGCATGGTCTCGAATCTCAAATCCCAACCGATTTCAGGTCCCAATTTTGGTAATACTTCAGCAACGCTTTGAACATCCTTATCACCTCTACCACTGATGGTGATGACCATAGTTTGGTCTTTGGTCATTGTCTTAGCTCTTTGAACAGCACCGTAAACAGCATGGGAGGACTCCAAAGCAGGAATAATACCTTCCAATTGTGACAAGAGTTTGAAACCTTCTAAAGCTTCAGCATCGGTGACTGCAATAAATTCGGCCCTTCCTGAGTCCTTCCAAGCGGCAAGTTCAGGACCAACACCTGGATAATCCAAACCAGCAGAAACAGAATGCGTGTCATGAACTTGTCCATCTGTATCTTGCAAAACATAGGTCTTAACACCATGGAAGACACCTGGGATACCAACGGTTAAAGTAGCTGAGTGACGTTCTGTGTCGATACCGTCACCACCGGCTTCACAACCAAGTAACTTGACTGATAAATCATTTTCGAAAGGAGAGAATGTACCTGTTGAATTTGAACCACCACCAACACATGCAACAACACAATCAGGCAACTTACCGTCATTCAATTCCAGGAATTGCTTCTTGATCTCTTGACCGATAACACTTTGGAATGTTCTGACCAAGATTGGGTACGGATGTGGACCAATTGCCGAACCGACAATATAGTGTGTTGTTGACAAATGCGAAACCCATGAACGGAAGGCTTCTGAAGTGGCATCTCTTAAAGTTTGTGTACCATTTGTAACAGCAACAACTGTGGCACCTAAGATCTTCATTCTAAAGACATTCAAGGCTTGACGTCTGACATCTTCAGCGCCCATATAAACTGTACATTCCATTCCAAACTTTGCACATGCTGTAGCAGTAGCCACACCATGTTGACCGGCACCTGTTTCAGCAATAATTTTTTTCTTACCCAATCTCTTGGCTATCAAGACTTGTGCCAATGCATTATTAATCTTGTGAGAGCCTGTATGATTCAAATCTTCTCTTTTCAAAAAGATCTGGGCACCACCTGCATATTCAGTTAATCTTTCAGCTCTATGCAATGATGATGGACGACCGATATATGAGTATAAGGCTCTAAATTCATCCCAAAATAACGGATCGGCAACGGCATCTTCGAATGCTGTTTCCAATTCTGCAAGACAGGCATGCAAAGCTTCTGGAACGTATTGACCACCAAATTCACCAAATCTTTGACTGTACTTATGTTTTTCCTCTGGTTTCGATGTGGTTGTAACAGATTCTGGAGCTGGAGTAGCCGACTTCAGCTTTGCAACATGATTCGAACCATCACCCAAAATACTTTTGACATATGAGTATGCTGTATCGTATCTTTTACCCTCTTCGGATTCACCAAGTAATGTGACAATCTTACTACCAATAACAACACCATCAGCCGATTCACCAACGTTCAAAAAATGCTCTCTTGTAGAAACACCAAATCCAACTGCCAATGGGATGTCACCGGTGAACTTTCTAACATGATTTGTCAAATCTGAAATTGAGTCGGAGACGGCAACTGCAGCACCAGTAGTACCCATTCTTGAAACAACATATATGAAAGAGTCGGCAATAGACGACAAAAGCTCCAACCTGTCGTCTGTGGTTGATGGTGCCACCAACGGAACATAACTCAATCCAGATTCAGTACAGTAGCCTCTGAACTTGACGGCTTCTTCAGGAGGCAAATCGACAACAATGTAACCGTTGGCACCGGCCTTCTTGGAATCCTGAATCATCTTCTGTTCGCCGTACCTCAAAATTGGGTTGTAGTAACCCATAAGGATGATTGGTACGGTCACACCTTGGCTTCTGGCCAGAGCAACCAATTCAAGACACTTGGCAACTGTGATACCGTTGTCCAAGGCCTGGGTGTTGGCCTTTTGGATAGTTGGCCCATCGGCAATTGGGTCAGAGAACGGAATACCCAATTCAATGATATCTACTCCACCATCTTGAAAACCTTTCAAAATTGGTACTGTATCTTCCATCGTTGGAAAACCGGCGGTGATGAATGTCACCAAGGCATTACGACCTTCTTGCTTGCATTTGGCAAACGTTTCCTTCAAAGCAGCAGACATGATTTCTTTACTTCTTTTGTTTGACTCCTAATCTATATCTCACTCAACACTTTGAACCTTGAACTCAACTATTGAGCCTATCTTTTTATAATCATGATTCACAAAGGTTATGACTCAAAACTTTTCGTTCACAACCGCGCATTTCGAAAGAGTTATCTCAGTAGAAGATTATGTAATCAGTCAAGAGTGGAGGCAGAACAGCAGTTGGTTTAGGGGAAGACGATGAAGCTCAAGATTCGAGTGTATGTGAGTCAGGATTCATACGTATGAAGGGTAAGAGTAAAGGGGGTTGCTATATGTGAAGATAAAGTGTTTTTTTTGATTAGGAAACGAGGAAAAACGGTGAGTGTTATAGTAGAATTGGCCTATTTGCATTTGAGCCCAAATTGTTCGAGTATCCACCAGCGGCTCCTCCAGGCGGTGGTGGTTGAGGTGCATTAGCACTGTTCATAGTCTGTGTAGTTGTTCCTGGGGTCTCGGTTTTCTTTGTTGTTTTCTTAGCAGCGGTAGCTGTCGACTTCAGCCTTGGCTTTCTTGCCGCCGTTTGCTTCTTCGCCAGAGCAACGCTTGCATTCGAGTACCCGATTGGCATGTGCTGTTGTTGCTGCTGCAACAATGACGGCTGTGGTTGTGGCACAAGCGGAGCTGTTGATATAGGAGGCGTTGACAGCAGCTGCACGTTATTTACCGGAGTTGAGTTGGTGCTCTTTGTGGTATAATCAGCTGAGCTGAAAACGGGTGTATCGATTTTGACAACCTGCTTGATCACCGTTGTCGATGGCCTCGTATCGATTTTCAACTCTTTTTTAGCGAACGTCACCACCGGTAGTATTTGATTATACCTCGCTGAATAACTATCAATCTCAACCTTCAATGCTGCTAACTTGTTGGCAACTTCACTGAAAAACTCTTGTGTGGTCTTGATATTGTGGTCTTCATTTATCGTAGCTATCATTCTCAAAAATGAAATCATCTCGTATCTCAAAGTGGATATTTTGCCTTTCAATAGTTGCATCTCTGTGATCAAATCATCGATATTGTATTTACCTTCCTCTAAGTCTTCGATTATGATCCTTTGAGGTATGGCCAATGCTTCCAGGTTGGAGACAGTGAAAGTTGGTGGGGAGTTCATATCCTAGGACTTGAAGTTCTCAGTTTCAAAACAAATCAAATATGCTTAACAAGAGCTTGCTTGAAAAGAGAACTAGCTTCCGTACTCATGGTTAAATATATGTAAATAGCATTAACAGAAAATTGACAAAGTCACTAGTTGAGGAATTGTATTGCGCACTACCAATATTTCCTATATATACCGCTACTACTTACTCTCTTGTAGCTCTTTCTCTAACCGTTATGGTGCTATCAGTTAATCTCCATTTCAAGTTGTAATCCTTCAGTAGTTGGGAGTAACTTTCACCAGTTATTCTCTCCAAATCATTTTTGCTGAATACGAAGTACGATTTTCCAATGTTGTTCAAAAAAGAGCTCAAGATAGTCTTTTCTCCATATTTCATAATCTTGTAGTTTTGTAAGCTGCTCTGCTCCAACAAATGCTTCCAGAGCACAAAATCTATATTCAGCCAGCACTCCAAGATGTTTCTCAAGCTTTTGCTATGGGACATGTACCTGAAGTAAAGCTTAAACGCTTTCAAGTTATCGTTGTTGTAGTGAGATACATGTAGAATAAGGTAAGTGGCAACTTCCTCCAATTCACTTTTTGTCAATAGACTCAGAGCCTTATCCAATAAATAGTTGATACTTGGTAAGTATGCCTGATAGTTTCCAATTCTTGTTGAGATCCTTGCCGAATAGAGGAAGACATCTTTTGAAAATTCATCCGGCGTCTTGTTCAACAAAGCTTCTCGCAAAACTCCTACAAATCAAAAGTACAAATCAAAAATGTTAGTACAAATTCAATCGCTGTTCCGTAGTGGGAGTATATACTTACTCAATGACATGAATATGGAATCTACCGATTTAACCCTCTCAGAGTCCCTGGGTTTGATCAGATCAACATCGCCCAACGACAACTTCTCGAACTCCAGTCTTAATTCATCTCTACTAGCACTATCCAAACAGTGTTTCACGAACTCCTTTTGAATTTGAGTGAAGTATCTGTGCCTCAATACTTCGTCTTCTTGTAATCTAGTGTCGTCCCCGCGGCTAACCAAACCGAATATTAGCTGGTATGAATTTGATGATCCAACGGGTTCTGTATTAGATGAAAACTTCTTTCTTCTTTGCAATACTTTCTCATCGGTTGCATTTGAGCTTTTGAGTCCCTGTCTCTCGAGCCTATTCGAAGATGGTGATGCTCGAGGTGATGCTGAGTCGTTATCTGAGGCTTGTAATTTTTTCCTTGCAAACGGAGGAACGTACTTCTCTTTCAGGTTCATTGTTATATTACGTTTATATTATGCCAGTCCATACTCAATTGAATCTTCAACCTTTGACTGGAACGGAACGGATTATTTACGTAGATCAATTGAAACAGATGAAGCGGATGGCACATTCAACCTTGTACCAATGTCGTGTGCGCACACAAAGCGTTTCCGTGAAGTTGATCAAGAGTTTATCAATTAAAATATTAAAAGTTAGACGGTATAAAGAGCTGGCTATTCAGTGTGTTGCAAAGTCGAATAGCTGGGTCCTCTTTTTTCGACTTTGAACTGTCTATAATTTAAAAGTCCAACGGCACACAACCCAATTGTACTTATGGCACATGTAGCATTCAAGGCACTTGAGTAACATCCACTACCGATCTCACAAAGGAAGAGAGTTATTGACGACTCATTTTCCTTGAAAATGGCTTCATGTATATTTGAATCGTAAATCATTCCAAACTCTCTTGTCAAAAAGTAACTCAATACAATTGGAGATAGACCGACAACACCATAGTTGAATGAAAACGATTTCATCCCGAATCTGTCACCCACTAAGGCAGGATAGATGCAGTAGTTGAATCCGTAAAAAAACCCAGTGACCACTGAAATTAACCAGAGAATGTTCAAATCGTTGTTGAACTTCAACAGGTATTGAGACAGAGTGATCGACAAGGTTGAGATCAACAATAGCCAGCTTCTTGATCGGTTGTATCTATGTATCATTATGTCGCCTAAAATCCCTGCAACTATGCGACCCAGTGAGTTGGATAACGATATGATACTGACTTGTAGCTGTTGGCTCTGTTGCAATGCGACATCGTAACTCTCAATCGATTTGAAGTTCGAAATAGTATTTGAATTACCCAATAGTGCTTTAACGATGTATCCAACTGAATAAATATACATCTGACCGACAGCAGCGAATATCATCAAAATCGTACATAGAAGCCAGAACTCCAAGCTTTTTAAAAGCTTTAGTCCAGTAACATCACTAGTAACAACTTTGGGTAATGGAGTTACATGATCCAATGAAGCAGTCCTTCCATGATATGGCGAGGATGTAACTCTTGGAGATCTGGTGGAAGAATGTGACTGGATGCTTTGCAATTCAATTGTTTCGGAAAAAACCCTGTCTAAAGCTCTCGGAAGTCTTGGAGTTGAAGGCGCTGTCGTCGTTGGCTGGTGATCGGGCAAGAGAATGAACGGTACACACGTAAAATAAATCAATGCAATCGAGATCCAGAGAAACTTCAAAAAGCCACTTGTATCACCAGCAAAAAACTTTCTGCCAACGATGGAGTAAAATGATGCACTTAGTCCGTACATTGCAATAGGTAATGATGTTGCAATTCCTCTAATGGTTGGAAAATTTACAGCACATTTCTTGACACATGGACTCGTAACAAATGTAGATCCAGTACCGATCAAGCACAAGTACAAAGCAGTCAAGGGGAAGTTCGAGCTTTTACTATCGTACTGTGACAGTAGTCCATAATATGATAAAATTAGACACGCTCCACCAATTGAAAGTGGAAGCGGATAGCCGTATGAATCAACCATCCACCCAATCAATGGGCCTGTGATCAAGGACCCAATTGACCCAACCATGATGATCACAGATGATGTTTCAGCATTATAGTCTAACTGTAGGGCCAATTGAGAACTATAGGCCGAATATAAATAAAGTGTTCCACATATCAAGCCTTGCAATGGGTTAGTCAAATATGCTGGTGACCAAATTTAGATAGAATCGAAAATTCTTACTTACTGATAAACGAGCAAGATAATAGAATCGCCACTCTCTTAATAACAGAATTCATGATATCAATGTGGATAACACTTCAGTCGTTATCTCTTTAAGTGGGTTCAGTATCTTCAAAAGTTGTACCTGTTCGCGTATCGATTTTGATAACCAAAATAGACGGAAGGCTGCGAAAGAAAAAAAATCCTTACCAAATTCCAGTTCAATGTTTTCATACCCTACAACTGTTTTCAAATGTTCCAGATTGCCAGGCCATCATCATTGAAGGTTAGGTTGCAATCTTTACGACTGATTTGCACAAAACCTCAGCATTTGAACATTGCTTTTTTTGGATCTGATGAGTTTAGTATACATTCGTTAAAAAGTTTAAGAAAACTCCAATCTGAAAAACCAAACATCATTAGCAGTATTGATGTCATTACAAGATCTGCTAAGGAATTCTATGGTAGTACCAACAAAGAAAAGAGCTCAGACGTACCTATAGCCTCATCCCCATATATCGAGGGTTTATCTGTTCATAGAGCCGATAAACCAAGTGATATTTTAAAGTTGTTGGAAACCAAAAAGTATGATTTGATCATTGCTGTATCATACGGTAGGTTGATTCCTTCAAGTTTTATTAGTGAAACGACGTATGGTGGATTGAATGTCCATCCTTCGTCTTTGCCGAAATACTCGGGTGCATCACCTTTACAATTTACACTATTGAATGAAGATGAAACAACTGGTGTCACCGTTCAAACCTTACATCCAACAAAGTTTGATAAGGGAGATATAATATCACAGGTGAATGACATAGCGGTTGCTCCAGACTCAACGTTGCCAAGTCTCATGAATTCTTTAGGTGAGTTTGGTGGTAGTTTACTATCTGAAGTGGTTGAAAGTGGAAAGTTTGTGGAGCATGAAAAGTTTGAGCCAATCTTTGACTTTTCATATGCTCGAAAAATCGTTAAAACTGACTGCAAGATTGATTGGAAAAAACATTCAGCCAAACATTTGGTTAGAAGGTTTAACACTTTGGGCCCATTGTATTCCTATAAATATTGCGTTACTTCAAAGAAGAAAAAGAGATCATCTTCTTTCAAAAGAGTAATACTTGACGATATCGAGTTAGATCACCACGACAAAAACTTTTATGGTTTCACACATGAGGGTGAATTCAAACTAGTTGATAATAGAATGGCAATCAACACGATAGATGGAGTTATATCTGTTGGTGTTTTAACATTCGAATGTTTCAAAGAAGAGAGAGCAGAAAAATTCATGGCTAGCTTGAAAAAGAGATGTGGAGAAGCTATCAATGAACTTTTGTTTAGAACCAATGAATAGATCAAACCCTGTATATAAATATCACGCACTTTTGAATTTATAAAAGCAAACCAAAGACAAACAAGAAACTATCAAGAAACAATCAAAAAGCAAACAATAATAGCTACCAAAAAAAAATATTCAACTTTCAAACCGGAAAAAATAGGTTGCAAGTTTACAAAATGACTTGACAACTTTTATTGTAGGAGGAAACAGCAATACCCATTTTGTTATAGAGAAACTTTCTTGTTTCAATATCTGGAATTGGAATGAAAGGACCTCCATAAACACCACCAGTCTTGTTGTAGGTTATCTTAATACCAGTTTTATCCATATTGATATCCTTGATCTGACTATACGCTATGCACCACTTGCTAGTCAAAGTGACAATAGATACCAAAATGATGTAATTCATGGAGACAAGAATAACATTTTCTTCGCCAGGTAAAACCACATGGGCTAAATATCTTTCACTGAAGAACTTACCACCGTCTACGTTCTTTAACCAATACTGACCTTGGGATTCCCTTTCGGAGAACGGTTTTACAATTGCATCATATGGAATGTAACGTGGTAATCTAACTCTATCCAATCCAGTACCATCAAAGACAGTTGTTGTATTACGGATACCTTCGCCAACATTCGAAGCTAGATCGAAAACACCGATCGCCGTCTTAGTCGGTAAGTCAATCAAACCTTTGCCGAGGCCTTTGAAAAATCCAAGTGTGCCACTCTGTTTCATTCCTTGTTCAGATGAAGTGGCAATACCCGTGATTCCACTTGAAACACCATCAAAGAATGAAGAAGCACCAACCGATAACCCATGTGCTGCATGATTTGATCTGTTGCGAAGTTGATTCAAGCGACGCCTTTCCTGGAAATCTTTATCTAACGTTGCTGCCGTTAATCCCTTGGCAACAGAGCCTGTAATTTTGGAGAAACTATTGGAGAAACCAAAGACAGATTTCTTGAAGAAGCTTCCCATACCTTTTGCAACCCCAATACCCAATTCTTGAGGCCTATCATTCATTATAAACCCTTGATAAGGTTCATAGAAGATATCCATTATACCAGAACTGATATTTTTGAACAATCCTACAGGATTACCCAAGAAGTCTGCAGATCCTAAAATTCTATGAACCTGGTAAATGAATGCTTGACTGTAATGGGTTTGTATAGTTTGAACCAAGACAGGCAAAGGAACTCTTATATTCTCAACCAACAAAGCATTCAATCTAACTGGTGCTTCATTGATATTACCAATAGCCATCGTTAAGACATTGAAAAAGAACATTATGGTTCCTTGTGAAGTTGGAACTTCCTCAGCATTAAGCCTTTCTGTACGAACGAAAGAAAGATTCATTTGAGCGGGCTGAATGTGTAAGAGTTCAAAGTAGATATCATTACCATCAACATAATTGGCTGGTTCAGGAATCGTCAAATCCTCATCCCATAATTTGTCGACAATATTTTTATTCCAACTTGCACCTGGAATCTTCGAAAATTCGATCATTGCAAACAAGAAGTCTTCATCAATTTCAATGGACAATTCCTGTAGCAACAATGTTGCATACTTTATGAACAAAACTCCATGGGTATCATCTTTGACTCTCGAAACTGACCCAGAGAATGCTGGATGATTGTTCATTTCTTTGCTTGATTGAGGTAAAACACTTGGATAAAGAACTATTGGATAAATTCCACCGTACAATTGATTGTCAATCTGAATCCATTTCAATTTGAGACTCAAATTTTGATAAAAGTCGGACTCGTTGTAGCGTAACTCAATTCCCTTGAAAGTGATATAACATAATTCCTGAAGACGTTGATTTATTAGTGAGATACCAACACCTTCAAGCCTGATGATAACCTTGGAATAATAGTTCTCATCTTTCTCAATAGTCTCAAACTTATCTACCAGCAAAGAGCTAGCTTGTGATTGTGACGTCTTCACCCTATACATACTTTTGGAAGGATCATAATTTGAGATTGCAAGATTTTGGGTAGGCCCATCTGCGATAATGTTTAGATCAACGACAGCAGCTTGGAGTGATTCAGTGGATGGCAATCTCATTGGCCTCAAGTTTCCAATTTCAGCCAATTGTATATGACGTTCCCTACCATGTGATCTGAGAATTAGTTCCTTGATATTACCGGCAGGATAGTCCCATGCATATGGCATGACAGACTTCGCAGGAAGTCTGTATTTTATTGGCCTGAAACTTATACGCGGGTTGATTTTGACTCCATCTTCGTCCACATTTGGATCGCTTTGATAAAATATAAATTCCTGATCACTAAAGTTGCAAATTGAAAACGGCCAATGGTTCTTTGCATCTGCAACATTTATGAAAAGCGTAGAATTCTCGACATAAATATCAACTTTCAACAACACATGGCCAACTTCTTGTTTCAAAACTTTGACAAAAATTTCACCAACATCTGTGATGGTAAAAGGAGAAGACCAATCGGAGTCGGCACCAAAAAACTTGATCATCAACTGCCTATCATCACCTTGGCGCATGTCGTATAAAGGCATTGGACTATTAGAATCAACGGTTATTTCCTTCGTTGTTCCCGTTTCCATAATTCGGAATGCTTGGTCAAGTTTGTTATGCAAAATGAACCTTGGAGCAATTGAAATCACTTTCGTTAACTTGTACTTTCCTTCACCCTCGGAGATAGTAACGCTTACTTCATGTTTCGTTTGTTTACCTATGACCTGAACACTGAGATCAAAAGATTGTCCAATAGCCACCAACCCAAAAGGTCTACTTGCTGCAGAGTCACCAATTCTTAAAGAAACCCTTCCATTTCTATCGTCGTCACCCTCAAATGAAAACATTTTTGGAAAATGACTTCCTTCATGGATAGAAGCAAAAGATTGCATCACGTTGTTTCTCTCACTCAAAAACACATTTTGAGATGTTCGATTGAGTATAATATATGGAGAGTAAAACGTAATTTTGGAAGATCCCTTGAGACCTTGGTTGGAGTAGTTGATGTTTATATTTAACCTTTGACCATCCCTATGCTTCAAATGGATCTTATTATCAGGTTTGAACTCATCTGTCTTGCTGGAATTTATAACCGCAAATTGAGATCTCTCGAAGCCAGAATCTAAGGGTTCAATTGATAGAAGCAAAAGATTAAGAGGCTTGGAGAGATGAATTTTACTGGAATGGCCCTTTCCAAGAAAATTCTTCCACTTTCTCTTGCATGTTTGATCGTAAAGTCTATACTTTACATCAAATGGTAATAAGTTTTCAATCTCAATTGGAGCAGAGATCAACAAATTCATATGTGGATAAACCTTTGCTAAAGGTTCATTTTCGTCATAATCAGCATCAATCTTCAAGAAGAAGTCTGTCTTTATTTGACCTTCATCATTGACAACTGACGGACAATTCAACGAAACTGGCCCAGACAAAAGATCCATCCAATTCATTTTGGAAGAGCTCCAAGAGTAAGTTGAGTCACCCAAAGGTCTAACTGAAACCCGATGACCATATACAGCATCTATTGGTAAGGCCCTAGACTCATTTGGCATTATAACATAGTTTGGCCAAATGCTGTCATCAGATTCATTCATACTAACTTCGAGTACATGGGCAGTGACGTTAGTAACACTCACCGTGGATCTCAAAATAACTGTTTTCACCTTATCCTCATTTAGACTTATCGAACATGAAAGTCTATTGTGAACTTTTTTGCCATTATATTGTAATTGTGGTGGTTCCAACATAAAAACATCTTCACCTTCGCCCCTTACAGAGATCTTATGAATCAGTGAGTACGGAGAACCAATTAACTCCACAGCTAACATTCCTGTATCACTGTCAAGAGACAAGGATTCACGAACTTTTCTCCAATCTTCAAAGTGAAAGGGGGCATCCTTCCCATCATCGATTGTACAAAGATTTCCACGATTCCTCGAATCATCATCAATCCACACATTAATTTCATAGCCCGTTTGGTTGAAAATGATATAAGGACTGTCTTCACCTCTTGGTTTCAATTCAGCATCTGTGGAAAGTAAAGTTGAAATATGAGATAACAAAGCGATTGAACGAGATGACACGGTCATTTCAGCCGATTTTCTAGAAACTACATCAACCACTAATGATGCCGAAGGCTTCGTGACCTTGGAGACATGGAAAGAAATTGGCCATGGTTCAACTAAAGGCTCCCATGCCGAAGTTGAGTAGTTGAAAATATTGACAAAAGATTCAATGGTGGTCCCTGCTTCTAGATCGGTTGACCAATTTTTTGCTGTGATATTGAAAGGTTTGACATTCATATCAAGAACTGGAAGTTCATGCACATCACCAATCAAGACCAATCTAAAACCGGCAACTTCAGCAAGCATTTTCTCTCCCTTTATGATAACAATTGGTTCTGCCAAGTTATCAGCACCCACACCTTTGGAAATCTTAGAAACAATGGAAATGTTAGATAAAATTGAAGGAGCATACCTTGAGATTTGCGACTTGAAATCTTTTGTGAAGGCTTTCAATACAGTTTCTTCCTCTTCGTTCTCCTTGATATCACTCGTTTTAGATGTAATTCCGTGTGCCTTATTGTAAAGTTCAGTAGCTCTATTGAAAATATTCAACGCCAATTTAATATCTCTCAAAGACAATCTCATCAACAATGGGTCCAATGATGCTTCAATACTAGTCATGAACTTTGTCGACGTTGATCCCCTGGAGTCAATGGTCAATGATCCCGAAAAGTCATCAATGACACGTAATCTGTTTTTATCAAAATCATCCATACGGCATAAAAACATTCCAACATTGCTGCATGATAAAGACATGATGTTTTGACTAGTAATCAAAAATTGACCTACTTTGAAGACTATTGCTTCAGAATCGGAAGCACTAGGATCGGCCAATAAAATCACCGAACTTTCCACGATATTGATGGTAAAGCCAAAACTTGTATCGGTTGTGGAGGAGCTCTCATGAGACTGTGTTGCATTTTCCAAGAAGAGTTTATTGTTCGTGTCATTATTGTTTGAACTCTCGCTACTAGCCATTTCATCCTCATTCGCATTAAGCCTTTTATCTGTGACTGTATCGACAACATCAACTTTGAAACCAATATCCATGAAAGACTTGAGTGCAAATAAGTAATCAAGAGCTAGAATCATCCTTGGACTATCAACTGATAACATCGCATATGTGTATTTCTTGTTAGGCGGACCTTCAGAATACACCGAAGCCATAAATTGGTTGGTATCATGATTTACTTCTGGTATGATTTCAGTGAACATGTTATCCTTTACCTCTCTAACATCCTCCACAACGAACGACTTTATATGCAAGTCTGACTTGAAATTACCATCTTGATTGAGGATCATTTTTATACCAGTATCATTGAGAGAAAATCGCGATAAAGATTGTTTTGAAAAGTCAGGCATGTTCCTTGTGTTATTGAAAATAGTCAACAATAGTTGGGGAATATTGAACTGCAAATCAATTTTTACGTGATTTCCTGGAACTGCTGACCCTGTTTGTACTTCTTCTATAGAATTGATCAGCTGTGGGACAGGCACAGTAGTGGAAGTTTGAGGCGGAGAAGGCGAAGATGATCTATCACGAACAACAATATTCACATTGGCAGCTTCATCCTCTAGTTCCGACAACGTGGCATTTGATGTAATGTCATCTTGCCCAAATACACGCCCCATGACCTGTGACAACTTGAGGAGGTATAGGCATTGTAGTTCGGAAAGCCTCAATTGTGAGCCATTGACATCACCTTTGATAATAGTAGTTGGACGACTTGATGTATACTTTTCAGAATAGTCTATATTGAAGGTAACATCGAATGCTTCGATGATTTCGGAAGATTGGACAATATCATCATTGAAATGAAAATTTGAAGATACTTTAGTGGATCTGATACCTGCCGTAATCAAGTTCAACTCAATTCCCTCTCTATTTTGGAAGTCATTAATCAAAAATATCTCACCAAGATTCAAAGTAACATCATCATAAATACTGGATCGAGGATCAATCAAAGTAGGGAATACAACAATTGGAGTTTTGATCAATACATCAAAGTGTATTTTAGCGGAATAATCGATGTTATTGGCTTGAGATATAGCTGCTTCTCTTGCACTATCATAGATGTATTTCATTTTCTGGAACTTGTTCAAGAATCCAATCAATTTTGTGAATGGTTCTTCAACAAAATTGATTATTATCGAACCTGTATGAAATTTGAGTAAAGACGTGTAATTGTGGGTATTGATTTCAGGGTCGAAAGTTTCATAAGTTAATTCAGCTAACTCTTCTCCCTCAATACTCATCAAGTTTCTCAAAATTGAATCTCTTGATGAACCCTCATTAACTTCATCATGTAATGTTAATGCGCCCATTCTAACGAAAACTTTCATTTTCTCAGGAACTATGAACACATTTACATCAGCTTTACTCAACTGTAACGTTGCAAGCTTTATTCCGTCATCATTGAACACCAAAATAATACTTTCCAATCTCAAATCAACATTCATCTTTTGTGGTGCAATTGCTTCTTCATCCGCCGAATTGTGTCTCAATTCATCTGCTGGTGTTTCGGGTGGATTTGGATCTGTGAAAGTATTTAACGCAAAATTTAACAATGTTAGCCATGACTTTCTGTTTACGACAACCTTTAAGGCAGCCATATCAATGTTGATATCTTGATCAAAAACTTCAATCTCCTTTCCCTTAAACTCGACAATTCTCTGAGATCTTGTGTAATCCAATTTGAACAAATCACTTTTTTTCTCAACGTTGTCGTACTTGTTGAAATTATTTGATGAGATTAACTTTTTGAACTCAGCTGGATTAGATTTGTCGATACAATCCTCAATATTTATTTCAGACAAGACCAAGTCTACATGCATTTCTTTGAGTGTCTTGTGAAAGTCTAAACGCAAATGTTTACCGAAAAGTTCAACTAACGGTTCCGAAGCCAAACTATCGCCATCAATACATCTTGATAATGATAACTGTATTAATTCAACATTGAAATACAACTCAAACAAGTGTTGGTTTTCTGAAGCACTGTTGTCTTTTTTAGCATTACCTAGAGAAGTCTTTTCTGAAACATCTTCTTCAGTTACACTCGAACTGTCACTATCGTAATCAAGCAACATATTATTTGTCTCACCAAGAGTTCGGAAAGTATCATTAACGAAAGATTCGTCGTCCTCTGAGAAGTCAAACTCAGGAATAGCTCTGTCAATCAACTGCATGATAATATGATACTGATAATCGTTCAACGATAACTTAAACCTTGGAACTTCCCCTCCAACTTTGAATCTCAGTAGGTTGTAAGCAGTCGGTAAAATGGAAACTTCAACAACAAAATTCATATCATAATTATCCAAGACTAAAGCAGGTTTATCAGCTGTGCTGTGTAGCTGTTCAATTGTTGATTGAATATTTGGCCCGATCAAAATCTGAGCATCCTGTAAATATAGATCAAACTTATCGTACATCAAGTCGTTCAATTTCAGCCAATCAGTTTCATTAAAATGCTCAGTCTTGTTATCCTTGAAAGTCTCTACAACTTTTTTGTCGGCTAAGTTGCTAATGACACTAATGTGACCAGCATCCAAAATGCACACGGGCGATGCCCAATTTGATGGGTCCAAAGGAATTATGATAAGCGGTGCTTGCAAATCCAACTTGCAGTTCATGGTTTTGTGTTCTTGTAAAGCATATTGTAATCCGATTCTTGTTTGGTTTGTAATTCCCTCGATTGTAGATTCGGCAGCATCCATGATCAGTCCGATAGTATCAAGATGAATTTTTGGCGGATTAAAGAACTTAGCAATATCCTCAATGAATTTGGGATTATGGAATATTGTCATACTCCTCAATTTTGCACTCAACGCTGTATCAGCAGAGTCATCCAACGGGTTGTTTTCAAATGATACTTGAAAGAATGGTTCCTCTACTTCTTCTTCTGAGCTTGATGATGTAACATCGTGTATACCTGAATGTAAAGGCTTAACGCTTACGATATGCTTGTAAAGTGTCGATTCAGTACCATCCTCAACTCTAAATTCTTGTAATTGGAAATTAGCGAGAAACGAGTCAGGTCTTTGGTATATTTGTGTTTTGGATTTCTCGAACACAAACTCTGCCAAATTAGTACTCTTCTTATTCTTCCTGATAGCCAAAGAGCCTCTATTCAACGTAGTCAAAATTTCCATCTTGACACGATCGCGTGGTATATCAATCTCTTCAATCACAGTTTGTTTCTCGTTAAATTCTATAGCTTCATAAAACTCATTTCTTTGCTCGTCCGTTATTTCAATATCTGTTTCTCTGATTTCATTATCAGTTGTTGCCGTCTCTTTGGAGGTGCCACCCCACCACGATGAGAACCAACCACTCTTAGGATCAGTAGTATTGGATGATCCTGTTTCAGTATCGGTGTCAGTATCGGTTAATTCAGCAGTTTCTGGAGCAGGTTTAACATCAGCCTTACCTCTCCTGAAATCGTTTCTCGCAAGAGATCTATAAAATCTAATATCTTCATAGGTTAATTCTTCCTCGAGAGCATCAATCTGTGCTTGCTCCAGGGCTGGTAGCTTTTCAGTTTTTAACTGTGATTTCCATAATGTGATATACAGCTTCCTTTGATCCCTTCTCTTTTCAAAATATTCCCAAGACCATTTGTAATGCTTGTCGTGAATTTCGTTTAAAACACATTTTGCGGCATATCTGAACCATTCTTTAGGAGAATCAGCTGGTTTCAGTTTTGGTCTCAATCTTCTAAACTTATGCGTCTTCATATACCAATGACATTTGGAAGCTGTCCATAGCATATCTCTGTATTGATCCCCATCCAAACTGATACCAAACTCCTCAAAGAAAAGTTCGGCTTTAATATGTGGATTATTCTCAGTACTCCCCAACTTATTCACAGTCAAATGACCAGATCCGCTTACTGGTTGCAATATGTACTGAGATTGAGAAATTTCGGCTTCTATCATGTGTTTAAAGACTCCTAATAGTTTTTCGGAATCAGCATCGTATACGGAGTCTGTGTCGGTATTCCAATAGGTAGTCAAAGATTTCAAAGTTAAAAGCTTGTTGGTGAAAACAGTTTGTCCCGTGATGAATGATGGTAACCAAGACTCATCTGTAGAAACAGCTGATAGTTCCTCTAAAGTTAAACCAATCGAGTAGGCATTCTCTGTGAATACTCCGCCATCTTCGTACCTAATGTGAATGTTCTTAATGGTGACTTGCACATTATCAACAATTTTTGTTATCAAGCTCTCGGTAAAACTTTCCTTTCTTGCTTCTTCCTCTTTCGTTAACGGACCAGTTGTGGATGTGAGCCTTGTCTTGACCATGATCTCTAGATCTTGTAATTTTTCCTTTTTTAGAGCTAGATCTCTCTTCTTTTCATCTTCAGCATCATACTCTTCTTCCAAAATTGGTGATGCTAATAAGTAGACATCTTCGATCAACACCTTAACCGGCTTGGATTTCAAATTTGACCAGGGGATCTGCAATGTTAATTCACCCAAATGGCCAAATTTTACATCAATTGGTAGTTTGAATTTATCCAACGACTGTGCACAAAAGAGTTGTTAGTATTATTATGTCAATCTGCAAAAGAGCTTAAAAGTTGCTTACTTCCTTCTTGAGCCTCAAATTCTTCAATTTGACATCACCGCTCCATATACCAATGTTCAATTGCTTCGGATCAAAGTTTTCTACGTATGAACCGAGAAATCTGTTTAGTAAACTTGCTACCAAACTTTCCAACATTGGGGTTCGTGTCTAAAATCTTTTTTTAGTATGGGCTAAAAACCTATGTTTTGTATTTGATTTAACTCTATTGTCTAATGAGTATGTATGCGTTCTGTCCGATCAATTAACGAGTGTTTCTGGTTCGACTTTGATTTATGATTTCGGCTACGTTTGTATATGGGTATCTGGGTGAATTGACCTGATATATTTTATCTATGTGATTTGAACTTGTTGAGTTCAATTGTTCCTTTTTGTATTTTGCCTTAGCTATCCTATGTAAGAAATATAAGATTGCTTGATTTTTTTTTTTTTTTTGCGTATCGTTAAGCAAAGGTTGTGATGATCTCCATTTTGCTTGCTCTACTCAAGAATACGTATTTGAACTGTTTTTAATTCGTTAAGACATTCGAAAATTGAATGTTGAATATAGAGAAATTTGCTAGGATAAGAAAAGAGGAGAAATTAAAGGGATTAGATGTAGATTATATTCAAAATGCAGTAGATTAGTGAAGAAAAGGGAGAAAAAGCAAGTAGTCAAAAAGTGAAAAACGAACAATTGAGAACTCAGATGCTGTTTTTGTTTAAATCGACCAAAAAGAATAGAGACTAGGCGTCCCTGAATGGGTTTGAAGCTTCAGCAGTGACCTCAGTTTGTAAACTGAAGTTATCACTATGGTTTTGCAAGTTATACAGGTTTGTAGGGTCAGTATTCATTCGTTGAGCCTTTGAACCAGTTGTGTTGTTCTGCAAGACAATGTTATCATTCTTGCCGGCCGAGTTGTTCTTCTTTTGTTTTGAAATGTAGTAAATGACAGCAAGGGCAATTGCAATGACCACAACAACTGGCACAACAACAGCTGGTGCAATGACTTTGGCATTTGACGACCCGCCACTGCTTGAGTCGTCCGATGTGTCAATGCCGTTATCTGATGGCAACCTGCTGATTTCATTGACTGCTTCTGATTTACTCGTAATGATTCTCAACAACGGACCCGTTTTTGTACCGGTGTGTTTTGCTGTGGTTCCTGGAGTGGTCAATGGAGTAATTTTCAAGTAAAAGTAACCTTGCGTATTAGATCTTCTGAAGGTCGATTTGATCGTCAACGGATAGTAACCGTTATTGTTGTTGATGTACTCAGATGTGAATATTGGATCGTCGTCATCAGTGACTGGATAAGATGACATTTGCAACTTAACTCTGGTGACATCATCCGAGCCCCAGTACGTTGGGTCCCATGTAATCCAGTAAGTTTCACCGACCAACCATTCTGAGCCGTTCAAAGCTGAACAGAATGGATACCCCAAAGTTGACGAGTCGGACGATGGAACCCTATCACCAAAACATCTCAAAACTGGTGGGACACCTGTAGCATCTGGATAGTCGGTTTCTGTTGGTGTTGGAGATGCAGAAACAGTGGTGCCGTCGGTGACACTTGGGGTGATACCGTATGGAATACCAGAACCGTCTAAAGAGACCCAAGGTGTTGCACTCGAAGTTACTGGCGAGGCGGAAATGGTAACACCGTCGATAACGGTAGGTGTGACTTTGATGGCTACACCTGACGATGTAGAGGTCCAAACTGAATCGGAGAGAATCTGCTGATCACGACGAACTAAGGTTGGTTGGGATTGCGGCGCAGCACTAACCAAGCATGGCAAGATGAATGCTGAAATCAATAACGGGAACTTCATCGTGTATTTACTATCGACAAAGGAGGATGAACTATCACTCGACTTGAACTGGACTGCAAAGAAACTTTGTATGGAAATATCTTTGCAAACTGAAAAAGATTGCAACCATGGAAAACCTTCAAAATATGAATCATACCCAGGGTATCTTGAACGAAAGACAGAGAAGACTCTTTAAAACTTTTTTCTATTCCAAAGTGTTCTTATAATTGAATTAATTTCTTCAGATTGTTCACCGATAAATCCAATGCGGTGAATTTATATGTACACTGATTGCTATATCCAAAAAAGGGAGAACGAGAAAAAAAAAAAAAAATTTAACTTCATATTGAGCTCATACTGAGCTCATAATTGAGAGCCTTCAAAACATGAAATTACCATCTTAAGACATTATATCACCAATTATGGAGCTGGGACATTCCACTGTTCCAACGGGCCATGCCATTTTGTTCTCAAATCGTTGGTGGTGTAAAAAGTTAAGTAGAGTAACATACTTGAGTGCATATACTGGCCGCGTGCCGATAGATGGATCCCTTTTGAAGAGCTCATGAGGAGACAGACAAAGTGTAGACCTTAGTGACTTTAGTGCAGACTTCAGAGTGGAACTTAGCGAAAGACGAATGTTGAATGATTCTGTGATTTTCTTCTGGCAAACTCCAGGTTTTGTTCCAGCAGACTATAGCCAGCACAGCCAGTTACTTTGTTGGAGTTTTGATTTCAACCGAAGATGAACGTTCCAAGTGAACTTGCTTCAAGAAAAGTGTGTTTGAAGCAAGACAGAGAACTGGTGGCTCAACTCTTGGCTAAGCAAGCTTCATCAGTGCAGATTCACCTGGCATTTGGTGAATGCTAAAAATCTTCATCCAAGAGATCAATATGAAAACCATATTTGACAGACTTTCGTGGATACATCGCTTCTTCCAGATGTAAGAGCCATTCATCTTTGATAGATCTGATTTTGCAGACAAAACACACAACTTTCAATCTAAAAGTGTTGAAGAGAAGATTAATAGAAGTCTCGAAACTTGCTTTCTTCCGCAGAAAAATAAACACACCCACGTACACACACAAAGCGACTACTATTTTTGAAAGCTCAGGAAATAGCACGATAAAGTCTACTGCTCTCTTTCCCTCAAACCATACACCGTGGCCGAAACTAAACAAGTATATACGTATCTGACTGTAGGTTATTGAAAGCTTAGAAGGGAAGAACATGGTCGTGTACCAACCGACTTTAAAGACAGCAAAGAGAAAGCAAAGCAAAAGAGATAATGTAAACACGCTTATCAACAGGTTCAGCAAAAAGGTGAATTGTACAAGCGTTGGAGTAGATCAGCCAAAATCTGAGTTTTGAAAGAAATATAGGCAAGCAGGAAAGAAAGGGAAGAAGCCAAACCAAAAAAAAAAGAAATGGATCACAGTATATTTGGAGCAGACTCTCTTCTCGAGGACGATCCATGGGCAGAATCGAACGATTCAAACGCTCATCGCAATAAGAAACACTGGCCATCATCAGTCCTCAGTCATAATGGCCATATAGGTTTAGAGTCTGAAAGCAATGTGATGATTGACCCATTGCTGAGCAACCGATTCATGTCAGGGTCACAGATACTCGAAGACAAGGTGCATGAGACCAACACATCTCACGTAATTGACACCAGTGATACGATACACAGACCGGTGTTGTCCATCAGGGATGATGAAAATGATAACAATGACTTGGATTCGTTGTCGAACAATGCGTGGGACATCGAATTGACCAACTCGTTTGAGCCGTTGGGGTATCACAACTCAACGGACAAGCTATTTGTTAGAGTCACCGAAATCCCTGAGAAGGAAGGGTTGGTGTTCAAGCATATTAACTATTTGGTCTCGCATAACGTAAAATTTGTCGGTGCGACGAATGACTCAACAGCAGAGAGCAAGGATGTCAGAATAGTAAGAAGGTATAGCGATTTTGTTTGGATATTGGAAGTCTTGTTGAAGAAGTATCCTTTCAGAATGGTTCCTGAATTACCTCCAAAAAAGTTCAATGGTAAGTTATCTTTCTCACTAAGTGGTTAACAATATCAAGAGAAGAAATTTTTTTTTTTACTAACTAGACTTATTGATAAGTAGGTGCAACATCATCCAATGATTCAGTCTTTTTGCAAAAAAGACGAAGAGGCTTGCAAAGATTTTTGAATCAGTTGATAAAACATCCAATTTTGAGCAAAGAGAATTTGGTTGTGATGTTTCTAACTGTTCCAAATGACTTCAACAATTGGAAAAAAATTGCACAAATTGATCTCAGTGATGAATTCAACGGGCAAAAAATACCATTGCATTCAAAATATGTATTGACGTTGGATGTATTACAACCATTTCAAGCAAATGATGATGACGATGCCGAGACAATAAATGAAGTAGAAGAGCATGAAGGTAACTCTAAGTTATCCAAAGATGAGATCATCAAAAACATTTTGAACATTTGGAATGAAAACGATTTGAAGCAGGATAACTTTGTTTCCAACTACCATAAATTGAGCCAAAATTTACTGGGCCTAATTGATATTTGGAA
The DNA here is from genome assembly GCA_003706045.2 of Peterozyma toletana. Lineage (NCBI taxonomy): Eukaryota > Fungi > Ascomycota > Pichiomycetes > Alaninales > Pachysolenaceae > Peterozyma > Peterozyma toletana. Next base: position 85,747 of record PPKG02000025.1, on the reverse strand, counting down.
CAAATTGACAATATTAGCCGAAAGGTTTGAAAAAAGAGAATTAGCCATTGCACAAGATGAACAGAGATTTCAGATACTATTCAAAAGTTTTATCAAAAACGATCATACAATTTTCCAGATGGATAAATTGATAAACATCAACAATGAGTCACAACTCTTTGGCTTTGAAAGTAATGAGTCTCAAAATTTATCTATTATAAACACAATTTTGACCAAAGTTGTATCTTACTTCCAAACAAGAAAGCAATTAAGGGACGAAGAAGCGATTAATTTTGATTCAACAATCTTGGAGAATTTCAAAAAATTTCAAGATTACCTTGTCTCGTTTCAAAATTTGTTGGAAAGATTGATACTTTTTAAAGTCATGATAGAAAGGGATAACAGTCAATTGATATCGAGGATTTTGAAAGCAAATGAAAAGCTCATAACATGGAAGCGCAAACCAGACATAAAAGGCTCAGATTTCGATAGATTGAAAAACTATATTCTTCTTCAACTATCAGAGTTGAAGAAGAATTTGTATAAAATCAAACTAGTGAAAAATTGTATCAAATTTGAGTTTAAAATCTTCAATAAGTTGAAGTATTTGTTGAGTGAGATTTATCAAGATTGGTTTGTTGATAAGGTCAAGTACGGCGAGTTATATGGTGATTTGTTGTTGAAATGTTTCAATGAGTTGCAGGATTTACCATTGAAATCATGAAAGCATAAACACATGAGTGCATAGTTTTTTTTCTATCTATTCTTTAGTTTTTTACATTTGTAGAGAGAAATCGTGAGGAATTGTTATATCTAAGATTTGAACCTGCATACTAGAAGTCGTCATCAGAATCGAACAAATCCAAATCATCGACTGCATCGCCTGTGTTTTTCATTGCTGAGCCCAAACTAAAGGAAGAACGTCTCATACCCAAACCTTCACCATTATCAGACTCCTCACCATCATCTTTCTTGTCTGCAGATACTTCAACCCCGGTCTCAACTTCTACAGCCTCATCATCTTTCTCTACTTTGATCAACTCATCCAGCTTCAAAGATGCCATTGCCAATACACCACGTCTCAAGGAGTCCTCCCCAGGCCAAATAAAGTTGCTAGGATTTATCGAGTTCAAATCAAAACTTGGCGGTATTTTTGAAAATTTGGATAGCTTTAGTGCATATTGTAGCAAGTCTTCTGTGGTTGCCTTTGTGATAGATTCGTTGTTGCTTTGAACTGGGAGTTTCAACAAGGTCCCTCTCATCGAGTTCAACTGGTTCAATATCTCTTGAAAATTTTCGGTCAATAAATTATTCGTATCGTTCAACTTCAACTTCAAGTTTTTGCTTAGGTCAACATAAACCTTTACGTTCTGCAATCCATCGTTGATCTGGTTCAAATTGGATATGAGTTCGCAGATCGTGCTCAACTCCGGCGATTTATAGCTTGTTATTGATTCAGAAATTTTTTGCAATGTTTTTTCAAACTTTCCAATATCGTCAAATATTTCTAGATTGTTATCCAGTTGTAGAGGTTGCTGTTGTATCTGTGGCTGCTGAAATGGCGTTGCCAATGGTGATGTAGTATATGGTGATGACTCGAGGTGGTTCAACCTCGAAGCTGTAGACGCCACCCTTGATATAGGAGTGTTCTGCTGAGATGAAGACATTGTATGAATTGAATAGCTTTGGCGATTGGCAATTGGAAAGTTAAATCCAGTGTTGTATGGGTGTCTTTTAGTTGATTACTTACTTGTCAACCATTTTCTCCTGTATCTTGACTTTTTTTCTCGCCCATGCTATACGGCGCTCATAATAAATACACCTTCCACCATTTTGATCAACACTTCGTTTATTGTACTGATTAAGGCCAGCTGTTAGTAAGAATGTCAGGAATTGAAGAGTTGGTTAAGCAGTTTAAACTGGACAGAATTTTACAATCAAACCCACAATTGAAGACCATTGTTATTTTGGGTAAGATCAAAGATGAGTTGGCTATAGTATCGTTAGAGAAAACTCATTTCAAGTTGGATGAGCCTGTAAACGAGTCTTTCCACACTCAAATATCAGCAATTGATCAAATAAACAACAATGATATTTACTTTTGGGGAATGAACTTATTGGAGCAAAACCTCTTGCATTTACCTTCGTCAAAGTTAAATCTCATATATCCAGCCACCTTACAACATTTGAAGAAATACGACAGGCAGGCCGTACACATGGTTCAGGAGACCATAGAGACTTACGAGGCTATCGTTAAGCCGTACATAGAGACAATGAAAGGTGACAGGATAAAGTGGGTTAAAAACATTTTGTACGACAACTATGAATCTGAAAAAATTGTATTGAAGAACAAAGACTTTGTCTTATTGCCCGATATGAAGTGGGATGGTGTCACATTGGATTCCTTATACTTGGTCTGTATTGTTATGAGACAAGATATAGCGTCACTAAGAGATCTAACTGGATCACATTTGGAGTATTTGCAGCAGCTATCATCAACTTTGAAGACGGAAATTCCGCAAAAATACGATATCAAATCAGATGAGTTGAGAATTTTTGTTCACTACCAGCCCTCTTACTACCACTTTCATATTCATGTGGTGAATTTGAAACATGCTGGTTTAGGCGATGGTTCTACTGCGGGTAGACTGATTTTGTTGGATGACGTTATTGATAATATAGGTATGTACGGTGATTACTATCAGAAGAAGACCATGAATTATGTGTTAGGTGAGAACCATGATTTGTGGGATTTGGGGTTTAACAGTTTGTGAGACTTGTTTATAGTAGATGGTTATTAAATAAATATCGTTGAAACTTTCACAAGTGCTATAACTATGCAAATTCTCGAAACAAAACTATATATGATTCAGAAGCTCATCTTCTCAAAAACGTATACCAAATCAAGAATACAAAAATCAATGAGACAAATGCAATAGGAGCATATTGCCGAAGCAACAAATCAAAGTTCAACTTGACGGTGGATTTTTTATACTTTTTTGATTCATCCCTCAATTTGAAACTCAAATCGCTCATTTTATCCAACGAATCGCCCCTGTACAACAAATCCTCGATGTTTTTGGACATGACCTTTTTCACGTCTTCCAAGTCGTTGTTTAACCTATCCAAGTTTGACTGTGCTCTTGTATCAGAATAGATTTTCTTGGTTTTCGAAATAAATGAATCGAACGATAGAAATTGATATGGCCTTGCCGTGGGACTCAACGCGTCTGACCCATGGGAGTTATAGAACTCAGTGGAAATCTCTTGCAAGTATGAAAACGCTAGTTTCTTCGGAAATGATTTATCGCATATCGTGAAGTACACAATGTTATTGGAGATCAAATAGTTTATTGTGAAGTAATTACTTTCGATCGATGCTCTTGTTTCCGAATTAGAGTTTATTTTGGCTATCAACATCTTCAACTTCTTCTTCTCTTCTGCTAATTGCTGCGATTGATCCTCATCAACACTTCCAGAAAGTGGTAAACCTGAATGAGAAAGAAACTTCAGTTAGTATATTTCTCTCAAACCTCATCCAATTCAAACTTGATCAAACATACCGTCCAAGCGGTAGATTATTGTAGATCTGACCATCTTCGACAACACTTCTTTTCTTAAATTACGCTTATGACTCGGACATTCACCTTGCTTTGTATCCACATTTGAACCTATTTAGATATGTTTGTTGTTCATTTGCACAAACTCTACACCCTGGGAAAGAAGGTAGTGTAATTGCACATAACATTTATGGTAGTGTGTGTAGTCCCATTTATCCTCTTTTAGCGACCGCAAAATAAAGATTATAATTTCCCATTTGGGACTGACAAGCGACGTTATCAGGCTGCTGTTTGTGTTGTTTTATCCGACCACTTTCTATGTCGGCTAAAGCTTTAGATAAATTAGCGTTGGAATTTGTATAAAATATCTTTAGATTCCAGTTGCACAGAAACCAACAGCGGTAGGCTCTTACAACCATTCAGTCCGAACAATGTCCTCAGCAACACAGACTGTCCAACACGAACAAGTCGTGCCAACTTCGGTTGAGCCAGCAACCTCAAGAGGTTTCAAGATCCCAGAGCAAGGTTCTCATAACATTGCCAAAGGCGCTGAGCACCCATTTCCAATTCCTACTTTCACAGATCCTTTGGAGGAGAGAAAATGGATCAAGCAACACATGGCTCTGGCTTTCAGGGTGTTTGCAAGAAAGAACTACACAGAAGGTGGCGCTGGGCATATTTCTGTAAGAGACCCAGTTGAGCCGCATACATTTTGGATAAACCCGTTAGCCAAACATTTTGGTATTATCAAGGCCTCGGACATGATTAGAGTTGATTATGATGGTAATATTTTGAGCGAAGGTAGGTTTGCCATCAATGCTGCTGGTTTTGCGATCCATTCTGCGTTGCACAAGGCAAGACCTGATGTCAACGCCGCTTGCCATACCCATTCTGTCCATGGTAAGGCATGGTCTGCGTTTGGATTACCATTGGAGATGATCAACCAGGATGCTTGTTCATTCTATGGAATTCAAACTGTCTATGACGATTTTGGGGGTGTGGCCATTGAGGCCAGTGAAGGGGAAGCTATTGCCAAGGCTGTTGGCGAAAAGGGCAAATGTATCATATTGCAAAACCATGGTTTGCTCACAGTGGGTGAAACTGTTGACGAGCTGGCTTACATGTATACCTTGATGGATAGAACATGCGAAGCGCAGTTGTTGGTTGAAGCAGCTGCAGCAAACGGATTGAAAAAGAAATTGGTTCCTGACGAAGAGGCTTCTTATACCCAGTATATGAATGCTGACCCCGAAACACTTTATGGTGAATTCCAGCCAGATTTGGAGTTCGAGCTTTATAAAGATCCAAGTTTTATGGATTAAAGTGGGGAAAGTCATTGAAATGTTATTTATTATTCAAGTAAGTTTCAAGTTGCTATTTCGACTTTTGAAGGTTATGTATATTTATAGTTTTTTCAGCCTATCAAACCAACACTGTTTATAGAGATTTTTATTTAGTCGTAAGATGATACAACTGGACACTAACTGTAGTGAAAGGAGCCAAAAACATAAACTGAAGCTTCACTCAGAACCTTAAGAAGTTGAGAAGCAGTGTCTAAAAAAAGAGTAGAGTGTTTATTTAAGAATTAATTATTATACGTTTAGAACGAAAAACCAAGCTATGTTTAAGTAGAATTCCAAAGAGGGTGCTAAAAATCTTCAAAAAGTGTATCAACGAACTAAACCTTGAGACGACAAAGCATTTAAATTTGAAAGTTGATAGGCATTACCATATAAAGTCATCCTTGATGGTAACTGGTATTTTTGAATCAGGTCAAGATCTCCTTCAACTTATCTGTGAATAAATATCTTGACTTTATTTTAACGACGAGAAATTTAGGCACCCAAATTTTGCCGAGAAACGGTATTGTAATCTGTCCGATACCAAGTTCAGGGCCAATGGATATACCAGTACCTTCTTCACTATGCAAAATAGTTTCAAGTTTCTTGCCTGTTTTGTTGATTAATATGTCTAAATTATTAACCAAAACTTTATTGTGTTTGTGTTTGTAAACAAGCCTTTTTGTTGCCACAGAGTTAATATCACCAATGGCAAAAATGTTCGGATATAATTTTGATTGCAATGAATCGTTCACGTCGATATACCCTAATTTGTTTGTCAAATCTTCCAATTTAGTAGGTGGTAGGTTCGGCGAAGGACCAATGCATTTGTAGATCAAGTCAATATCATTTATGACTACATCACCTGATAAGCTTATAGTTCTCAGATCATCTAATTCACAATGTTGATTAAAGATTAATTTAGCATTCATCGACTCCAATTGACTTTTTGTAGATTGTCTGTTGCTGAGCAAGTATGAATCATTTAATGGTAAGTCACCGGAATGAATCGCAATGACTTCTTTGGAACCATTCGCAATCTCTTCTTTAAATTGAAAACATATCTCCCCAAGAAGTTCAGTACCAACATCGCCCAATCCAACAACGACAATTTTTTTAGAGTTTGCCATCTTTGTGACACCCAGATCATTATGGTCCTGCAAGTCTTGAAGTCTGGCAGGGAAGCTTTGCGTTGACATTGGGTCATCCCATTTTGCTCCAGTAGCTACTACTAGATAGTCATGTTTCAAAGTGTAAGTTTCGGAGCCTTTGATGTATGTAACTTCTGTCTCATTGAAGTTATTAATACTGTCGATAATAATCGTGTTAGCTTTGATATCAACCGCCTCAGTTAACGACATGCAAATATCATTTGCCTTGAAAACTCCGGTTGAAAACCTTGGAAGCGATGGTACCGAAACACAGTAGTCTTTATTTGCCAATAGAGAGATGTCGTGGTCTGGAAATTTTTGGATCAACGAATTCGTGGCATTGATGCCAAAACTACCTGCTCCAACGATTGTGATTTTCATTTTAGTGGATCGTATTGTGGGTTCTGTATCATCTTTAATTTTTGAACACAGATCTGATATAATTATATAGTATTATCACAAACGAATGCGAGGCGAGGTGCCTGCGCTTGAGAACAACTCGTAAACCAACAATTACAACACTGAAAAGTTTTTTGATTGAATCAAATTTCAGCTTACTAATTCGATAATAAATTATCTACCTGCCAAGTTATGAATATTGAATTAATATCTCTTTCGTTTTCCCTTTTCGCTCTTTCAGAATTTTAGGGGTGTGGTGTAGATTCGTAGTTTTAGTCAATAGCAAAATTTTCCGAGTCCACTATTTGCATCATAGTGAAGTCAAGAAGCACAGCATTTCAATTTCATGTACCTGGTAACACAAGAAGTAGTAGATCATTCTCAAAGAAGATTTCTAGTAATCTTAATGGCTCGGTTGGAATTTCTTAGTACTGAAGTCTACCGAAATGTAAAAAGAGAAAGAATCCCAATACCAGCACCGTATGGTGTGTTTTATGGGTATATGCAGCATACTAGAGATCCCATATGACCACAAGACTGTATAATATTCGCTTATGGTAATTTTACAAAACACAAGAGGTGTTTCCAGGTGGTGTAGCTTCCGGAATATTACTTGGGCTAAGGGCAGAGATACTAGAATCAATCAGAAGACGTTCTTGGTAAAACCACGAAAAGACTACTCATTTCTATTGAAAAAGCTAATATTCTAAACAGCGAGTTTCGTTGATTATTGTGAATACCTTGGTAATCTTGCAGAAATTTTGGAAAATGTAACAGTATACCCCGTTTGTAGCTGTCTCTTGGTTAGCATACACTTCAAACAGTAAGGCCAGAGTAGGGACGTGGAAGACTGACCAGACGTTGTAGATGGACAGATACTTCATTATTAACCTTTATTGAAATCACTTATTTGGCTTCTTTCGTTCTAATTTCAATGGCTCTTTTATCAAACAGCTTTAACATGCCTTCGCTGATCTTGTTCAGAAACATTGATGAAACGCTGTTGTATATACCACTTTTGAAATCGTACTTCAAGTTCAATATAATTTCACACTGTTTATCGTTGATCTTGTGGATATTCCACTCCGAATACAACTCGTTGAATAGCGACTGGGTTTCTGATCTTGACTTTAAGTCCGTAAATTCATTTATAAAAAGGTTAGAATGATTTCTCAGAGCCATACTAAATTACTGTACTTACAATGACCTGTTTATCTTTCTCACATTCCAAATCACACACAAACTCCTCATTGAACTGCTGAAATCCAACTTTGAACCCAGCCTTCGTCGGTTGATTGGTCACCTGGTCAAATTCATTGATGAAACTTCTTGTGCAGTAGGGTACAAATAAGTGATAGTTGTCAACTCTTGCCACGATATCATATATCAACTCTGTTGGATGATTAAACTTTTTCTTCAATGTATACTCCTGATCGTATTTTGCTGTTTTCTGTCCCGATAATCCAGGCAATTTGAATGTCCTAACTGAAGTTCTTGGCAGTAGCAAACATCTTGGTACATATATTGACCGAGTAAACATCACTATAAATTCAATCGTTCAGCTTGGCTTTGTGAGGTGAAGCTTGCAAAGTAAATACCAGTATTGAACTTTAAGGTTTTTTTATTTTTCAAGCTCTACAAATTCGTCCTTTACCAAAACTGATTTTCAAGTGGTCATGACATAGTGATATAGATTACATCCATGAAGAAGAAAAACTAAAGAGAGCAGTAGCTACATATACTCAGTAGAACTGAATATACAAGAAACAAGTTTGAATAACAAAAATGGGAAGAAAAAACACAAAATTAGACATACATTTCCACTTATAGAATTGAAAGATAACAAGGCACATACCATTGTTGGTTTATAGAATTGAAAATTGTAGTGAGCCTCAAAAGGGCCAACATGGAAATATAATTGTCATTGTTGAACTTTTCAGTGAGAAGAAATGATAACGGCTCGAAGATATCAAATGTAAACCATCGTATCTCTCAACTCATGATGAATACCACTACCAAGCATCATCTCCGCAGCATTGTAGAGCAATTTACCCTCCTTGTCTCTAAAATCCTCTCTCTCCTTCTTTTGAGCCCCCGCTGACCCCTTCCTACTGGGTCCAGTAACTTTTAAAGCCTTAGTTTGATATCCATGGATATAATATGAAGCCCTTTCACACAACAAATGTGCGTAATACGCAGGAGGAACAATCTTGACAGACTTTGTCGCTCTACCGAAGATGTAGGAAAGATTATTTGTCAAAGATTGGAAAACGTCCGGTTTGAAATTGTTTTCATCATACAAAACGTAATAATGACCTGGAACACCAGTGCCTTTTAAAACTTGTTGGCTTTGGAGATAGAAATCATACAAGTAGACAGATGTGATGCCTTGGTCAATTACAGAACCAGGCATAATGTTATCCAAAGACTGTACAGCAACAGTCTTTCCAGTGACTGGATCAATCGCATTCTTCTCGATTGGGCTAAATCTTGTGTGGTGACGCTTGACAATGATTGAGAGTGTAAGTTTTGGATTGTAGTCGGGAATTTTGTAAAGAATAGAAGCTGACTGAAACAGCTTTTTGATCAATGGTAATTCCTCCTTCATCAAAGTTTCAAACTGTCCTTCAGATACACCGTCTCTGTAAAAAATAACAGTTTGTGGCAACCTCTTATGATTCTTATTGTAGTAGTCATCAATTCTCTCCTCAACCATTGCTTGCATTTCTGTGATTATTTCTTTCCTACCTTTTTGTAAGCTTATGGAGCCACCGAAACTGTTGAAAAAGGAGTCTTGACTTCCAACTACACCTGCAATCGAAGGGCCAAAAGCAGATGATCCAGAACTGACTGGATGGGAAACATCTGCACCCAAGAGCAATATTGGTTGCTTAGATGAAAACCTTTCAAACAATGCTTTGGCGTCAGAATCAGCCAACTTATTATTGGAACCACCTAGTTTCAAATTAACCTTCATTGACATATTGCTGAAATAACTTGTGTTGTATGCACCATTTGGGAACTGCTTGGTAAACTTTTTCGTTATGGCACAAGAATTCAAAATACCTACAGACAAATCACCAGCTCTTTTGACGGCACTGTAAACACGAGATTCGCCATTTCCTGGAAGCAAAGCTATAACATATTTGCTGTTACCGGACTTGGCTTTTCTAAATGCAGTCTCAAGATTATTCTCCAAAACATCATTGTCATCTACATGCATACAGAAATAATCATCACCAAAGGTAATACCATGCAATGATAATGTTTCGATAAATGCTTTGATTCCTCCTCGAACTGACTGTAGGCTTACATCTTTGCCTATAATGACAATGGCAAGCTTACCTGATACTTTTCCAACAGGTCGGTAAAACTTAGTATTTTTCAAGTTCCAACTACCTTTAAAAGTTTCATCTTTACCGTTCAATGGCTTCGGCTCATATACTATCCTTTTATTTTGATACTCAATAACAGGCAGAGAAATAACTCTAGAGGGTACGACCATAAATGATTTACCAATTTTGGAGTCCTGATCAAAACCCAAATCTTTCAACCCCTTCTTTTGAATAATACCAAAGTTCTCAGCTGGAGTTCTTGTTGTAAAATTCAACACACCCAAAGTATCTGCAATAATCCCTTTGAATAATTGCCCGGGAATTATTGTTGCCAATTCTGAGGGAACTAGATTTGTACCTCCAAGCAAAATCATTGGAAAATTGGGAAAGTTCAATGCAATATTGTATCGATTCTTGAAGTACTGCTCAACAGTAGTCATTTTTCCATCGCATTCGAAGCTATGTGACCTTGGGGTCTTGCTAGAGATTTCTACGATGGCTTTGGGTAGACTCTTTTGCCCCAAATACTCTCTCTTAACCCTAATTCCTTTAAAAAAATTCGCCTGGCTTTTGATCATTCCATAAGATATGTTTGCCAAATTTGGATTACCGAAGTAATCAGCTATATACTCAGCTGCTGACATTAAAGTTCCATCAGACTTCAAAGACTTGTGAAACGCAGCAGCTGTGATATTGGTATTTATAACAACATTATCAAAAGTGGTCCTCACTGAATAAGTGAACCCTGTGCATAAGAATAAACCTTTTTGAAAATTGACTCTTTTTACCCTTTCATTGACATGCAAGAATCGATTTTTTGAAATCATAATGAGATCATCACTATCAGAGGCCTTATGGCCCACCAACAGGGTCAATGCAGATGTATATTGTTCAACATCAAACGATAAAGCGGATTTGTTCGAGAGGTTTGTGTAGTTAATCAACTCATTCATATCCAACGTCTTGACATAGCTGATAGTAACCTTGAATGATGCACCCTCTTTGACTCCGTCGTTGATAACTTCGTGCAATCTCACACAACCTTCCAATTCGTCTTTGGACAATTCAAGTGTCAAAGGGTCGTCTTGGGAGATAGGCAACACTTGCATGGTATAAATCATGTCCGACGAGTTATGAGCAATGACGTTTTTCTGAGTGGTCAGCTTGAATGGCCCCTTTGCCAATAAAATCCTGAAAATGCCCTCTTTCAGCGATTTTTTGTCTTTAACAGAATCTGGAAGCTGAACGGAATATAAATGCACCTTAGTTCCCCTAACATTAAGCTTGACAAAATTGACACCAACGTTAACTGGGATGCCCTCAACACCGTACCCCGGCTTTAAAGCTAGGGGGAACTCTGCATCTGCTTGAGGAGCTAATGACTTGATCAAAGCACTTGAGTCAGGAATATGGCAATTTTCCTCATACTGGGCTTCATATCCAAAGACAGTTTTTGAGATATGAGGAAACCGGCTTGCATCACCTCTTCTAAAGCCACCACCTCTACTACCACCACGGCCTCTGCTTCCACCTCGGCCGCCTCTACCACCGCTAAAAAGTTCTATTGTTTGATGTCAATCCTACTGCTGGCTTCCTATATTTGGATCAGAATAAACCTTACCTCTTTCTGTACTCATCTTGCACACTGAATCGAATTGATTAGCTTAGGATATATCAAATGGGAATAGAATGTTGCCTAGCCTCTTGTAGCATGCCAAAAAAGTAGGCACAGCTGATTGACCAAATCAAGGAATTTGCCCAGTTACTACTTAAGGAAGTTATAATGTTTTTTTTTTTTTTTTTCATGTCGCAGTTGTTCTTGATTTAGTGTTCCGTCACATTAAGGAACATCTGGGTATTAAAATACATCGTTTTGAGATTACGTAGATGAGCGAAGGCTAAAGATTTCTCCCATAAGATGCAATTGATTCAAGGGTATATTGGTATAGCTTCTGCTGCTAGTGGTCTAGATAATGCGTCAATCAAGATCTTGGCATGCTTGTTTTTGTCGTTCTTTTTCAACTACATCTTCAAGCGGTTGCCAGACTCGCAGTACAGTATAAAGAATTACTACATCCTATCGGTCAGTTGTTTTTACATCTTTGGTGTGTTGGAGTTATACTCCGGCTTTAGGACATTGTTCATTTCGTCATTGGGTACCTATCTCATCACCAAGTACTATCGGTCGTCGTTGATGCCATGGATCAATTTGTTGTTTTTGATGTCACACTTGGCCTCCAGTCACATTTATGCCCAGTTCTTCAATGTGTATGATCCAAGTGTCATTGATATCACAGGCTCCCAGATGGTCCTTGTTATGAAATTGTCCGCGTTCGGGTGGTCTTACTATGACGGCTTGTTGTTGAAGAAAGACAAAGAAGCGTTCGACCTAAGGTTGAACACCTATCAGAAGTCAAGAATCATCACTAAGCATCCGAATTTCATCAGCTATATTGGATACTGTTTTTACTACTCCTCATTGGTCACGGGGCCAGCATTTGACTATGCTGATTACGAGAAATTTATTTTGACGGATATGTTTGAAGATGTTCCAGAATCGAAAAAGCCAGGCAGAAGAAGAAAGAGACTGATCCCAAGAAGTGGTAGAATTGCTGCCTACAAAGTTATCCAAGGTCTTGGATGGGCTGGTTTAATGACATTTTTGCAAAATTATATCTCTTCTGAATACTTGTTCACCTCTGAGTATAAGCAAAGGAATTTGGCTTTCAAAATGTTCTTCTTATACATCACTGCATTCACTTATAGATTAAAGTATTATACTGCATGGTTGATTGCTGAAGGGAGTTGTATTTTGGCCGGTATTGGTTATAACGGCTACGATCTGAAAAGGGATAAGTTTTATTGGAATCGTGTTCAAAACATTGATCCATATGCTTTTGAAACTTCAGAAAATGTTCATGCCGGTTTGGAAGCCTGGAATCAAAATACCAACAAATGGTTGAAAAACTCGATCTACCTCAGAACAGTCACCAAATGGGATCCGATAACACACAAGCCAAAACCAGGTTTCTTCTCAACTTTGATAACATTTGCTACGTCAGCATTTTGGCATGGTACTAGACCTGGCTACTACATGAGTTTTGTCACTGGTGCGTTCTACCAAACTTGTGGAAAATTGTACAGAAGAAACTTTAGACCTGTTTTTATCAGCAAAAACTCGTCGAATGTCTCCAAATACAAGAAAGTATACGACTTGGTCACATATGTCGTTACTCAGCTCGCATTTGGGTATTTGGTTCAACCTTTTGTTATTCTTGAGTTTGGTCCCTCTTTCAAGGTATGGGGAGACGTTTACTTTTTGCCACATCTCCTGATAATAGCATCATTGTTTCTTTTCAAAGGACCTTTCAGCAAGCAAATAACTGGCTTCATCAAGCAATATCATTTACCAGATCTTGAAATCGAGGAGAAATTAAGCGAAAAAGAAGAGGTTATTGTGGAACGTGAAGAAGCTGCAGAAGTGTCATCTCTTCCAGATTACGACAATCAAGAGGAGATGGAACTGGAAGATAAAGAGGGTCCTATTCTTGGATTACCAAATAAGGACTTTGAAAGATTCGCCGACGAGATTGATGAGTTTAACAAAGAATTACAAACTATGAAAAGAAGAACCAGCAGAAGTGGTAGTGTCCTTGATGATGCTGAAAAGCAAAGAATTAAAAAACTGTTTGAGGACATGGGTAACGATATTAAGACATTTATTGGAAATAGTGCTGTAGTCGATGATGAGAAAGACAAATGATGTGTTTTATGAGTTTATGAATGAATATGCAATGTTATTTTTCATGTGTGTCTTTTTGTCTTTATTTGACTCATATACTATTTTCTGATAATGTTTAGTAAACATCAACGCTTATATAGAATGAACAAAAAAAATCAAAGGCATATAAGGGCTAATTTACTTAATAGTAACAATTTTCTGAATCCCAACTAAACAATCTTTTTTGATGCATTAGTGAAGCCAGATCCCTTGACAGCTGCAATGAGTGCATTTTCGTCTCCATCTTCAGCGTCTTTGAAGTAAACTTCTGTATCAAAAGCCTGTTTCAAGTCTCTCAACTGCCAGATCAACTCTTCATCGACTTGATCTTTATGGACTCTCAATCTACCTATATCTTCCTTACCAATTGCCATATAGACAATACAGAACAATAATTGATTTTTGCCAACACATCCACTAGTGCTCAATTCTTGGGCTAATTTCAAACAACAATTCTCGGCAACATCCTCAGGCAATTCACCCGCACCACCAATTTCTTCACTGATGAATCTCCAACCGTTTTTCTTACTCTCTGCCACCAAGGTTAAGCCAAAACCTGGTGATTTTCCTGAATTTTCTCCACGCCAAACATCGGCAGTTATATTAACTTCACAGCCGATTGGTCTCAACTGTGACCTGACTTGATCGATCATTCTGTTGACTATTGATGGTGACACTCTTGTGCAGTATGCAATACCTCTAATGGCTGAGATTTTTGGTGCTTCCAATGAATGCATGGTAAGTGGCGTTGAAATCAAACTGTTACAGAGCAAGTGAACCTCTCCACCTCCCAACGGCGGTGAACCTCTCTTCAAAGTGTGAATCGAGCATTCTCGAACACCAAATTTCTCCATCAATGGCAACAACCCCCACCTGAGTGACTCAATACTTGCATCGACTTTGGAAGATGTGATACCTTTGAAAATAATCGAGAACTTGTTCTTGGAAAATGGTGCCAAGTAGAGCATGTATTCTAGAAAATACCCAACAGGCTTCGATGGTGGGCAGATATGGACTAGATTACCACCTATTACAATGCCTGGCTTGAAAATTATCGTTGTACCAGTATATGAGATCTCAATGATGGATCCGTTTGTGACACTTTCAATCAATCGAAGAAATGAAACTTCATAATCTTTCAAACCTGGATTCAATTCAGATGACCTTATTTTTTCCACCTTGATTGGCTTACCAGAAAGTGTAGAGAGAATGATCCTCAATCTAAAATTCCTATGACCCTGAAATGTCGTTATCTTAGGCTGCGGCTGGGACATTATAAGAGCTATGAGATCCTTATTTAATACTTCACAGGTTGTGTTCTGTGACAATCAAAATTGTATTTACCTAATGTGATTGATTGCATTGAAATATAAATTTGGAAAATATTTTTTTTTTTTTACAAATTTTTTTAACCTCTCCGGAATGACGAACGACGAGCTCAAATGGCGACGAAGCCTCGTCGTTAATTTTTATGGTACAAGTTGCACGACTCAATTAATCTTGGGATCTTTCACAACAAAAAGGAGAAAAGTCAGCAAAAATTGGAGTTGAGCTACTTATTCAAGATACAAAGGAACACAAAGCATATTTGAGTTGGAACTCGTTCGCATATATATATATACCAGGTCTCACTGTACAGGTATATTTTTAGAAGAATAGTTCAGCAATGGATGATACTTTATTTGATGAAATAGAACTAAATAATAATATGGATCTAGGATCGTCGGAGTTGAATGAGAATTACAAAAGACCAAGCGATGAGGACATACAGGAGGATAGTAAGAGAATAAAGGAGAGCTCAGGAGCTTTGGATGATTTGTTTGGAGAGATAATACCGCAAGTGGAGCAAGTGAAGGAAGGACTGACAATAGCACAGCTGCTGGAGTCGCCGAAAAAGCAGCCGAAGCTTGAACTGCAACAGCAGTTGATCCCTCCCAAAAAGGAACCGAAGACGTCGACGAGCAGCCCACTGCCGAGCAAGCCAACAAGTGTCTCACTTGATGGTGCCCCGAGCTTGCCAGGAGCTTCAGCACCGGCAGGATCGATAGTCCCACCCCAACCATCAACTACAAATCTGAGCAACAAAGTTTCATTTTCATCAATACCCTCAGAGTCGGCCATCAGCAACATCGTCGTTCCAGGTAAGAAAGTCTCACTGAAGACACTTTCAAGTGCAAATAAAAAGACAAACACAAGTACCGCACAATCAAACGACCCCGATAAATTGACAGATGCTGTTTTAGCCGCTGGTATCGATATCAGGGCTGAAGAAGCACTATTGCTTTCTTCCACTACGCAGCCAAAGGTCTTGACATCTCCGATGATCTCCGTGGTCAAACCTATGCAGAAAATTCAGGATACAAGACAGTTAGGGGGTTTTATTAACAAGGTGTTGACGGAGAATTCGTTATTGAAGTTGCCATCAACTGAGATTGTTGATTTGGTGTCTCTGGCGTTGGACACCTACTTGAAGGACATTATAACTAATACAGCCATTTATTCCCGTCATAGAAGAAGACCAATAAGGTCCAAATCGCGCCACTCAACGACGCAGAGAAGTGACATCTCAAGGGCGTTGAAAGAAATAGCCACCAAGGATAAGGAAATGGAGGAGAAAAGAGTCCAAAAAAGAATTAAAATGGGTATCGAAGTTGGAGATGATAAACTGGATCGTGCTGGCGCCGAAGAAACATTACACAGAGCCGCTAATGCAACAGCTGCAATGATGACATCGTCCAAAAAGAAGAAGTACAGTTGGATGACCGGAGGTGCACCAGCTGGAAGCGGTTTGGTGGGAGGAGCCAATAGGCCCAATGCAGCTATTGCAGCTAGAGGTGACACTGGAATCAGATATAGGGAAGCCAGAGAAGAACCGGAAATAGTTGTTAGAGATTTGGTTGCGGCTCTTGAAACAAAAAGAATGGGAGCTGCTAAAACATTGACAAAGGCTTATTCAAAAATGTAAATTGGTGTATATTATTATTCTTATAACTATCTTGAAAGGCTCAATTCTTTCATATTATTTATGACGTGATCCAATGTAGTTGTAGGATCCAGTTTCGTTCAAAATAGATAGATTTGTTCAAGTCCTTAACTTCTTCTAGACCTTTAAAGCCGGCACTCAAACTTCTATTTTGAATTCACCTGGCACGTTGCTCCACACCTTAGGAGCATTCCTCACACTCTAAACCGTTTTCATTTAGCTGCCTGTTCCACTTCTAGGCTTACATCAACTCGTTAACTGTTTGAAAACAAGACGACAACAAAACAAACAAACATAAGCGTGTATTTCCTTAATAGGAAGTCAAAATCAAAACATAAACAAACAAGTAGAGAAAAGATTTACGCGAGTTGTTCTGTTTGATCTGATATCTCTTGTTTGAAAATTGTACAAGGCCTCTGATTGTAATCAATCGTTTAAGTTTAAGTTGATATTGAAGATTTGCAGAGCCTGTGAGTTATTCTGGTCTGACATACATCATGGATTTCAACTTGTCAGAGTCTTTCACGGCGTTTCAAGATGCGGATAAAACTAGTTTCAGCTTGAACGGTAACGCAGAACTTATGATGAACAGTGTCACTGATCATCTAGCAATCTCTCCCGAAAGTATTGGAAATGACGAAGTATTCTACTCATTGCAAGAGCTCACGCATTGCTATCTTTCATTATCGACCAAATTGAAACGACAACTATCCTATTTGATATCATCTACGACCCAAACAATAGCGGAAAACACAATCCAAATAATAAGTAGTGGTGAACACGATTCATTCCCTATGTATAAAAAGTATTTAGAACTCTACGGCTATTTGAATCACTGCTTGTTGGATTTTTTAGGAAAGGAGGATCATAGCGGTGTTTCGAAAAAGGATAAACGTGCCATAGAGAGCTTCAAAAATCAGTGTATTCAAATCGAAACTGCTATGGAGTCTATATCAAGTGTTTTCAAGATCAATCTATCCAAGTTGTTTGTCACTACTCCTGAAAGAGATTTATTCATTAGTTTGTTCACAAGGCCAATTTGGTCATTGATGGAAGATAAAGAAAGAATGAAGATCACTGCTGTGAGAATGTTGATGTTCAGATGTATTTGTATGGCAATCAAGTTTCATGGGCACGCTTTAGTTGCTCAGGGTTCTATTGTATCCAATTTAACATTCTTTGATCATTTGAATATCCAACTAGCAGATCTTCTACAAAGTTTAACCGAGCAATATGATTATAGTCAATTAACTGAAGAGGTTTTACGTGAACTTTCAAATAAGAAGTTTGATGTTAACGATGTCACTGGACCAAAATCAGTTGCTGCCTTTTTATCCAGGCTTTCGGAGTTGACTCCTCGTATTGTCATGAAGCAGATGACTTTGATTGCACAGTTCTTGGATAATAGTTCTTCGGCATTGAGATGTGCAGTAATTGATGTATGCTGTAACATTATCATTAATATCTGCAAAGATCCTGAGATGTTGGAGTTACATTCTACTCAGGTTGACCGTTTGATTGAACTATTAGAAGGGAGATTGTTGGATCAAAACCATTATGTTAGAGCTAGATCCATTCTGTCTCTAAATGCTTTGTGTGGATTGGAAAAATCAACACTCAAGAAGCACCGTTTAGACTTCTTGAAATTAGCTGTTAGAACTTTTGAGGATAAAAGTTCTCACGTTAGACGTTATGCGATCAAGTTGCTTTCTAAATTGATATTGACACATCCATTTTCTCTGATGCATGGAGCACAATTGAATTTGGCAGTTTGGAAGAAACGTATGGATGAGGCTGTGAAACAGTTGGAAAAGTTGGATCCAAGTTATGCGAAATCGATAGAGGAGGAAGCTAAGAGGCTTCTGAAAGAAAACAGAGACGATGATGAGAATAATGGAAGTAAAATGGATATCGATGATGATGACGAAGAATCCCAGGAAGTGGATAAGGAAAAGAATGTTCAGAGCGAAGATGAGGAAATTGATGAAGCAGAGGCAGAAGTTGCTGCAAATAGGTCGATTGTGGATGATGAGCCATTTCACAAAGATCAAGAGACAGAAAATACGATACTGAAATTGAAACTTACCATTCAATATTACAAAGAGGCCATTGAATTTATTGAAATTTTGGAAAGTGGTGTGAAAATAGCCTCTCAGTTGTTGTATTCCAAAAATAAAACTGATGTCATTGAAGCTATGGACTTTTTCGTTATTTGTGATGCATTTGATATTCAGAATAAGAACCTTGGAATTCGAAGAATGTTGCACTTGGTATGGATGAAAAATGGTAACGATGAAGGAGACAACATTCCGAAAAAGTTAGTTGATTGCTATAGTCAATTATTTTTAACGGCTCCTCCGAACACCTCAGTTATTGAAGCATCTGCCTTTATTGCTAAAAATTTATGTAAGTTGACATATAATGCTTCTGTTGCAGACTTGGCATCTTTGGAGAAATTGATTGGTTTGATGTATGAGGATAAGTTGATTGATAATATGGTCGTTCAACTTTTATGGCAAATCTATAGTTTCCAGAAGAATGATGAAGCAACCGCCTATAAGCAAACAGAACAGCGTCGTGGAGCTATAATAATATTAGGGATGTTGAGCTCTTCTGATCACCAAGTTGCTTTAAAAGGTTTAGACTTGTTGTTAAGTATAGGGTTAGGTGAAAAGGGTAGAGATGATCTCATTTTGCAACGTTATACATGCATTTCACTACAGAAGATCGTGCCAACAACGAAAAAGGAAAAGGAAAAGTTAGGAGAGAATGACTTCAAAGTTGCAAGAGAAGACGAGATTCTTGGTAGATTGTCAGAAACAACATTATTCTACACTGAAGACCATGAATGGTATAGTATTGCCGAACAGGCCATTGATGCAGTTTACAATATTGCTCAACATCCGGATCGGATCTGTACACAAATAATAAAGACCAAGTCGATTGAAGTTTTTGAGAATCCAAAAGAAGATCAATCTCAGGTTGTTGGACTATCACAGTTATTGTTCATAGTTGGGCACGTTGCAATAAAGACGATTGTTCATTTGGAGAAGCTAGAAGGTGAATTCAAGAAGAAGAAAATTCTTGCTGAACAGGACAAAGCTAAAAAACTGCAAGAAGATAAAGAACAGGAGAAGGAAAATGAGTTGGAAATGATTGGTGGTACTTCTGAAGACGATTTTACTGATGCTGTCAACTATATCAAAGAAAGAGAGTTATTGTATGGGGAAAACTCGTTACTATCAAGATTCAAATCAATGGTTCAAACAATATGCTCGAACAATAGCCAATATGACAATTCAATATTGCAGAGATCTGCCACTTTGTGTCTTTCAAAATTGATGCTTATTTCGTCCAAATACTGCGAGGAAAACTTACCGTTGCTAATAACCATTATGGAAAAGTCACCGGATCCAATTATCAGAAGTAATGCGGTATTGGCGTTGGGAGATATGGCTGTTGTCTTTAATAACTTGGTGGACGATAACACAGATTTCTTGTACCGTCGTCTTAATGATGAGAATATAATGGTCCAAAGAACATGTTTGATGACCGTCACGTTTTTGATCTTGGCAGGACAGGTTAAGGTCAAGGGCCAGTTGTCCCAAATGGCAAAATGTTTGGAGCATGGCGATCAAGGCATCAGCGATATGTGTAAAATGTTTTTCACCGAGTTGGCTACGAAAGACAATGCAATCTATAACTCGTTTATCGACTTGTTTAGTGGTTTGTCAAACGACGATACCTTGGAAAAAGATGCTTTTCACAGAATCGTCAAATTTGTTGTTGGGTTCATCGAAAGTGAGAAACATGTCAAACAGCTATCTGCTAAATTGTTGCAAAGATTGGATAAGGCAGAAACTGAAATACAATGGGGGAACGTTGCGTTTGTGTTGGAGGCTTTGCCTATTAAGAATGAAGAATTGATGGAAGAAGTAAAAACTGCTGTAAGTTCTGGATTTAAGTTGGTTGCTATAACTTCATAGCTTTGAATCATATATCTTTTTATGTTCTGTGTATATTGTTTTGTATTTCTAGTTGTGATGGTATTTTTTTCTTTTATCAAGACTAATGGGTGTAAAGATTTAAAACTAGATTTTGCCTCAAAATAAGAAAAAAAAAAAGAATGTTGATGCAAACAAATAAGGAAGACCATACCATAAGGATACTGATTCGCTCATCGTAAACTGTTCAAAAATAAAGACGAATCAGCTGCCAAGTGACTAAGTGATATAAAGTTTTTTGTGCCTATTCAATACACCCCTACAAGTTTGATTTGCTAAAGTTATTGATCCCATATGCCTGAGTCAACAAGTAATGTTGCAACCAGTAATGCACAACAGCAGCAGCAGCAGCAGCAACAACAGCAGCAACAGCAGCAGCAACAACAACAACCACAACAACCACAACAACCTTCAAGAGCCCAGTTATTGCAAATTGCAGCGGATGAGCTAGGGCGATATGGACACAGCGATGATGGTTTGAAGTTGGTTGATCTAAACATAACAAGCATACCACCAGAGTTGATCGAGTTGATCAAGGATGCAGTGACGAAGCTCTCATTGCAGAGAAACTTGCTATCAACTTTACCAAACTTTTTTAATAGACTATCAAACTTAAGATATTTGGATTTGCACCAAAATAAGTTCTATGAGTTCCCATCTGTATTGTGCAACTTCAAGAGTTTAGAAATATTGGATATCAGTAATAACTATATCAAAAGATTGCCAAGTAACTTTGGATATTTGATCAATTTGAAAGTTTTGAGCTTAAGTGACAATCGTTTCGAATACTTACCATCCGATATCGGTGAGATGGAAAATTTGAAGATATTGGAAGTGTCGAATAATCCTTTGATTCAGCCTCCATTACCTTACATTCTCACTCTACAGCAGGATAAGACAAGTGGTGATTGGGTTGATCAATTGAAACTGTACATTAGAGAGCATGCCAAATATCTTGATGGTAAGTTAAAGGAAACAAACGATTTAGAGGTTCTTCAAAGGGAGAGGTCAAGGAGTGTTTCATTGGATCGCATATCCAGTAAGTCATCAAAGAGAATGGGTTTCATAATAAGTAAAAAGCCAACAAATAATATCCAGGAAGGTAATGAAGTGGAGGATCAACCGTTAAGTATCGGAGGTGTACAGCAACTGCGACTAGACGATCCAGAAAGACCAACAAGTGCAAACGGACAAACAGGTGGAGCAAGGAGTAGGGCACATTCTTTGACTAAGCTAGATCCAAGATTTATGGAGTCAGCAAGTCTCGAAGCTGTTGATATTGAGAAAAATGTTGATGCTGAGCATAAATCATCAGCATACTTCAAAAGATTATCAACTTTGGAAGAGGTCAAAAAGCCGAAAAATATTGTATTAGTCAAAACTGCCCGAAAATTGCTTTTCATTTCAACATCAATGTACTATAATCTCAATAAGATGACCTTGTTTTGTACCAACAAAAACTTGACAGGTTTGATGAACAACTATTTGGCTTCTGGTAAGCAAAAAATGGGCATACTTGTTGAAAATTTGGAATTAATGGAAAAATTTGAAAACAACAATAACAAAGGTGATTCAGAATTGGTCGATGGAATGTTAAAATGTATTATCTCACTATTGTCATTGTTCAAAACAACAATTAAATATGTAAAGGATAATTTGAAGGAGTTCATTGGAAACACGGATATTTGTTTTATCAGATCATTTTACCTTTCTATATTCGGATCGTTCATGGAATTGTATAACTCATGCTCATTACTTCATCCAGAAATGAAATCAAAAGACCGCATATCACCTCAATCAAGACAAAAAATTGCACCACCATTACGTATTGATGTTGGATTAGCTCAGAACCAGAATCAACAACAGGTCATATCGAGTGCCCAACCACATGCATCACAAGTCTCGGATGAGAAATTGTTGGAGGGTGTATATAATGCTACCTCCGCTGCTCAAGTAGTTTTCAGCCACTTGACAAGTGCAATCAACCAAACCGTGTCTAATAATGCAAATGCGTCTGAAGACACCAACAATAATCTGGTAATTGCCGGTAAAATCAAGGAATTAACTAACATTTGTGTTGTTGCTATAGAATCTACAAAAAACTTGAAAAATTCTTTGTATACAATAACCAGCAATCATTCGCCAGTTGTCTCTGTTGGTGATAAGGTTATATTCTATAAAGATGCAAATCTTTTCTTAAAGTCAATTATCAATATTTTGAACTCAACGAAAACTTCTATTAACGATATTCCGATCTTGAACGATTTACGCCCAAGCTTAGCAGCTTTGACGAAAGCTACAAAGGATTTGACCTTGATGTTGGAGAATAGTTCATTTAAGTCTTTGATCCAGCAACAATTACAGCAGCAACAACAGCAGCAACAGCAACAGCATCTACAGGAACAGCTTCAAAGCCATCATATAACACCAAGCTCGTCGATAGCATCCAATTTTCCACCACCATTATCATCAATTCCATCAATGGCTGCATTTCCACCATTTCCACAGATGACAAGTACAGCTTTGATGACTCAACAGCGTCAATTGGAAAATATTCAGTCTAACTTACCGCCTGTTACGACACCTATGATTTCCACTATTGGTAGTACTGTTGCACAGGCTGTTATGCCTAATGGTTCTACTCCTCAGCAACAAGTTCATTATCAACCGCTGCAAGTTAATCCATTTGATGCTTTGTTCTCAAGTGCTAATGGGACAAATAGTGAGGACCAATAATGGTCTCTTACTGTTTTTGTAGTTCAAAGGTTTTCTTCGTTTCTTCAATATACTTAATAGTGAAATATTTATTTACATGAGATTTAATTACAGGAACTGTGAAACAATAAAAAGAGCTGATGTAGAGCATTGAAGAAAAAATCACTAGTTCTTCTTGACCCCAAAAAATTCATCAGGATGCTTGAAAGTTTCACTCATAGTAAAAGCTTCGTTCAACTGATAGTCCAAAATCAATTGCTTTGAATACAACTCACCCTCTTGTAAATGATTCTTTACCAAGTCAACTAGCCCATCGATGAAAATTTCGCTGCCATTCAACGAACTGCATCTTTTAACCTTTTCTGGAAAATCTAGCATTTTCATCAACTCGATGTCAATTTCATGCAATGTTTCGATATGATCTGAAGTAAACGCAATAGGAACAATAACAATACCTTCTACAGAATCCATCTTGTGTAGTTTTGGCACGATGTCAGCTGTTTGTCCACCTAGCCATGCCTTCGGACCGACTTGGGATTGCCAAGTCAATCTGTATGGAAATTCAAACTTCATTTTTTCCATTACTGAATAAACCGTAGAAGCAACTTCTGCAGGATAGGAATCACCACGATTGACAATCTCCATTGGTAATGAATGTGCTGAGAAGATGATATTAATTTTGGATCTATCGACATGTTGAGGAAACTCATCAATTTTTGATTGGATCAACTCAGCAAATGCAGCGGATAAGCCTTTGTTTTTTGGCCATCTATCGATTGTCGACCATGCTATCTGGTTAGCTGGATCGTGTATTTTCGACTGTCTGTATAATTCGTTTAATGAGGAACCTGTTGTTGAGTAACTGAACTGCGGATATTGTGAAAATGCAACTGCCCTGGTAATACCGTCCTTGACCATTTGAGGTAAGGTTTCATCCGTTAGAGGTTTGGCATATCTGAATGCAACGTACAGTTTATGAGGAGCAAATTCCGGGTTCACCTTGTCCAACCTTTGACAAACTTGTTCAACTTGATACTCACTCCATTTCCTAATTGGCGACCCACCTCCAATCTCTTCATAGTTCTTTGATATCATTGGGGTTCTTCTCCTCAGTATGAATCTCGCCAAAAGACTCTGGAACCTACCAAACGGAATCAAATCCCCGTCCGAAAACAATCGGAATAGAAAGTCATACGTCTCTGAGACTTTCGATGGTCCACCCATATTCATGAACACGACACCGGTGCCATTATTCTTGGTATTCAGCTGTAAAACCTTACACGTTGTTGAAAAGAAACGCCTACTACAAACCATCCCTCACCTATTCTATTGTTTGGACAAACTAATCAGGCTCACAAGAGATCAGCAGGGTATTTCGCAACCTTCTTATACTGAATTGTTAATAATTGATTGCTAATTTGATGGAGAGGAAAAAAAAAAAAAAAAGATGAAAAATACTCTCGAGCCGTTTTTGGGCTCGTTTAGCGAAACTTGTCTCAGTAAAAAAGCTACGCTATTGTTCAAGATTGTTGATGTCACTCTTGGTATAAATACTGGCAGCATTACTAATTTTAGATCGGGTCTTTGTGTTAAGTGGTGCTTGTTATTTAGAATGTCGTTTGAAATTGACTGGCAATCGTTGGTGGATGATGAATCGGTAACGAATTCAATAATTGACTTTTTGAACAACCAACTATCATCGTTATCATTGCCTTCATATTTAAGCAACTTGAAAGTGTCTTCGTTCACACTAGGAAATACGCCACCCGACATTACCATTAGACATGTTGGAGATCCATTTGACGAGTTTTACAAGCAAACATCCGAGAGTGAAGGCGAAGAAACAGAACACCAACAGCAGCAGCAACAGCAGCAGTCGAGTAACGATCATTTCAACTTGAGGTCTGGCAGTAGCACACCTGCTAATTTACCGATTGACGATTTTTATTTGAGAAGATCTCCATCGCCGTTCGGTTCTTCTACTCCGATCCTATCCAGGGTTCAATCGCTCTCATCTTCCTCGAACTCGGACTTTGCTAGGTCTAGATCATCCAGTATATTGAACGGTTATAGCAATAGTAGCGGTAGTACAAATAACATGGTTTCAGGAGTTGGAATAGCGCATTTGAACAACAATGGAAACCCCATACCCCAATTTCCATCTTTGAGTATGAACAACAACTTAGCTCCAGCAACTCATGTACGAAGTGGATTACACAACTACATAACCAGTGATGAATCCGAAGAAGCTACCAAAGGTGAGGAAGATGAGAAACCCAAAGATGAAAACGATATTCAATTCATAGTTGAGCTCAACTTCAATAGTGATCTTTATCTTGAGATGACGACAGACCTACTATTGAATTATCCATCATCAAATTTCATATCATTGCCAATCAAGTTGAAGTTCACAAAATTGGTAATACACTCATTGGCTTCAATAACGTATATAGACAAGAAGATATTTTTGAGCTTATTGTGCGATATTGACGACAACAACAGCACCAACACAAATGAGTCGCTAGCAACAACCACATCATCAGATCCCCTTTCTTCGAGATCTAATTCATACATGGGATCGTCCGTTGCAGGCTCCTCGTCACAGGTCAACTTCACCGCGAATAGCGGATACGGTATATCGAGCGTCAATAATGCTAACAATGCATCAAACAACAATAGAATAGACATCATCAAAAACTTGAAAATAGAAAGTGAGTTGGGAAGCGTCAAGCAAGAAAATTTAAACTTGATCAAAGATGGATCAATTTTGAGAAATGTTGGGAAAATCGAAAAATATTTGATTTCCTTGATCAAAGACTTGTTGATCGGTGAGTTGGCATGGCCAAGCTGGATTGAGTTTGATTTCAACGAGGATACAGAGGATGACGACGAGAACTATACTGACCATGACAAAGAGGAAGAGGAGGACGAGGAGGATGGCGAAGATTTTACGTTTCACGAGAGGCTAGATTCCAGAGATCTGTCACACTATGTCAACGAAGGTGACTTGACTGCCGGTATTGAGTGATCAAACACCGATCGTTGATGGACTCTTTGTAGTATAGCTCTATCTAAATTTGAACATAACGACTTAATGACTAACCTACCAGCACTAGTCTAACTTTCGAGATAAGCTTGAGAAGATAGTAGTGCTTTACCACCAAAAATCCCATCTGCGAGAAATATCCTTATCAATTTCACCCCAAAGAACCTTTAAAAGAGAAGGGGAAAGAAGCCTATTTGGTGTCTATAGAATGAAGAATGAAGTTGATAACAACTATCTTCTACCACTGTATTTAAGCTCGAAACCATGCCATTCGTCTCAACCACAAGTTTTGTAAGTCAACAAGATAAGGGTAAGTCTAGTCACGTGAGCAATTACGATACTCCAGTGTATTTTTGAAAAATTCACGAGTATTGGACATATAATGGAGTAATCGGACGGACGAACTTTGCAGATTAAAGGGAAAAGATAACAATTAAATTCAAATGGAGTATATTCATTTGTTGGATATATGTATTTGATTGAAGGCGGATCTTTGAACGAAAGCAAAACGTAGGCTGAACAGCTTGAAAAGGGGCAAAGATGAATGGAAGAGCAATGATACAATCATTTGGACCAAGGTCCAGAAACTTGGCACCTACTGAGTTGGGGTTATTGGTGAGGTCATTTTCGTCGAACTCCAATGATGTCAATCACTATGATGTGTTGGGGATCCATCCGTCTTCGTCGCACAAGGAAATCAAGTCGAGTTACAGAAAGTTATCCAAGAAGTTTCACCCAGATTTGAACAAACAACTACCAGATGACTTGATAAAGATAAATCACGAGATGTTCATCAAGATCAATCACAGTTACGAGATTTTAAGCGACAAGGCGAAAAAGTTCCAGTTTGATCAAAGGATACAAAACCATCAAATAGTCAAGAGAGATGTAAATAATGACTACTATGGGTCTTCCAACACCTACAAGTACTCTCCCAACTCAATCAATCAGACAAGAAAAACAAAAATTCAATTCAATAAGCAAACGGTCGAGAATCAGTCCATTTTCAATGGGCAATTTCGAAACCATTCTCTCAAGAACGATGTTCCTCATTTCGATTATGAAAAACATCTCTTGAAAAATATAAATCTCGACAAGAGATTCATGCAAAGCCATGGTTTCAAGGGTGGCGATTTGCTGGATTATGAAATAAGTACCAGAAACTTGAAGAATGTCAATAAGGACGCCCAGAGGCATCATGTTGGCCTGGACAGCCTGAGAAAAAGAGGTGGCACGGTTAAACCCGATTCTAAAACGGTCACCACAAAGGTGCAGACCCACCCTGAGAGTGGTGTACCAATATTCTCCCGGAAACTGGATGATTTGGGTGGAAGATTTTTCGGAATCTCAATACTGTTTATTTTGATGTCAAGTGTTGCATGGTATACTTATAGTAATCTAGGCAGCTCATCTTTGACGAAGGGCATGGACATGAAGAAAGGGGGGAATGAGGAAAGTAAGAGAAAAATCACAGAAAAAATCAACGGTGATGGTTTAGGGGTGAAGAAAAGGTATAGCATCAACGACTGTGGTCATAAACTACCGTTTAGCGATACACTAAGTTCCAAATGAACTTGGTAACAACTTTTCACTTAAGAACATGGGTTTCTGTCGTACAATGATTTCAAGGTGTAGTCGAATATCACCGTGAATTCTACCGGGTTTTCTAGTATTCTCATATCACACCTGTGTTAAAAATAAATCTGAAATCCGGAATGGCATTTTAACGGCTTATACAAAGAAATCTTGAGACGTTTTTTTTTTTTCGCGACATGAAAAATTCTCGCTTTCCCCTTAGGTTTCGCTTATTTGAGGTGCTGATATTTATTAAGTTTGAGCATTTGTATCAATTGATTTAATGATTGATTGATTTATTGGCTTATTGATTAATTGATTGATTGATTGATTGATTTATCAAGTTAGGGAAAGACCAGCCAAAAGAAAATATCCTGTGTAACTGAAATATCAATAAAAGACACCAATCATGCTAAAATGACCAAGAAAAATGTACCGAATAATGTACCGAAGAATGTAGACCAGAAAGTAGAAAAAAAATGTAGATGAATAACCAACCAACAGGAGAAAAATAATGAGCCCACCAGAGGACAAAAATACAGGAAAACGGTAAAATGCTCAATAGAGCAGAGCGACAACAGTCTGTGTTGGCTTGTGATGATAGCCCATATGTACCGTTTTTGTTGTTCTGATCGTTGTTCTGATCGTCACTTTCAACAGAGCTGCTTCAACGTTGGTGATCAAAGCTGCCGAAATGAATAACGCTGCTAATGCTGAAAATTTCATTGTGTATGAATTTGGGATGTGGTAAAGTGCTAGAGAGTAGTTTGGCGGGTGGCTTGATGTGCTTGCGAAGACCAAAGGGATGTGTGTGGTATGCTTCAAATGGCTCTTTGTAATGCTTTTGGCTTTTTGCTGGCGGAATCAAACTGGTTTTATATCGCTCGACTTTAGTGCATGCAAATCCTATACGAACCGCTTGGGTGAAATTGAAACTTTAAGCTTGCTCCATTTCAGTTTAACTTACGGTAACTTGTTGAAACGGACCAAACTTTTTTTTTTCACTTTTTTTTTTTTTTTGCTAAGTAGAATCTCAAAGATCTTTGGCTCAACTGACAATTAAACTGTAAACTATTAAGAGATTATATAAGCCCAGATCAAATATGATTAGCTCATATTCGAGTTTTTAGTTCATTTTACCCTAAAGGGTTAATTATGAACATTTGTCTCAGGTGTGACAACAGTTTTAGCCGGCCGGGTTTAGTGAGTGAATAATGCTTTAACCTCAGCAAAGGGAAAAAGGGATGCATTGTAACTGCCCGCACGCTAGCCAAAATTGACAGCTTTTAGCTGAAACGACTCTCCCGTTGAACACCCTGTTTATGAGTGACTTGAGGTTTGCTACTCTTGTCGACATGAGAAACATGCAGGTTAAAGTTTCAGCTGTTTGGAGCACGGTGTCAGGCAGAAGATTTGCAAGAGATCCATGCTGGGTGCCGGTGATATTTGCCTACTTCATCATACAAGTTTAGTACTTGCTATATCCAAGGATGCGTGCGAGTGAGTGTGGAATAGCTTAGACGTCCATGTTTACTATATACGACAAAGGTGTGTGTGTGTGTGTGAGTGTGCTCGTATCTCGCTGGAAACAAGAGAGACAGACCGAATGTCGAAGGTATTCAGCTCGTACAGCCAGGTCTCAGGTCGGCACACCAGCTCTGACTGCGAGCAAACAACATTTCTTGCAGGCAGAGCGTTGCTTTGAAAAACAAGGTTTTTGAACCAGGCTCAAACTGAATTGGGCTGTGATCTGTCTCCGATATGTCTCTGTATATTTATGTGTTCAAGTTGTGCAAGCAATTGCTAGTCTAATTTCTTCATCTGAAGTTTCAGAGTGTTATTGACTTACGTTGGAATTTCATACACTAGAACAGTTTTGGATAGGGAGAATGTGATATACAGTAACTTCTCATTCACACCAGCAATCGTACAATCAATCACCCACCCAGGAACCTTTGGCCAAGTAATCAAGTGCGTGTGATTGCTTATATCAGTTATCGAAAAAAAAAAAAAATAACCAAACCAAAAAAAAAAACACACACAAGTAAAACAGATGAAATGAAATGAGATTGGAATGAGAATCGATGGAACTTGTTATGAGCATAAGTAATGTCGTCATCGGATTTGCCATCAATATACTCATCCTCGGGGCTATCTTCACTGGATAGAAAAAAAGTGATAACATCATCAACACGGAGGTTACACAATGGTGATACGCTAGAAGTTAGGGTAAAAAAGGCGGTACAAGAAGTCATAGACGGCGAAGATTTCAAACCAAAGTATGGATATCGCTACGATAAAAATAGAACTGAAGCAGTGCAGCCAGATATCGATAATGACATTGTGATGATCGGTACCGAGGATAGACAAGAGATTGATGAAATCACTGACTTCATCGCATTCGAGAGAGAAGCGAATGATGTTGCAATGATTGATGATGATGAAAGCTCTCTGTTTACGAAAAGCGATGCAAGAAGAAATCAGACCTACATGGATTTGAGAAACGACAGACATATATTTTTAATCGTTGATACGAATTTTATCTTGTCACATTTGAATATCATTGATGACTTAAATAGTCTATCTGAAGAATACAAGCAGCTCTTCAAAATCATAATTCCTATAACAGTGATGAATGAGTTGGATGGCTTGAAAAATTCAAAAAAATTGAGTGCCAATAGCAAAAGTAATACTCTATCAACAAACTCAATATCCCAACTAGCGAGGTGGGCTAATGATTGGATATACACAAACCTCTCCTTGAACTCAAATTCAGTGTATGGTCAAAAGCTTATAGAGAGAATAGATAAAAATACAACAAAAGATGATTCAATTTTGGATTGCTGTTTGTATTTTCAAAAGAAATACACGAATCAAATGGTTGTCTTACTATCAAACGATAAAAATTTCTGTATGAAGGCCTTAACGAACAATATTTTAACTATTTCTTTTAGAGTGGATATGAGTGCAAGATCAATAGCACGTACTTTGTTCGAAGAGTTTGTTCGCAGATATGGTGAGACTCAAGGCTCCTTGATAGATGATGATATCCATGATATGGATGAGAACATTCTTACAGAGTACGTAGGTCCATTAAAGCAAAATGCATCTGTCGATCTCCATGTGAACCATTCAGCAACACTACCTGAAACAAGTCTAGATGTTGTTTCTGGCCAAATATACAAGGAAATCACCTCAGTTGTACTAGCAGCGGTTGACTCTTGTATGTATGACGAGTTTGACGATGACCTAGAACTTGTTGGCTATTCGAAAGAGAGAACTTGTACTTTGAAGGATTGTGGAACAATATTTCAAAAATTCAACATATCCGTATTCAGCGATTATTTCAAAAGTTCAATCTTACAACTCTCAAACTTGTTCAAAAAAAAAGACGCTTACAATAGATTTACAGAAATACCCAATTCCAAGGATGAGTTAGTTAAGTTTGCTGAGTTTTGGGCTGAAGTTTTGAGATGCTTGTACGTTAAAAAGGATTCCAGACAAAAGATTGCATTAGATGCTTTGGTCGATAGATGGGTGACTTTGGCATTGGAGTGCAAGGAAAGTTGAAGTTGTTTTTCAAAAATTAACTTTTTTGCCTCTGTATCGCGTTTCTCTTACCCTAGATAGGTATGTACTATTGAGTTCATGAAAGGGCTACAAATTAATTAGACCTCAAACAGGTAATTTTATCAAATACAACAAAACTATAATATCTAACACTGCTCTTTGAGTGTTGTCCGTACTTGAAGGAGGTCTTCAGTGCATCGTGCGATGGAAAATCATGAGGTTGTTGTATTTTCGGAGTTGTAACTGAGAGAAACAATAGAACAATAAACAGAGGTGAAACGAAAAAAAAAAAAAAAAAAACTGTTTGCATACAACCTTGTAAATCCCATTCCAAACACTTTATGAGGGGTAGCAAGAAGGTTGCGACTTGATCAAGTTTGCAGCGTAAAGTATGCTTTCACTCCTGACTCGTGCTCTCTTAGGCCTTCGAAAACTTTATTTCGAGTACCTATCACCAATCTTTTCTGCTTTCACAATTGACTCTTTCAACTAAGCCCAGCGCTTGATGGCCGTTCCATTAAAACTGTCTTGCGCTTAAGCTCTACCTCAGAGTTGCTACTCTATAAGACCAGCTGAGAACTTGAAATTCAGTGTTGGTAAAAGCTGATAAGTTAATGTGTGATTTTATCTTTTTGTTCCTTCCTGTTTAGCTTACCGAACCGGAAGCGCAGTCTATATCTTAAACGTTTAGCACTAAGATCACACTTCCTGAATTAGGTTTCGTTATCCTATGCACTGCTGTCGCTTAGGTGTTCCCGGTTCTCTACACACCAACTGAAACATATCATTCACACACTTTTACGTTTTTCGTAACACACAAGCTTTCATCACAGGGATATATGGCATTCTTGATGGCTTGATCATTCTTCGGTAGTTTTGAGTCAGAAATAAAGTTGTGGAGCAGCACAGAGATTCGTGACGTGGGCTTTTGAGAACAACTCAGCTCAAGGCATCATCCACTTGCTCGCTGGCTGTCCACGAGTAAAAAAAACTTTGCAACCACCTTAACAGTGTAGTCACCATAGCGATTTGGAACTAACAACAACATTGTGCATGCATACACAACAATAAGATATTACATAACATAACTTAACCGCATGCTTCCAGAAGAAATTTAAAAAAGTTTAGATTGTGAGCTTTCAAACATATCATTCGAAGCGAGTACTCTGTTCAAGAGCGTTTGGTCTGAAGCTTACAAGGCTAATCAATCAAATTGTTGGATCCCTCAAAAATATTATGTTCAGAAATATTTCAGATTTCTGTTAAATAGCTATGTACTTAAGCTTTCTCAGGATTCATTCTGCTATTTCTCTCATGCAAGGTTGGATTTAAAGTTTCTCTAAAACTTGAGTTCTAGCTGATTTATGCGCAACGTTGATTTTTTATTTTTTCACCCTAACTTTTTTCTTGATTCTTTTTTTTTAACTCAAAACGTTTCTCTCAACTTGAAACGAATTGAGGTATATTCCCTTGGGAGACCAAAGTGTACAGATAATTGATCGTCAGCACGATAATTAATTGACACATTTTTGTTATCTGAGCCTGGGATAGGTGAAGAGCATAAAATAATCTGACCACAAGTGGGGAGGCAGTCGGTAGACACAACAATATGAAAAAAAATAAAGCTCCAAGCAACAAAGTAATCTAGAACAGGACCCACTCGATTCTTGACTCCTTTTAGCAATGTAGAACTTTAATTGAGTCCAGAAAACCTTACTTTACCGAACATGAAGGAGCAGAAGAGATTCAGTGAAAAAAGCAAAAATTACATGATTACCGGTTGTGAACTTTGGTCGTGCAACACAGGCCTCAAGCTTTGAGAAAGTTGATACATAAGCTTCCACATTGAGGCTAAAAGGAAGAAGAAAAAAAATTAAAACCCAACGTTGTTCTTGAGCAGCTGATATGTACAGTCCAAGTAGCGAGAAAAAGCTAAGATCAGATGAATTTGAGGTGGAATTGATCATTATACCAGTTTCGGAAAGCAGTGGTGTGTTGCACATTGCGTTTCGTGCTGGTGGCCTTGGTCGAGCAATTAGCAAGGAGAATCACAGACAACCTTGTCATCCCATTTTTGTTCTCTTCAACCTTTGTGAAGAAATATGTTCAAACTTTATTGCTAAGCAAGCAGGCAAGCACACAGGCAAACACGACTGGCCTCGGATAACGCACTCTTTGTAATATGGATCTCGCAAAAGGGTCGGGTTCTAAAAGCTTCAAAAACCAGCACAGAGTCTAATTTTCCGAGTAGTGAACAACTAACAGTCTTGTACCTTTGTCAATAATACCTATGCTGAGCAAACCGCTGCTAAAAAAAGACCAAACATGTGATATGTAATATTTTCTGCAAAAAGCTTCTCCTTTTAGGCTAAGCCGCATTATTTAACTGCATATTTGCATGCGCTACTCAAAATAAACGTTTAGCCTCATATTGTCCAGTGAATATTACGAGAATTTGGTTCTATCCCTTCGAGAAAACTCAGATGGTTGGAAGATGAAAAAGATTTGTATATAAGAAAGGTGATCTCTCTCGAGTGGGTTGAGTTTTGGATCACAGAAACCATCCTCAGTTCAATCCAAAGCCATTACAACATCAGCAACCCCCAGCCAAAATGAGATTCTCTCACTGTCTAACTTTATCATTGGCCCTCTTGTCATCCTTCACCTTGGCAGCTCCAACCAAGGAGATCCAGACACTTTGGAAGAATACGTCGAAGTCACAAAGACCGTTATTGCTATCTACGAGGTCACAGCCTACGTCACAGCTGTTGATTTTGCATCCCCAACCATCACGCTGGCACCATTTGTCCCAATCATCGCTTAATCTGATGGTTGATCTCTTCGCACCAACCCCAAAAAGCTTTACATCTATTCACTCATCTGCATCTACAGTCCTCATTCACATCGTCATTTACATCGTCATTTCATAGCATTTTTGCATTTCATTTTCAGTTTCATTATTATGCATTCATTTATTCATCGGGAGTCTTACAAGTTGCTTTTCCACCATGGCTGGTGTTTTCATTTTCTATTGTTGTTCATTCTTTCGCTACGGGTTCTCTTTTTTTAGGCGTTTTCATACTAGAAAATGGAAACGTCCAAGCTTTTGCTTTTCAATTCTACTTATTTTGCTTAGTGTATACAAAACTCTAATCGTTCATTGTTATTTATCAAGCAATCCATTTGATCCACTCTTGTAATGTGAAAAATTCTTTACCGCTGATGATAATCAGTTTCTGTTCTCCAGAGTGTCACAAAAGACACGAAACAGATTCTCCCGCTGATTCTTAGGATTTCGCCTAAAGAAGATAGTTTTTTCAGCTGTCGAAGAAATTTTTCGTTACATTTTTGTGCGCTGTCGAGAGTGTTGTGTGATTGTGGGTTGGGGAACATATGCGTAGGTCCGTTGGATTGTTATCAATAGGAATAGAGAAACTGGGTGCAGCCATGGGCTTGTCCGTAAAATTTGCTGCTTTTTCACCTAATGTGGAGCAGCTTTCAAAAAAAAAGTTATATGTTTTGAGCAATCATCTTTACTGTGATGGTTGGGAACTATGCACTTGATGTACAGCGAGTTCAAACGGGTGCTCTTTTGCTAATAAGCATTTTTATCCCCATGAGGCAAAAAGTCGACCTTCTATTTACTCCTGATGTGGCTGAACCTTGCGTGATGTTGATATACCTGGAAAGCGAATCAGTCGCATATTCCCTTATTTAGATAATATCGTTGATGGAAGGTATGCTCAGTGCAGAAATTTGCATATCTCGCTCGCACCGAAGAAAGAAGCCTTTTGTTGAAATTTTTCACTCAATTTTCGCCTAGGATCAAAAATCTGAAACATGGTACGAGGAAATTTGCTGGGAAAGCTGGAATTAAGAGAATTAACTTTCTGGTCTCGCTTTATATTTTGAGATTTGTAAACTTGATGCATCTAGCCCCGGACTGATTTGAAACCATAATCAAACTTTATGTGTCTCCACTCTAGACTGTTCACTCACTCTATTTTTTTTTTTTTCTTCAAAATAAAAGATCACATTCAACCAGCTGGTTTGGACTGTTTGATAAATTCTGTTTCACGGACAAGAACCACCTTTTCTAGATCCCTGTTCACCTTTCTAAGCGTATTTCTCTTTGTTTTATCAAAGCTTATGTAAGCATCACACCCAGACAGTAAACCTAATGGTGCAATAGGATTAGGTAGAGCCAATGTGAAAAACAAATCTCACACAGCTAGATGTCGCAAAGTAGGGACATCCAGTTTCAAAAAACTGTTCAAAATGCAATACATGGTATATTGCTGGTGTTGAGGTTGAGTTTTTATATCTAGAAACCTGGTGATGGAAGGAAGTTGGGGGAAAAAAAAAGAAAAAGTAAGTGTGTTTTTTTTTTGTGTGGATAAGTATAACTAATACAACTCACAAAGGTTAGGTACTGTACACATACACTCCAACGTCATCCCTCCACCTAAAATGAGTAATTTTTCGAAGAAGAGATTGCTCAAAGAATTTGCAAACTTGAAAGCCGAATTGCCTGAGCGTGAGTATATTTCTTCTTTTGCCAATGTTCAACATCAAGTGCTATAAAATGGACTGACATCAAAACTTTCAATACTACAGATATCGAATTAGTTGAAACTGAAGAATTGACAAAATTTTACATAGACATGCAAGTCATGAATAACCCGATATACTCAGCATCTGCAAAGTATAGATTGCAGTTCATATGCAATGACCAGTACCCATTCGAATCCCCACAAGTTCAATTCATCAAGGATCCAACTCTGAATATTAACGAGATTCCAATCCATCCGCATATTTACTCAAACGGACATATTTGTTTGGATATGCTAGGCAATCACTGGACTCCCGTTCAAAACATTTTGAGTACCTCCATCAGTATACATAGTCTATTGGTGAATAATGATAGAAATGAAAGACCAACCGATGACTCAAGCTATTCAAGGAGGGCTCCGTCCAATCCGAAAAATAGTAACTTTATCTATCATGATGACAATGTTTGATATTGGGATGTGATGCTCTTCTTGTTTGTATTTACTGTTTTGAACTTTGGCGCTATACTTGTTTTGCTTTTTTCTTATATAGAGGTTTAGGTTTTCTTGTTAGGCAGGTAATTATGGTTTCATTTCTTCGATTATTTCACACACATACTCTCTCTCTCTCTCACACACACACACACTTACACGGATATTTCTTGGATGTGAGTCCTTTGAATCTAATGCAGTAGGTTAACTTCAAGAAAGCGTTTATTGGAAACTGGCGAGAAAAGACATTAAACTAAATAATAATTAAAAATTTCCCTTTCACTGCTTTCCTCGAATTACACCAAAATTTCTTCGTACCAACTTTGGTTTCTTCTTTGCTGGTTTTACAGTATCTCCCTCAGGCGCAGTTTTTATGTCATTTCGATTGAAATCAGTCACCTTTTCGATTGATATGTTTTTGTCATTCCCCAGTGCTACCTTCTCCAGCGTTTCGGTGATCGTACAATCGCCTTCATTATTGTTCAAAGGGTCATTTATCATTAAACCTTTCGGTCCAACAATGGATGACGGTGATTTTTGGGGACTTTTGGTTTTACTTCCTATAACACCAAAAGTTCTCTTTTTTTTTGTGGGCGATGATTTCGCTGAAACTTTGATTGGCGGGTCCAATTGAAGTTCACTAACTTCATCAACAGCCTTTGGTCTCTTTTCCTTAGTTTCACCTTTGCTGTGTTTCTCCTCCGTCAACTCCATTTTAACGAAGTCTGAGCCATGACTGGAATCTTCCATAATGTTGTTCTCATGATTTCCCCTTGCACTTTCATTAAACTCAATCCCCAACGGTAGTCCCCATATTGATTCATCCTTTGTTGAATTCACCAATACCTTGATGAATGGTTCCGCTAAAATTTTATCAATTTTTTCCACGAATTTGCCCTTAAATGATTCCAAATCAAATCTTGTTAACGATTCTCTTAAAGTGGTGTTTTTATGAATCAACTTATTTATCTGCTCATTCTTCTCCAATCTCTTGTTGAAATCATCAGCCATAACGTCACCGTTGCTGTCAACACTGTCAACGCTGTATATTCCCATTTCCAAGTACGGTTCAATTAACAGTTGAATAACCCTGTCCTTGTTGTTCAACTCGTTAATAATACTAGACTGGAAGTTTGTCAAATGGTTCACAACCGACACCAATTTCACGCTAAACTTACTGAAAAATTCCACTGAGTCTCCCAATACCAACTCAAAATGCCAGTTAAATGTACCCACCAACATACCATGCTGATCAAATGACTTCTTCTTCAATCTGAGTTTCAAGTCCCCATCTACCTGGATCAAATCCAACTCAGCAGCATTGTTTTTCGACTTACCGTTCAAGCATTCCTCAAACAAGTCGATCAACACACGATAATCAGCCGATGTCCCCAAATCAATTCCATTTCTACTCAGCTTGGATATTATGTTGGAATCGTTGACATCTTCAATCCAGACTTTTTCAAAGTCGGTGATGAACACTGTGTAGCAGCAACTGTTTGCATCCACTCTTATTCCTCGATTGAACGATATTCCATAAATATAGTTTCTACTATTGCATATCAACGGATTCCATTTCGAAGGGAACCGCTCTTCATTCAACTCCATCGTTTTTAACCTCATATCTTATGAGCTTGATAAGCGCCTTCTTGCTTGACCATCTCTATATGGCAGATGGCGTGCAAAAAAGACCGAAATCAACAAGGGGAGAATAGGAACAAGGGATCACTTAGATACAATTGTAAATACCACATTACTAGCATAATTGATGAGTTCTTCAGCATAATTGCGGATATATTATATAGAAGTATCTTTCCTGGTATTCAGAAAACAAGACAGGATGTTACAGAGAAGAAAAGTGTCTGCCGCTTCAGCATTTATCGATGTTAGTGCAAGCAAGTTCCCATTACAAGATTTTACAACAACAACAACACAAGCCAATGATTTTGATGACGAGTTCAATGAGTTTGATGAGACGTCTTCAGTTTTTGGGTCAGGAAAGCTTATAACTGACTCTCATGTTGAT
This sequence comes from Peterozyma toletana, assembly GCA_003706045.2. NCBI lineage: Eukaryota > Fungi > Ascomycota > Pichiomycetes > Alaninales > Pachysolenaceae > Peterozyma > Peterozyma toletana. The sequence goes on along the minus strand of PPKG02000025.1, from coordinate 47,241 downwards.
GTTCATGTTGACTTTTATGAAAACGAAGAAATAATGCAAAAGGATGAAGGGGTTAAACTCAAACAATTCAAAAGACCAATCACACAAATAGCCAATTCATTTAAGCTGCACAAAGACATCACCAACTTGGACAATTACAATGCTGCAATTGTTGAACCAGCTCAAGCTGTGTCTAACGATCCAAATGTTGATGTGTCATTTTCTTATCAACAAGAAACAGGTGTAGTCCAAATAAATGATGAATTCCCAGACCCCAAGACCCCAGCAATAAAGGACATTTGGGAAATTGAACTTGATGAGAACGATTTGAGTCAAGTTGTAGCCACATCCACCATTCTTGGAAAGAAAAAGTCTCACGATAAGAAAATCATCACAATTAATCATGAGCAAAACTTGGATTATTTTCTGAAGGAGAAGGAAAAAAAGAAGCAAAGACAACAGACTTTAGGTATCCCAGCAACAAGCTTGAAGAAAAGTTCGAAGCAGTATAAGAGAAGTAAGAACAAAAACTTGATCCAGGCCGAAATTGTGTTTCACAAGAGGAAAGAGATGATCGAGGAACAAGAGGCAGAAACAACTAAAGTTGATGAAACTACGGAAAACACAACCACAAAAGAGTTCAAATCAATTTTTGATAACGTGGTTGAAGTAGAAGAGTCCCAGTCGACTTTTGGGGAAGAAGTTTCAGGGGTTTCATCACCAATTGTCAACTATAAGAAAAGAGCAGTAGCTAGAGCTAATACCAAAAACTCAATTTTAGATGAAATCATAACAAGTGATCCGTTTTGTGAAATTGACACTGGAGACCCAATGGATCAGTCTGGCTCATATAATAATCGTGTCTATAAATTACCCTTTGCTAATGCCAACGAAAAACAACATAACATTGTTGTGAAATCTCCTACTTCTCATGTCACCGAGATGTCTGAGAAACAACCAGCTTCAAAGAAAAGAAAAATCCAAAACATCAAACCAAAACCAAAAAATACAGCTCTTTCCAAAACCAAAGTCAAAAAGGTTACACAAAAAGCTGTTAACTTTTCATCTGGAGATTTGAAAATACCAATGAGAAAAACGAGGTCCATGAGTAAGACTGGGAAAGAAGAAGAAGAGAAAGCTACCCCCCAAGCTGAGACAACAAAGCTGAGAGAGGTATCGAAACAGAATATTCTGCTGAAGGTGTCGGAAGTTTCAAGAGCAGAGAACTTCACAAATAAGCCAATGGAAGCAGGTTCAAAAAAACCACAAACCTCAGAAGGAGAAGAGAGAAACACGGATAAAACTCTTCATAAGCAGATTTCTCGTACACCACCAAAAAACCCCAACAAGATATATGCTAACGATGACCCCAGTGAACAAAATCGATCAGTCAGTAACCATCAAGTCTTTAACGTAGATGGTTCATCCTTGACGAAGCTTCAACCTCCACAGAGTGTTGATGGTGTCTACAATTCGAGCGAATTTCACGATAGGATTTATCAAGGCTTAAATTTTTTATCTTTGAACTTGATCCAAAGGATGAAGTTGGTGGAGTCTGAAATCAACAAGCGAGAATTGAAGTTGAAAAATGATTTGAATCTGAAAATCTTGGAAGTTGATGAGTTTCAAAAAACCCAAAAAAAATCCTTCGCTGATTTTGTTCATGGTTTGATGGAAAGAATGGAGTCTTCTGAGAAAGATTTGTTAGGTTGGCTACGCGAATCAAAAGATAAGCATTCATAGCTCCTGCTTCAAACCTTATCTGAGAAAGGTAGTGCATGTATTTTATATTTGGGTTTCAATAAACTACCTTTGGACCTCTCGAAAAAAATTTCAAAGTCTGTCTCTCCTTTACGTTTTTTTCATTTTGTAATTTTGTAAGGCATCACAGTTGGCTATATAGAAATTTGATACATATGTTTCTTGCTTATTAAAGGTTTAACGTGTTTTTGAATTTTTACTATTATCAGCAAAATATAAACATAATAAAATGGTAAGTTCTGTTATAAATGAAGTCTCTTCTGCTTAAATGGATTCCAAAGGGTTTTAATACGAATAGAGTAATCAATCACTCGTATATTCATGATGCGTTCGTTACCAACTGCAATGTTTTTTGAAATATCACCACACGCCAGCAATTAAGCATTACAGCTCCTCATCAGACATCAAACATCTAGAATTTGCACGTATTTCTCTTTGGAACCTCATTATGCTGTTCTTACAAGAGTCGCCGCTTCAGATTGAAGTTATTTCAATATATTCACATTAAATCATACCAAGGAAACAATAACTAACTCAATAATATTTTCTTTTGCCTTTTGTTGAATAGGATACCAAAACTCCAGTCACACTTGCTAAAGTTATCAAGGTCTTAGGTAGAACCGGTTCCCGTGGTGGTGTCACCCAAGTTAGAGTTGAATTCATCGATGATGCTTCAAGAACTATTGTCAGAAACGTTAAGGTATGTCTAATATAGTCTCAGCACAGCTCAAAAGTCTTATTTTACTAACAATTTCAATCATCTAAATTTTTAACTACTAATAGGGTCCAGTCAGAGAAAATGACATCTTATGTTTGATGGAATCAGAAAGAGAAGCCAGAAGATTGAGATAAATGTTGTTAACTCATTTGCCTTCTATCTTTCATTCAAAACATTACACATATCACAGGGAATCATTTTTAGTTAATAAATTTCACTTAAACTGATATTTCAATAGATTGGTGTTGTAGATAAGGACATATTAATCGAAACCTAAAAAAACCAGTCACAAATTTTCCCGAACAGGAAGGTGTTATGAGCCCTCCACGTAATTCTTGAATTATAAACCTATACACCAGTTAACGCTTATGTAATACATACTTTGTCAATAAATGATCATTGACAGCAAACTAAAAGGGGTCTTACTTTGAGGAAGAGTTCCTCCAGGTGAGAGTTCGAGGTTATACGCCATATAGTCATATATATAAATGCTCATCTGGAAGAATCAAAACCCAGAAGAACAAATGTAGTCGAAAAGTTCCTGCTTGGGCTAAGGGCGGTCAATTTTATTTAGAGAATTGCATTTGTGCAACAGCGAAAATCAATCAATCAATCAATCAATAAGTCCAGCAGAAGATCTATTTTGCACTATCCATTTTCATGAAATGATATTCCTGAGAATTTAAAGTGTCATATCAAGTATAAGCTTTGTAACTTCTAGGCGGCTCTAACAAAAAAAGGCAGACCAAAGCATAACAGATAAATATAAGAATATAGTTGGCAACTGTTATGAGCATAATTATGGTTTCTATGCCATACTAGAACCTCATTTGATAATGGAAATCAATAAAATATCACACAATGAGTTCAAAAAATCCAATTGAGACAATTGTCTCTGATCTTCACAATAGAAGGGCGAAATCAGCTCTTCAATGCTTAGTAGAAAAAAGGGATCTGTATCAGCTTTCAACATCATCAAAACTTTTGATGACATTACCAGTAGAAATCTTGAGAAGAATTTTGTTCTTTCTCAAAGACGACCGGATAGCCATGATTTCTTTTATTACCTGCTGTTCTTATAACTACCATTTCTTATTGGAAGTGCTTTATGAGTTATATTGTGTCAAGATTGTTGCTCCTAAAAGGGATTCTAACCAAGTATTGAGTGATTGTTTTACATTATTGGGGATTATTGCTAATAAAAATATCAAAACTCATATCCATCAGCTGAAGATATCACAAATAAGATTTTCAACAAAATTTCATCCGATTGAAGCATCACATAGAGAGTTGGTCAAGCTCAGAGCAAGTTTAACAGCGGTTGCAATACAGGGAATGGATTGCTTGGTTAGCTTATATATCAGCATAAATCTTGCTAAAGATTTGATCAAATTATTGTTCGCACTTCCAGCAAGCCTAAAAAGATTAATCGTGGAATTGGTTGTCACAAATAAAGTACTATTCTATTCTCAATTATCTCACACGGATTTTGACTATAAAACATCATCACTAGAGTTTCGTTGCTCGTTGAAATACTTCACCTTATTATCAAACAAGGCAATGTTGAGTGGAAAGATTCACTCGGTTCTTACAGGCCTCCATCAGCAATTGAATGCCGAATATGATTATATGTTTTATAGAAACTATTACAGGGATTCACCGCAGTTGAAAAGAAGTATTATTTCTGAGAGGTTAGGTCACTCCAAAATTGTCAACATCAAGGGTTCTTTCACAGACCTAGTAACTCTCTTTCTCATTCATAATAAGTACTCCTTGCTTGAAATACAACTTTCAAACGTTGATTTTGAGTTACTATTGTCTAAGCTGTCATTCAAGAGATTGGGTATCGATTATCATGAAGGTTATGAGTTTCCCAATTTGAGATTGTTATTGATCGACAACGTATCAACACCAAAGTTATCACTATGGATCGAAGCATTTGCGGTTAGTAATCAATCACCAAGAAAATTAAGTTCGAAAAGTGTTGATACTTCGGGATTGGAGCACCTGTTCATCAGCAAGTCCTGTGAATTTGTCCACCATGATGGCAAGTCTTTCAGAAAGTGTCCTCTAATAATTATTATAGACGACTTGTTGTGCGAGGGCTTGTTTTTGACTGATGCAAGAAGATTGGTACATTTCAATTCGAACATGTTCAAACCTACTTGGGATTTGTTTGGTAATAGAATTGGATTCCAAGTTGATAAGGTCAAGAAATGGTTAGATTTGGAATACTAATATCTGGACTTCTTGTTTTTCTTATACAGTTCACTACCGTTGAAGCCAATTTTATTCTTATTTATACTTGCATATATGTCATCATCGTTGGATCTTTTTCCGGATTTTGAAAGCATCAACTTAACTCCATTTGTAGAAATCTCATCTGAAAACAAGGTTGTCAAATCTCCATTTGTATGCCCAACAAGTATTTGATTGTTCGAATAATCCCAGTGAACTGTAGTGGGTTCGACATCAAAATTCAACTCGAATTTTTTCTCCAAGTTGAATAATTCAAATATTTGTAATTTGTTTGATGTTGGCGCTATTAGATAACTTCCATTATTCGAAATCTGAAGATTTTGATAATCATTCACCGATGATACATCAGCACTCGAGGTAGAATCAGTAAAATATCTCAAATCAAATAGTTTAATTTCATCATGAGATCTAGTTATCAACTGATTTTCATTGAATTCATTAACCACCATGGAGTTCAATTTCGAATTCGAGACTTGCAACAGCTTCAAAGGCTTTTTGAAGTTGCCCATCTCAAACAACGATAGCTTACCATTTGAGTCGCTTGAACCTAAATATTTGTCACCACCACCACAGAGTACAATATTGTCAACCGTGCCTCTTGCCTTCTTCAACGACTGAAAGAACAGAACGTTTGTTTGTACTTTTTTATTCAAATCCCAGCTTCTTATAGTTGCATCTTTCGCACATGTAACCACCTTTTCACCTTTGATCAACCCATCTGTGATGTCGTTAACATGACCTTTTGTCAAATTTAAATCCTGAATAAAAACATCACCCTTAACTGATTTCCACAACTCTTCACCCCGTGAACCCAAGATCTTGAAAACAGAATGGTTTGGTACCACCAAAAGTTTATCTTCATCAAATTTCAACTTATTGATAGAGTAGTTTCCTGATTCATTGATACTTCCAAACTCAGAAACAGTCGTATCCTCAACAAACGGTTTGAGCGAAATCGATGGTTGCACATTGTTCATATGTAAGTTGTTGTAACTGTAAAACTTCAACGAGGAATCTTGAGAGCCAACCAAAAACTGAGTTGAGTTCAAGTTGGTGGCAATGGATGTTATTCTTTTGGTTGCCACAGACTCAACCTTAAATTCATGTGTTATTGGAAATAGTTTGTATTCATCTCCATCGTCATCACTCTCATCACTGTCACTGTTTGAATCATCCTCCGAATCAATATCATCATTATTCACAACCAATTTTTGTAAGTTCAAATGCTCCTTATAATCTTTTCTTATACATGAATTAAACCTCTCTTTCAAATCAAAGCCATTGTTACTATTTCTTCGATCAATCTTTCCAAAGGAATCTGGTAACTCCATCGTTTTGTGCCCGTTTTAAAGTCTTCAGGAGCTCTTTATGAATGAATATGCAATTAAAGAGTGAAAAAAAAAAATGACTTTATCCGAATTATTTTTCTATAACAGTGAAGCATCAACATCAAAATCCATAATTCAAGAAGTTCAGAAAATCATACCCGATAATACTTAAATCAGTTTATATCAGTATATCCAATGCCATTATCACCACAACAGACGTTTACAAAAACAACAATAGCGAGAGAGGGCAGGGAGAATCAAGTTTATTCACCTCAAACCGGCGCCCGATTGATTGCTGGTTGTATTGCTCTAAACAAAGACAAAACCAAATTGATCATGATTTCGTCATCAAAGCATAACAATAGATGGGTGGTGCCAAAAGGTGGAATTGAGAATGACGAGTTTAACGATTTCAAGATGGCTGCAATAAGGGAAACGTGGGAGGAAGCAGGTGTCATTGGCGTTATCACGAAGAAATTGCAAGTTGTTCAGGATCACAGATTTGTCAAGCACCCGACCCCTGAACAAGTCAATCTACAAATAGATGGTGAAAAAATACCAAGATCTGAATTTCATTTCTATGAGATGGAAGTTGAAGAGTTGAGTCTTGAGTGGCCAGAGTCTTCAAAGAGGGAAAGAAGATGGTGCACTTTTTCAGAGGCAAAACACGAATTGATAAGGTCAGATAGACCTGAGTTGTTGGCGGCATTGAACGATAGTTCCATTCTCAAAGATACAAAGGATACTGACATTGATGCACATGGAAACGTCATTGACAATAAGATTGATAATGATGAGTATTGAATGATTGAACATGAAGCGTGCTTCAAAATTTCTTGTTTTACTTTTCGAAGTGATGTGGTGATTTAATTAATGATACTGGTTTGACTTTTCCGTTTTTGAAACTGAAATTAAAACAAAGTGAGGAAAAACGAATAAACTATTTATTTGCCTCCACCTAAGAAACTACTTAAAAGACCTTGCATTGGATTTGACAGCTGCTGCTTGATTGTAACATCTAAATATAATTGTCCTAAATAGTTGAGTTCATCCATAAAACCCAACTCATTTAACTCGTTACTATACCTGTTGACCATGTTTTTGAAAGTCAGAACAATTGATGCATCGGACCTCTGTATAACTTTGACCAATAGTTGCAAAAAATTAAGTAATTTGAATTCTTCGAAGATGTATAACTCGCCTTCTGTTTTCGATTCGTTGACAAGTCCAGTGTGAACTATGAACGCTTCAAAGCCTTTGATTGCAAACTTGATATTTCCAACGTTCAAATAGTTGAAGACCAATCTTCCTATCAATGAAGCCGGATTGATTGAAGGATCAAACTTGTAAACCGAGGATAAATAATCAACATAGAGTTTCAATGATTTCTCATTATCACCAGATAATGATAAGAGCAATTCAGCCTGTTGGTAGTTTTCCCCTTGTCCACTCAATATTAGCTTTTCTCCAAAGACCGAATTCAATGACGGGTCACCCAATTTGAAAGGTGAAACTTGGATCGAGTATGTGATCATCTCCTTCGATAGCTCTTTCAAAGATGGTTCGTTGTTGGGAATCTTATTAAGCAACTGTAACAATCTTGGCAATTGTTCATGCTTGAAGATATCATAAGTCGGTTTTGTCAAGTCAAAAACTTCAACCAACTTCAAGATCAACTCAGACGCTGGTGCATATTGACCGTGAGCCAATAAAGTAGCCGAACTTTGGTATAATAGTTCAATTGCATCTGAATAATTTTTTGCTGGTAAGTATCGATTCACAATTGTATTGATTGTCAAAAGTGCTTCGTAGTATGATCCATCCTGAATTTTTGATTCAAGACGTTTGATTGTCCTTTGTAGCTTTTGAGCAGCGACTGAAGAACTCATTTTAAGTTTACTATGACTGAAGTTTGCTGGATATATATATATATGAAGGAACAGTTTAATACTACTGATTGAATTTCTTAAACGCTCGACATTTTCTCACAAAAATTCCAAAAAAAAGTACGTAAACACGATTGTTCATTGATCAAAATACCAACAAGTAATCAAGTATTTCATTTAAGGAAAACAACGATCAAGTATGGCCGAGACTGCGACAAACTTAATATCAAGCATTGACTCGGTGCAAGTAATTGATGAAGTGAAAACTTATAACCAGAACCTATTACCGTACTTATCGCAATACTATAATTCAGACGAGAATGGCTTGAACTATCATGTTGTTTCTGTGTTCGGCTCACAATCAACAGGTAAATCGACATTGTTGAACCATTTGTTTGGTACAAAGTTTGATGTCATGAATGAAATACAACGTCAACAAACAACAAAGGGTATATGGTTAGCCCATGCCAATACAGTTGCCAACTCGAGAAATGCGGACTCAACCGCCAATGGTAATATTTTTGTCATGGATGTCGAAGGTACGGACGGTAGAGAAAGGGGAGAAGATCAGGATTTTGAGAGAAAGTCTGCTTTGTTTGCATTGTCAACTTCTGAAGTTTTGATCGTTAATATTTGGGAACATCAAGTAGGCTTGTACCAAGGTGCTAATATGGGATTGTTGAAGACAGTTTTTGAAGTGAACTTATCATTGTTCGCCAGCAATAGACAGAAGTCATTGTTGTTGTTTGTCATAAGAGACCACATCGGTCACACACCATTGGAGAACTTATCCAAAACCTTGATTGAAGATTTGACGAAAATCTGGTCACAACTAAATAAACCAGTTGGCACTGAAGAGTTACAAATAACTGATTTCTTCGACTTGAAATTTTGGGCATTACCGCATAAATTGTTACAACCAGAGAAATTTGTTGAAGATGTTGAGAAATTAGGTGATAAGTTTTTGACGCCGAATGATTTATTCTTACCAGATTATCATCGTAAGATGCCAATCGACGGTTGGCCAATGTACGCAGGTCAAATTTGGGAACAGATTGAGTTGAACAAAGATTTGGATCTACCAACACAGCAAATGTTGGTCGCGAGATTTAGATGCGATGAGATCGGTCATCAAAGTTATGATGAATTTGAGTTAAAATTCAAAATTTTGGACTTATCCAATATTTCAGACTTACCTGCACTTGGTGAAAGCTTGAAAGAAATGAGATCGCTGTCTTTGGAGAGTTACGATTCAAATGCCTCACGTTATGCAAAGCTGGCATACTTACATAGAAGAAAACTGTTGATTTCCAAAATTGACTCGAAATTGAAAGAGGTTCATACTTTAGCATTGAAAGAGTTGAGTAAACTTTCGATCGCAAGATTCAATGATGAGCTTCTAGCATCCAGAAAGGTAAAAAACAGCAGATTTGACGAATCATTGCTGGCATCATCTAGAATCTCATTGGATTTGTTCAGAGTTGGCTCACAGCAAATATCAATTATACCGATCGAAGAAGATGAGGAAGATTTATTCAATATTGATCAATCATTTTTGGAGTTTCAAGAAAGGTTGAATGAAATCATCAAGGAGCAGAAAGAAAAAGAATTGGAAAATCTTATATCTAAATTGATCAAAAAGTTTGGTGCTCAATTGAAAGAAGTCATTATTGATTACCTTTCTGATCCAACGCCGGAAACCTGGGATAACTTTTTGTTGGAATTTAACAAGACATTTGATCAGTTGTTACTGAAATATAGGGTTGATAATGAGTTGTTTGATTTCCAATTGGGACTTGACGAGTCTCAAAATTCCAAGATCCATGAAAAGATTCGCGCTAAATGCTGGTTAAAGTTTGATGAAGTTATCCGTGATTATCTCAATGAAGAGAATACGTTAAACGTCTTGAGAAACAAGTTTGATGAATATTTTAGATATGACGATAAGGGTCTACCAAAGCTTTGGGAATCCCCAGCAGAAATTGATAGTTCTTTTGCTTCTGCGAAATCAAAAGCAATTGAACTGTTACCTATTTTGTCAACTGCAACATTGTTGAATGGTGAGTTATTGACACCGGATGTCGAATGGAAACTCTACATTGATGGCGACGAGGATGATGAGGATGAAGAGTTGAACGACATGCGTGAACGCTCACAGATCTTAACAACAAGACAACAAACCTCAATTATGAATAAATTCAAAAAACAGGTTGATTTAGTGTACATCGATGCAAAGAGATCGATCGTGCAATCGATTACATCGATTCCGTTGTACATGTATCTCTTATTATTGATCTTGGGTTGGAATGAGTTGATGGCAATTTTGAGAAATCCTATTCTCTTCACATTGGCAATTTTAGCTATCGGTGGGTTGTACATAACATACAATTTACAAATGTTGGGACCAATGATCACTGTTGTTATGGCCATGATAAATCAAACAAAACAAGTTGTCAAAGAAAAGTTGAGAGAAGTCTTGATCGATGAACACGAGAGAAAAGTTAAGGTTGAAGAAATCCCTTTGGATGATTTGAATCAAAAGGGAGAGAAGTTTTAACGATTGAGTACGTTTGTGTATATTTCTATTTATTGGTTGACTTAGCTAGAACAAACAAAACTTATCGTCTTGATTCAAACCTCATTGCCCAACTTGTAGACTCATCTACCAACTTATACATGAGGGAGAAGTCTTGCAATTCTCTCAAGAGTCATGTCTCTTGACAATCAATCCTAAATTGTACTCTTATGTTTCATAAACTGATTCAGTTATTCTTCTATGACTTGAAAAATGGTACTCTTTAGGCTGCCAAACTGGTGTGTTGATTTTTCTGTTTTTTTTCTTTTTTTTTTCTCGCTCGCATCACCAAAAGCTATATCATAAAATCGAAAGTTAGAAAAAACCGAGAAAGAAACGAACAGCTAAAAGTAGGAAGTAAATAAGAGAAAAATGTCAATTTCAGAGGAGGAATTAGCATCCCGCTTTACCAGTTTGGGATTTGAAGAATCGAAGATCAAAGAAATATTGAAGAACAAGAAAGTTTCCAAATCTTTGGGTGATATAGCCTTAGAGTCATCAAGTTCAACACCTTTGGATAAGAATAGAGTTGCTTTATTGCACAATCTTGCTACATTATTGAAGGGTGATGAGTTGAGTAATAGAAAATTGATTGTTGATGCAATTGTCGATGGTAGGTTGAAGACCAACTTACAAGTTGGTGAAGCTTTCAAATATATCAAATCATCTTCTGATTCTGCAACATCAGCTGGATTGGACGAAGCTTCAGGTGTTGGCATTGAGATAACATTGGAACAAGTCAAAGAGGAGGTTACCAAATACTTTGAATCCAACAAGGATGAAATTTTGGAAAAGAGATATAAATGTGTTCCATCCTTGTTGGGTGCCATTAAGGCATTACCATTATTGAAGTGGGCATCACCTCTGTTTTTCAAACCGGTCATTGATGAACAAATTTTAGTATTATTGGGACCAAAGGATGAAAGAGATACCACAAAAGAGAAAAAGAAGAAGCCCGTTAAGGTTGAAGCAACAAAGAAGGATACTAAACCTGAGAAGCAAAGAACAATGTACTCTGAGGGTTTTCTTGGCGAGTTGCACAAAGCTGGTGAAAATCCACAACTGTACCCTGAGTTGATGATTGAGCATTTGAAAGCCACAGGAGGTAAAGTTTATACAAGATTCCCACCTGAACCAAATGGATTTTTACACATTGGTCATTCAAAGGCTATCATGGTCAACTTTGGCTATGCTAAATTTCACAATGGTCATTGTTACTTGAGGTTTGATGATACCAATCCAGAAGCTGAAGAAGAAAAATATTTTACCTCGATTTCCAATATGGTCGAATGGTTAGGTTTTGAGCCTTGGAAAGTTACATATTCATCAGATTATTTTGATCAATTATATGAATTGGCTGAAAAGTTGATCAAGTGCGATAAAGGTTATATTTGTCATTGTACTGCTGAGGAGGTCAAGTTACAAAGAGGTTTGAAACCAGATGGCACATTAGGAGGTGATAGATTTGCATGTGAACATAGAAGTAGACCAATTGAAGAAAGTTTACAGGAGTTCAGAAATATGAGAGATGGTAAATATGCTGTTGGTAAGGCTACATTGAGAATGAAACAAGATTTAGAGTCACCATCACCACAGATGTGGGATTTGGTGGCATACAGAGTATTGAATGCTACTCATCATAGAACTGGTGATAAATGGAAGATTTATCCTACTTATGATTTTACCCACTGTTTGGTTGATAGTTTTGAAAACATCTCACATTCTTTATGTACTACTGAATTCTATCTTTCAAGGGAAAGTTATGAATGGTTATGTGATTCTTTGCACGTTTATAGACCAGCACAAAGAGAATACGGTAGATTGAACATCACAGGAACTATTTTATCAAAGAGAAAAATCGCCAAGTTAGTTGATGAAGGATTTGTTAGAGGTTGGGATGACCCAAGGTTATTTACTTTGGAAGCCATCAAGAGAAGGGGTATTCCACCGGGAGCAATTTTATCCTTTATCAACACTTTGGGGGTCACCACATCAACAACAAACATTCAAGTTGTTAGATTTGAAAGTGCAGTTAGACAATATTTGGATGAGACAACACCAAGATTGATGATGATTTTAGATCCGATCAAGGTTGTTATTGACAACGTTGCCGATGACTATGAAGAAATGATCACGATTCCTTATAAGCCAGGTTCACCTGAATTTGGGGAAAGATCATTACCTTTCACAAAGACAATTTACATAGACAGATCTGATTACAAAGATGAGATTTCAAAAGATTATTTCAGGTTGGCACCAGGCCAATCTGTTGGTTTGATGAAGGTCCCTTTCACCATCAGTGTTAAATCAGTTGAAAAGGATAATAATGGTAATGTTACCTTAATCCATGCCAACTATGACAACGATGGCACCCACAAAAAGCCAAAGACTTATATTCAATGGATTCCAGAATCAACGAAACACAACTCCCCATTAAAAATTGTTGAAACAAGGATTCAAAATCAATTGTTCAACTCTGAGAATCCATCTGCTCACCCAGACGGTTTCTTGAAGGACATCAATGCTAACTCGGAAGAGGTTATCAAGGGTTGTTTGGTTGAAACTGCGTTTTTGGACTTAAAGAAGAGATCTCCTTTGAACATGCCGTTCACCAACCCTGAGTTCAACATCAAGGAGAAGGACAATTCACCTGAAAGTGTCAGATTCCAAGCTTTGAGAGTCGGTTACTTCTGTTTGGACAAGGATAGCGACGAGAACAATTTGATTTTGAACAGAGTTGTGACTTTGAAGGAAGATTCTTCAAAGAACTAGGAGAGAGAGAGAGAGAGAGAGAGAGAGAGATGAGAGAGAGATACACACGTACAATGTTTGTGTATGTGTGTGTTTCTGTGGTGGAAAAATTGAACTGAAGAAGAGAACAAACTTTCTCCCACCCATCTTTATTTAATGGTGTTTGTCTGTGAGTAGTAGTGTAATAGCCAAGGTCATTTCCGCCTGTTTTTTGTTTTCTTTTACGTTTTATTTGTTTATAGAGAGCACTCTCTTGTCCTTTCCAACAAGCAAACCTCCGAATTGGAGATCGCCATTAACTGAGCAAATGTAGTGCTGGGTGTGTGTACATACATATATTCAGATCGATATCTCGCTTAACTACCACCATTTTCCCCTTCAGAACTGTGTTCGGAGATTGATTTTTTTTTTTAAATTTTTTTTTTAATTTTTTTCAATTTTTTAATTTTTTCCAATTTTTTTGATTTTTAATTTTTTTTCAAATTTTCTAGAAAATATTTTTTTGCAAACTGTTTTTTATCTTGATCAAGCGAAATAGCGAGTGGGCCGATTTGCGTGAGACAAATCTCCACATATTAAATATCAAAACTTACATAAATGATAGCCCAAAAGTTGGCGGAGTAAACGGCTTGTGATAACTACGATAATTGTGATACATGAGACAACCAGAGCGAAGGGTGAATCCAGAAGAACAAAGAGAACGTTTGTGTATCCACTTTCGTGTTCTGTGGACCCACTCACGAGTGAGTGAAATAAGTATATAACATAAGCCCGCCTACATATTAAACCTTGTACATTTATTGCAATAAAATTAATACGCGTCTTTTTTTTTTTGCGTTGGATTGTATTGTTATGGGTGGTGTGTGGGTCTTGCTGTGTATCATCTTTGGCGGGAGGGGAGGGGAGGAGGGATCAGAGCCAAACAGAGGCGAACCAAGCGACGTCACTGGCCAGTGCAGCGGTGCCCAGATACTAGCGCTACGGTTTGGGGTGTGGTTGAAGAGTGCGTGTTTGATCTTGTATTGATGATATTCAACAATCCAACAATCCAACATTTCATAAGGTGGTAGAGACAGGGAGGGGCAGAAAATAAAAAACAATCAGAGACTCGAGCTCGAAAGTCTTGCTATACAGAGATTGTGTGTGTGGGGTCGTGGCCAGTGTGGAGCGGGCGGACACGCAATCACTCGGAAAATGCGACTCCGATCGATGTGTCAAATGAGGGAGGCAAAGGTAGTGTGTGTGGCCGATGGGCGGGATTTGACTCGACTTGATCTGCTTGGCTCAAGTGTCAGTCAGTGGGAGGTGTTTGAGTTTGTGTTTGCAGGCGAAGGGAGTGTATAGAGGCTGGACAGCCAGGAATACAAAGCACCCATATCCATCCGCTCCACCCACGCTGGGTGGAGTGTTTCGGAAGAGGCGCGGGGGTAGAAGGAGACCGTAGGAAAGCCGAGTTTGACTAAATCTAAATCTTTGGACTCGGAAACCTTGTTTTGAGCAGTGTTGCAAACAGAGTTTCAAACACACAAACAGAGTTTGCAAACTCTGTTTTGACAATCACTTGATTATCAGCTGGCCGTTGCAGGGACTGACTAGTTTAGGCAACTCTGATCGGGTGCTCACACCACCAGGCGGGTTGTTTTGTTTTGTTTTGTTTTGTCCTGTATTGTTCATTTTGTTTCATTTTATTTCATTTCGTTTCATTCATCTTGTTTCAGCTTGGATCGTTCACAAATGCATCCACCGATATCTGTCAATGCACATCTGACGCTGCTCGCTGCTCGACCAAACCACTCACACACACCAAACTGCCTCAAGATACACCAACCTCCTTAGCCACAAATCTGACAGATTCCTTATTGGGCGTAATTGGCCGCTTCTGCACGCAAGGGCAAGTCTCTGGCGAGGATCCGTTCTCCACCCAACCTCACGCAACTTTTATGCAACCCACGTACAAGGGGGGAGCGAAACAAGAGACTTGAGCCACCAGGAACACCTGGAGAAGGAGTAGCCAGGGAAAGCAAAATTTTTTTTTTTTTGATTTTCACTCCCACCATGATGTATGATGTATCTTGATTTTCTATAAAACTAAATTGAAATCCAACAAAAGCCAGCGCTGTGGGTAGCTGGGTAGAATACGTCAAGAGTGATATCAATCAGTAGTGGCAGCGATCCGGGCAGGCGAAGGATCCATTTATAGAGAGAGCAGCGAGCGAGGCACACACACCCCGTCATTTAGCGAGACATAGATCCACACTTAGCGAGAGCCAGACAAAGCCAACCAGAGAGACCGGTTCGCCAGCATCCATCCATCCATCAATCCATCATATATATACGCGTATATACACAGATATATACACATCTATACACTCACGCTCACACATCGTCAGATATCCCAGTTCCACACACTGGCGCTTGTGCTTCTTTGAATAGCCGATATTTGCCAGAAGCATCCATATCATAGGAAAAACTCAGAAAAAAAAAAAAAAACACTTGCTCTATTCCACCTATTCCACCTATTCCACCTTATAGGCGTTGCGGAAAAAGGAAAGAGAAGCATTTGTCATACACCTGCAATCAATCCACGGTATCATTTTGTATCGTGTCATATCGGATCCACCACACGTATATATATATTGCTAGTATATTCACTCACACATATATATATATATACATTGCTCCGTGTGCCAACCCAACCGTATCTTGCAAACTCACACACATATATCCGCTGATAACGAAAAGGTACCCGCGTTCTCTGAAAGCAGCAAACAAATAGGGGAGAAGCGAAAAAAAGCAAAAAAACAAAAAAAAGGCCAAAAAAAGTCCAAAAAAAGGAGGCACACCGAAATCAAGTTTGTCATCAGCCAGATTAGACGCCGATAGGTATATCATTTGCTGGAAAAATGCCATACTCAGGACCATCGTTGGTGCAGTCGTCATCGCCGTTGACAACCCGAAACCTAGCGTACTTGAACGACTCGCTCATATCGCACTGCTCGATGGAGTCGTCATCTTCGTCCTCAAAGCTCATGGACCTCCCTTCCTCAATCAGCAGCAGCACGCCGTCGTTGTTGACCCCGTCGTCGACGCTCTCGAGCGTGAGCTCTGCTGAGGATGTCACCAGTGGGAGCAAGGATCTCGAAGGAAGAAGAAAAAATATCCCCGGCAGCAGCAGCAACATCACCAGGATTTCATCCTCAAGCTCGCTATCCACAATAGTGCCTTCAATAAACAAAAAATCGATACCAAGATCGATGAAGCTAACCCAGGAGGAGCTCCATCCTCTCATCCGCAAAAAGTCCGGAGAGTTTGTCAAGTCGTCGTTGAAGTTGCCAGATCTAACACGATGCCAATCGATGCCAAACACAAATAAGTCGGTTAGATTTGCAACCAATCTCATAAGGGTAAAGTTGTTTGAGAAAAGCGAAAGACCCATCGCGGTTAGCACAGATAACTCGCCGAATCAGGAACACTCGCCGAACTTGACCCGCAATGCTAAGTTTCATTGGGATTTCGAATCAAGCTCGAGCGAGGATGAAGAGGATAATTTCTACGATAAGTTCGTATCCGAAAAGTCAAAACCATGGAAAATCGTAACAAACAATGTCAAAAACACTTTTGGTGTTGATCGCAGTAAGGTGGTCAATCTTTCGAGAGTTGAATTTGATAAATATTTGTTGACCGGTACAATAATTGTTAAAAATTTATCTTTTAACAAGAAAGTTTTGATACGACTTTCCATAGATAATTGGAAGTCGATAATAATCTTGCAATCAAATTTCAAGAGATCGTTATCGAAAGATTACGATGAATTTGAATTCCAGATTAACATCTCGTCACTAAATTTCAAGTTTTATGAGACAAGTTTGACGTTGAACCTTTGTATTGAGTATGAAGTCAATGGTGAACAATTCTGGGATAATAACGACTCAAAAAATTATCAAATCACCTTGGAAAAGTTACACGGTGAGAAAAGTGATAGAAAGATCAGTAAGCTGCAAAATAAAGCGAAACAAGAAGAAGAGGAAGACTACTTCAATACGAAAGGCTTGAAGAAGAAGAAAAGTTTCGAAGATGAGTTGAAGCTCAAGTTGAACAACAACAATGAAAAGTTCTCAAACAGATATTCATTTGATTTTAGGAATAATTCTGACTTTAAAGTTAATGATTTGTATTTTTCACCATCCAAAATTCCTATGGACACAAAAGTTGCACCATCAGTGTCATCAGCATTTGTTACAAAAAAGGAGAACCAGGATCCATTCGCAGATAAGTCTGATTCAAAGGTCCCACAAACCTTGAACTATCAATTACCAAAGACTTTAAGCCCTCAGAAAACGTCACCTTTGAAATTAACCCCTGTTAAGGCTCGTTACTCACAAAAGTTTTTAAAAAATCATCAGAGGAATTGCATGTCTACTTCAGATTTATCCAGTTTGCTTGATGAAGATGAAGATAAGAAAAACTTCAATAGTATGGATAATGATCTCGAATACCAAAGGATTGTTAAAAATTATTGTTATGCTTTCAACTAGAGTAAAATTCTCTACTTCCCAGATTCACTTACCATCATCACTGTATAAACTATTCATCTCTCACCAATCGTCACATCCACAAAAGTCTCAACTTTTTTTTTTCGTCAACTGTACCAATTTATCTTTTGTTTTTCTCTCATAGGTGTTGTATATTACATTGCTCAAACTCATATTATTTCATTCATTCATTTCACACATTTTAATTTTTTGTTCCACAAAGGAGGTTGGTATTTTGTTTCTCTTTTTTTTTTTTTCATTAGGATGAGGTTTCTTTTTGGTTCTTTTCTTTGAAGCAGAACTAAAGGAGGACAGAAAAGAAAAGAAGTGGGAAATATCGTTATTATCATCATAAATGCAAGGATAACCATTTCATTAAAAACATGATTTTTGTGTCTTTCTTTTTTTTTGTTGTACTTTTGTTTTGCTTATTGGTTTCCTCTGGATAATATTTCAACTTCTTGTTCACTGATATAATTACTGTTGTTGTTCATTTATTTTTTGTTTTTTCTTGGGATGTTATTTTCATTATTAGCGTGGTTGTCTTCTCGTTTACCTAATATACAAATTTTTCGTTAAATTATTTGTAACTTTCTATAGCTGATGGAGGGCACTATGGAAGGACTTTTATAGCCCCTTGGGCCTACTTTGACCTTCTGACATATCAATTCTGGTAAGCTCACAAAGAGATTTTTGTCTCCAAACTGTTATCAGCAAAGTGTGTGACAATGATATGACAACAGCGACACTTTTGGCTGTCGTCCGGTGATGTCTACTATATATAAATGACATTTGAACGATAAAACAGCTCTAGGATTGAAACAGACAGCAAAAGAAGTACACTCAAAACAATGGCATCAATCATCAAAAAGTATTCTTTATCACCAGTCACAATCAACTGTTTAGCAGACATTTGTCTTATTCCAATTGGAACCCAATCAGCATCTATATCAACATATATTGCTCAAATCGAAAAACACATCAGATCATCACATTTACAAAGCACGTTACACAGCGCTGGAACCACAATCGAAGGCCCATGGAATGAGGTTATGGAATTGGTTGGTCAATTACATGTAATTTTGCACAATGATGGTGTTGTCAGAGTGCAAAGTGATATTAGAGTTGGTAGTAGAATTGATAAGGTTCAAACCGCCGAGGACAAAGTTAGAGTTGTTGAGGAAAAGATCAAAAATGGTATTGTTTGATCAACAAACAAGAGTAAAATTATAATCTAGTTATTTATTTATATGGCCGATGAAATTGCCCAATCTATACTCAATATGAACAAAACATCTTTCCACAGATGGTAATGTCTCGATTGCATACTGTAATGATTCAGCAACATCATGACAGTCTCTACTGTTCAAGTTTTCATCCAAGATGATATCGACTTCAACGTTCAACAAATCACCAACGTGATAGATTTGGATGTTGGTTATCTTCTTGATGCTCTCTGCATATCTCAAACATAAATATACTATTTGCTGACTTTCGAGTTTATTTGCCAGTGCACCTGTTAAATTCTTGATATGTTCAAAAGCAATTGACCACCATAACATCACAACATATAAACTTAATGAAAGTGCACCCAATGGATCTAGCCACCATAATTCCAAGTAGTTACCAATTAACGGGATGATAATGGAAAAAGAATTGAATATAATATCTGTTCTTGCATCTTCTGCAAGAGCTTGCACAGAAGAGGAGTTGACTTTGGTACACCACAAAAAACAAATGGTTTTAACAACAATTGTTAATAACATTATCGATGTTGGAATCAATCCAACTCTAACTATTCCATGATCTGTTGAAAGAAATAGCCTACTAAATGCCTCATTACCCACTTGAAAAAATGAGACCATGATAATTACAGAAAATATCAATACGCCCAAAGGCTCTAATCTTGACCGACCAATTGGAAACGACAATGGGTCTCTATTGTCATTGGCTATCTTGTTTGAAGTGAATATTATGACTGTCGATAGGAAGTCTAGTATGGAGTCTACCAATGATGCAATCAATGAAATAGAGGATGAAAAGACAACGGCGACAATCTTACTCAACAAGAGAAAAATATTGATGATGAAGTTAATGATAATAGCCATATTGACGATTGATGCGTCCTTTTCTGCATTGAAGCCCAATATATTCCCCGTTTCAATGTCGATATTGGCAGGAACACCCAGCCTGATTTGATCATCATTTCTGTATGGTGTTCGAGGGTTATTGTTGTGCAGTGTCACAGATTCAACTGTTTTAGATCTAGCGAAGTGAGTCCGAGAAGGTCTGAAATGGTATTCTTCTTGATCGTCGCCGGCTTCATTCTCGTTATCCTCCTCTATTAAATCCGAACCATACGTGTTTAGCATTGAGACTTGAATTCCTGAGTCCAAGAGAGTGTCAATCTCTTGGTATTTCTCGATCATCGCATTTTGTTCATAATAGAATGTTTTGAGCCCTTTGCTTTTCACATGTGATAAGTCACTCTGGTACGCTTTTGACCAATCAACCAATCTTTTTGCATTTCCCACCAACCTCAATGGTCTTTTGGACTTCAAACTTCTCAACCGGCTAAGAATACCCAAGTCATCAGTCACCGATAACCTCCTGTCATCGCTGTTTTTGGAATCCTGCTGCGAAATGCTATACGATCTACCGTTGCTAACGCTTCCGAAATCGAGAAAACTCGATGATGTCCTACGCAAACCAGGCGAGACTGAGCTCGAAGAAAAACCTGGTGACACATCAGATATCAAAGGTGAATACAGACTAGGCTCGGACATTCTAATGCTGCTCTCCCTTGGTATTTACTTCAATAGAGCGATGTATTATTCTATTTCATGACAGATTTAAAGATCACGGAAACACCGAAGAGCAGCCCTTGAAAAAAAAAAAAATCAAAAAAAAAAAAAATTTCAGTTTTTATTTCAGTATTATACATTGATAAATAAAGGTCATTTAAGTAGATTATTGAGTATAATAAGTAGGTATTGCTTCTCAGGGGAATAAGAAATAAGTATCTGAAATGTCTGTTGAAACCAAAACCAGTACAGCAGCAGCAGCCGATGCTTATGTTGATGACTCGATGAACTTTGATACGTTCAACTTGGATGCAAGATTGTTACAAGCGATAAATGCATTGGGTTTCACCAACCCAACGTTGGTCCAATCCAAAGCTATCCCTTTGGCTTTACAAGAGAAAAGAGATATAATAGCCAAGGCTACTACGGGTTCGGGTAAAACAGCAGCCTATGCTATTCCAATCATCCAAAGCATTTTGGCAAACCCATCGCCAGAGAAGGAGATCAGATCAATCATACTTGTACCAACCAGAGAATTGGCTACTCAAGTTGCCAGTTTCATTGAGAAGCTATTAATTTTTTGTGGACAGCTGGTGAAGGTATTAAACTTATCATCCACCATAAATGAAAGTTTGCAATTGAATTTGTTGCTGGAAAATCCAGAAATTGTTGTGGTCACACCATCCAAATTGATGTCTGTTTTGAACAATACAAACTCCAATTTGAATTTGAAGAGCATACAGTATCTCTGTATTGATGAAGTCGATTTGATTCTTTCATATGGTTATGACGAGGATTTGAACAAGTTGGCCGAATATCTCAGCTTCAAAAACATTCAAGTCTTTTTGATGAGTGCCACAATTAACGATGATATCAATGAATTGAAACTGAAGTTCTGTTCCAAACCAGCAGTTTTGAAGTTGAACGACGATGCTTTGAACCAAAGGAAACTAGTTCAGTACTATGTCAAGACTACAGAGTTTGATAAATTCTTGTTAACATATGTTATTTATAAATTACAGTTGATAAAGGGTAAATCGTTGATATTTGTTAACAACATTGATAGAGGCTATAGGTTGAAATTATTCTTGGAACAGTTTGGTATAAGATCATGCATTTTGAACAGTGAATTACCAATAAATTCAAGATTACATATCGTTGAAGAATTCAATAAAAGTGTTTACCAATTGTTAATTGCCACGGATGAAACAAACGATTTTACTAGAGAAATTGATGAGGGTGAAGAGGTGGAAAATGATCAGGAAGAAGACAACAAAACCAAGAAGGACACGAAAATGACAACCAAGAAGGATAGAGAATATGGTGTTTCGCGTGGTGTTGATTTCCAAAACGTTGCATGTGTATTGAATTTCGATTTGCCAACAACGTCTAAGGCTTATATTCACAGGATTGGTAGAACAGCAAGAGCAGGAAAATCAGGAATGTCCTTATCATTTGTAGTATTACAAAAGGAGTTTGGTAAGCATAAGCAATCATCGTTGCCATCTCTGAGAAAGGACGAGAAGGTTTTGAACAAGATAATCAGACAGCAACAAAAGGCTGGGTTCGAATTGAAACCATACCAGTTTGATATGAAACAAGTGGAAGGATTCCGTTACCGTAATGAGGATGCCTTCAGAGCAGTAACAACAATATCAGTGAGAGAGGCCAGGGTCAAAGAGTTGAAAAACGAGTTGTTGACTTCTGATAAGTTAAAGAGACATTTTGAAGAGAACCCACAAGATTTGATCAACTTAAGACACGATAAGGAGTTACATCCTGCAAGAGTTCAAACCCATTTGAAAAGAGTTCCTGATTATTTGCTACCAGAAAGTAGTAGAAAGGAAATCAAGAAGATTAATTTCATTCCTTTTGATAAAGTTCACAAAAAGAGAGGTGGTAAGAAGAAAGGTGGTAAGGTTAAGAAGCAAGATCCATTGAAAACATTCAAAAAGAAATGATATGTCTGGTTTTTCATTTGTAAACTTTTCTTTTCATTCAGTATAAATAAAACAATTTAATACTACTAATTCATTTTCCTGTTTTGCATAAACTTTTCTCATCAGTATTTCAAAATCTGGTCTAACATCACAATCCCATCTTCGCTGTTATCATGATCAATCTCATTAACCTTTTCGAGAATGCATCTGGCAACCCTTTGGGTGGACACAGTTGGCCTAATCAAAGAATCCAAGTTTGAGCAGTGCAACTTATCCTTCCCATAATTCAAAATTTCCAAAGCCGTTTTCAATCCTGTTCTCAAATCGTTCTTTGACTCTTCATCAAACATGAACCCAGGTCTCATCAATATTGGTCTGAAATTAGATCTGCTCAACTTCATCGAAAGAAGTTCGACTTCTGCTTTTCTCTTTGCCGTCAAGTAACCTTTTGGAACTCCTAATGTTTGCTGATCTGCTGATATGTATACAAATTTTTGAAGCGATGATTTTGTTTTAGAGTTCTCAATCAATGAGTTTGCCAATACCATAGCCGACTCCCTGTTGATTCTATCGTATGAATTGTATGGAGTCTTCAACATGGGGTTTGGAGAGGATAAAAAAGATTTCGCAGAACTCAATAGAGACGTAGGTTTTGAACTCAAAGTTGATTTATATCCTGTATTCTCGAGGAGAATCCCAATAGAGTGAACAACGACATCCGATAACATCAAATGCTGTGCATAAGTTTCTGGTTTGAAAACATCAGCTTTGACCCAGGACACCTTTTCAATCCACTGATTATCACTGTATGAGGTTGGTTGCGGTGCTGATCCAGATCGACTATCCATTATGATGTTAGTGAGCTTATTGCAAAAGATTGAGTGTTAACTAATTTTTCAGACTCACGATAATGCAACTACATCGTATCCTCTCTTGATTGCTTCTTGACATATTCTTTTACCTAGAAATCCGTTCCCCCCAAAAACTGCAACAGATCTTCTGGGAATTGACATGATTAGAATCTTTTTCTTCGATTGATATAGCTATAATCCACTTGAAGCTTTTGTCAAGTTGTTCAGTTTAGAACTTGATTTATGTGTGCGTAAAAAAAAAGCATTATAGATACAATCTTAACATATCCATTTGAATTGGAACAGCTAGAGCTATGCCGTCAAACTCACTATTCAACAAAAATTATAGGCCCTCAAAGAGAGCAGATATACTTCCAAGATCAGATGAAATTGAACTAGAGTCGTTAGGCTCAACATTAGATCCAACCGAGCCTATACCACTCTCACCGATACTTTTAACCTTAGCGCATGGTAGGGCATCATCATCTCTGAGAAGAAACAACTTGGATCGAACCGCTAGTAATCTATTGATAGATATAAGTGAGCAAAAGCCAGAGTTCCACGATCCAAACTTCAACAGATCAAGAACTGATGATGGTAGCCAGGAGAAAGGTGGGTTTTTCCAAACATTGGAAGAGCTTCATCTTATGAAGTGTTTGGCCAATGACGGAGCCACTGCCAGGGATCATGTAAGTGAAAAAACACAAGTCTCGAAAGCCCAACAACAAGGCTCCTGTAGTCCATTACTAACGACACATATTTATACGCGTATCCTACAGCTTGCCAACGAGAGGACTGTATTAGCCTGGGCCAGATCTAGCTTGAGCTTTGCCACAGTAGGCATAGTGATCATCCAGCTATTCAACTTATCGTCAACAGAAACATACTCCAAACATAGAGTGTCAATGTCAAAAGAATTTGGTAAACCACTAGGAATATCGTTTGTGGTGTTAGGTTTACTCAGTGTTCTCTTTGGGCTGTTGAGATATTTCAGCGTCCAACACCTGTTACAAGGAAACAAATTCCCCATCGGAAGGTTTTCTATACTGTTTTTGATGTTTGCAGTCTTTGTGGTAAGTACTCTCAGACCAATCACTACTTTACTTCCTTACAACTTACTAACACAAATGTCTTTTTTTTTCACCTCCTCTGTATAGCTAAGTGTCGTTGTTTTACTAATTGCCATCAAGTTATAACCGGTACAGAGAAACCCAACCATACTATCGACTATTTGCACAACCCAGAAGCTTGGTCAATCAAACTAATGTTGCTGATCGTTGAACTGATAACCAATATTTCAGCCAACTCGTGTTTTTTGCAAATTATCAAGAACTGTGGCTGGCACCTTCAAAATCTGACAACCATATGGAGAGCGCTTGTAGTCCGCAACACGCAACAGCATATCATCACCAACTGAACAAAGAGTTGGCTATTGGTTTCAATGGTGTGAGAGATCAAGGATTGCACACACAATAGAGATACAAGATGGAAAACTATCAGTCAACAGTGGACATCGATTTATCGCGAGGAAGACGGAGTATCGCCGCACAGGTGAGCAGCAACAACGCATCGACAACTTCATTGGTAGAATTAGAGGACAATGCAGTACCATCGAGGCACAAGGAGCACATATGGGATTATGGGTCTGTATTTCTCGAGAACAAAGGAGCCGTTGCCAGAGACCATCTAGCCAGCGAGAGAACTTTTCTCGCATGGTTGAGAACGAGTTTGGCGTTTGCCTCGATCGGCGTTGGTGTTACGCAGTTGTTGAAGCTATCAAAGGACAACAGCACGATGGCCCATTTGGCAAAGCCGTTGGGCTTGCTTTTCATAGCGTCTGCGATGATGACGTTGTTGTTGGGAGTAACGAGATACTTTTCGGTGCAAGAGATGTTGATCAAAGGCTATTTTCCCGCAAGCAGGTTTGCCATAGGCTTGGTCATGGCTCTAATCTCAGTTGTAAGTTACAAGGCAGGTCCCTCCTCCGTTTCCGCTCTCAAGATACTAACATATTCTTTTAATTCGCATTATGCCCATCTTTCCAGCTCACCATAATAACGTTTGTTGTTATATTGTTCAACTGAGGCGAGGCGCACTATAGACACAAAATGAGTAACGAACAATTTAATAACCTAAACACGGACCCAACTGTAGACTAACATTCGCTTGCCTTGCCATAAAACTTATCAACCCATCTCAGATAAGACTAAAATGTAAAGATAAGAAGCCTTCTTGCATGTATATTGTATCTTAGGACGTGTACAAAGAGCAAATACCCATTTCAGGAAATTGCCAGTCACACAACAAGTTCACATATTTGAGAACGCTTCATGTAAAATTCAGCCTTAACTAAAAAAAATCCGTCTCAAATCTAGACAGCCCCAGTGTTAATACTACAGCCCCGATATATACGAATGTGGAAGTTTTACACGTGAAAAAGAAGCTCTGTGAGCACAGGAAGGAAATGGCAGAGCTGGCAAATTTTTAGCGTTTACAGCGGTTCAACACTTTCCTTCCATACTATAAGTCTGATACACATACTAATGATCAATCAATTAGTAAGAGTTTCAATATACCAAATTAATCAAAACACATCACAAAATGGTAGGTTATTATTATCTTGCATGAAAGTAGAGTATATGATATGGGTATTGGGCCTTTGAAAGAGAATGAGTGTGGGCGTGAGAGAGAAAAGAGAAGAGGTTGATTTTGAACAAAGCCTTTAACTCCTTGTGGTTGGTGTGGCGGGCAAAGGCGTACCAAGAGATGGAAACAGGCATGGTTTGGAGCAGGCCCAGCGTCTGGAATGTAGTACAGAAAAGCATGTGAGTTGCAGCTCATCCATGTGTTGAGCATGTTGTGCTGTTGCCACATCGCTGCAGCCGACCATTTGTAATCACAGCAAAGCGCCGTCAGCAAAGCAGATTGAAAACTTTGTGGGATGTGCAAAGGAGCCCGACCCAAGGCCAGGGCGTGTTGAACAAGCTCATGAACATGAAGAAGAACTCTCATGTTGGATCAAGAGGAGAAAAATAACACTCATTGAAGATTTCATAGGACTGGACTGTCTTCACCAATATCCTATTTATATACTACTAAGGCAACACATACTTGTGAGGATTTTCAGATTTACTAACACATTCTATAGGGTAAAGTTCACGGTTCATTAGCTCGTGCTGGTAAAGTTAAGTCACAAACACCAAAGGTCGAAAAGACCGAAAAGCCAAAACAACCAAAGGGTCGTGCTAAGAAGAGATTATTGTACACCAGAAGATTCGTTAACGTTGTTGACAAGAAGAGATCATAAGTTGCTTCGATCGGTGTTTGTCTGTTAGATTAATGATCTCATTTCTCTGGTGAATCACGTTCACTGAAGGCTGGAGTCATCAAATTTTAGTTGGCAAACCTAGATGACAAGTAATTCAATATAGGGTTTTTTTAGTTCTGGTTTTATTGTTTCAACAAGAAAATAACATGTATTTCAATATACCGTATTGTAGCTCTGGCCTCAACATCTGGGTGAAGGGAACCTTCAAGCTTTTTCGTAAGTCGCTCGCAGATCGAAAC
The DNA here is from genome assembly GCA_003706045.2 of Peterozyma toletana. Lineage (NCBI taxonomy): Eukaryota > Fungi > Ascomycota > Pichiomycetes > Alaninales > Pachysolenaceae > Peterozyma > Peterozyma toletana. The sequence continues at coordinate 20,290 of PPKG02000025.1, read as the reverse complement.
TTTGAGTTACAAGCCATTTCAACAAGTTGATTTGCTTCTGATTTTGGATTCATGTGTTTCTTCCCGTATATTAAGCTCCTGATCTATTTTTGTAGATTTCTCAGTTTAAAATTGGATTGTACAAAAGATAATTGAAAACAACAATTCCTACTCCCAACTTGAACAAACAACTGCATTTTTCATTTATAAAAATCCAAACATTCAATTCTTAGTTCTAAAATCCTCCAGTACAATGCCCGATTTTTCACACATCAGTCTAAATCCACCATTAGTGTTGTAGAACAACTTCTGTGGCTCATCAAACTCTTTAACTTCTCCCTGATCCAACACCAAAATTTTATCGTACTCAAGAATAGTTTTCAATCTGTGGGCAATGCACAAAATAGTACAATGCTTGAAGTGAGTAGAAATGATTTTTTGAATCTTCGAATCGGTTTCATAATCAACACTTGAGGTCAGTTCATCCAACAACAAAATTTGAGTACTCCTTACCACAGCTCTTGCCAATGCAATCAATTGTCTTTCACCTAACGAGTAGTTCAAACCTTCATCTTCAACCTCGTGCAATAAGTGAAATTTGTATAAGTTTTCATCAGCTGCAGCTTGTTTCTTGATTTGATAAAACTTTTCGGCAGGAATCATCTCACAAGTCTTCAAAGCTTCCCATAAATCATCGTCAGACCTTTCGTTAAAGGGATCCAAATTCTTACGAATTGATCCACGGAACAATACTGGATCTTGTGGAATGATTGATAGACTTGACCTCAATTCATGTAGTCCGATTTCGCTAATGTTCAAATCATCAATTAGTATCTCACCATTTGCCAACTCCAGCAATCTGTATAACGCAGTTATAACTGATGATTTACCAGCACCTGTTCTACCGCAAATACCAATCTTTTCGCCTCCACTCACTTTCAAATTCAAGTTATTCAAAGTCAACGGTAAACCTTCTCTATACCTCATCGATACATTTTTGAATTGAATTTCACCCCGCTGGGGCCAATTCGGATCTACTTTCACACCTGAATCAACTTCCTCCGGTAAATCAAATGCATAACGAGAAATTCTTTCGACAGAGTTCATATCGTTCTCGACTTGAGTCATTGCCTTGATCATCATTGACAAAGTACCACTAACTTGAATAACACTTGATAGCAACAAACCAACAGAAGCGGATGAGATTTTGAACTGCCTAGTGACGCAAAGTATGGCTATGATCAAGCAAAAGCAACTACTGACAAGATCAAGATGAATAGATAACCACCTTTGGTTTGCAATAGTGATGTAATGAGCTTCATTGTTTTTATCAATCAGTCTGTCATTCTTGGCCAAGAATCTACCAGTGGAGTTATACGCATGTATAGTCTCAACACCGGTCAAGCATTCATTAAAATTATTGTAAATAAATGACCTCTTCAATGCTTCCAACCTTTTAACCTCTCTTGATGATGCTTGATAATAACAGGAAATGAAAACATAAATGAAAACTAAGAAAGGAACAGCAATAGCAAACCATGGTAAGTAGATGATACAAAGAATGGTAACACCAATGTCATTAGCTAAGATGTATATGAATTGTCTCAAATTGTCTGAAATCTCATTATCAATTGCATCCGTATCCTTAGTAAATCTATTCAAAATTCTCCCCATCGGAGTGGTATCTATGAATGACATTGGAACTTTTAAAATCTTCAGTATTGCCAAAAGATTCATCCTCATCGAGGCCCTATTTGCGAAATATGCAATCATTGCATATTCACACGTTACCAATATGATAAACATAAATGTAATCATGACATAGATTCCCTGATAGAATCCGGTTGATCTACCACTAAATTTTTCAGATACCCAAAATGATAACCAAGTATTCGTAAAGATGTTAGCGAAGGCGCAAAGGGCAACGATGGTTAAAAATACAGGGATGAAAGTAGGACCAAAGATACCCGTTCCTGACTGAAAATAACCTCCATATATCTTCCAGCCAATAGCATTGACTGCCTTTCCCTCCTTTTTGAATAAACGACCATCAACCATATTGATTGCCTCTAGTTTCATTGACTTAGCATCAACTTCAGGATCATATTTCTCCAAATTGCTGTCGGCTGTTCCACTCACCTTTGTTTGTGTTTCAGTTTCTTTGCCGTAGGCTAACAAGTCTCTGAACACTTCATTTGAATTTTCCAATTCCAATCTGGTACCAACATCAATTGAGCCATCACCATTAAGAAAAATGATCCTATCCGCCGAACCAACTAAAGACAATTGATGAGTAACCAATACCCTAGTCTTATCTCTTAAAAGTCCCGAAATACAACTGTTCATTATGTGTTTACCGACCTTGGCATCAACTGCACTCAACACATCGTCTAATAAAAAAACATCTTTATCAGCGTAAACCAGCCTTGCCAAACAGATCCTCAGTTTTTGTCCACCAGATAAGGTGATACCACGCTCACCAATCTCTGTTAAATCACCAAAGGGTAAAACCTCGAAGTCTGAAACCAAAGAGCATGCTTCAACAGTAGCATCATACTTATTTTTGTCGAACAACTCTCCAAACAAAATGTTCTCACGGACAGTGGCGTTTTGAATCCATGGTTGACCGCATAGTAACAGATCACCATTGACTTTCAATAAACCTGACGTATTCTTCATGACGCCGGAAATAGCACTCAACAACGAGGATTTGCCACTGCCTATTAAACCAGTGACGATGATAAATTCTCCCTTTTTAACATCAAGGGATATATCAATCAAACCTGGAAAATTTTCAACTTTTAGAGATTGAGAAACTGAAGAATAGGTTTTCAAACGAGTTAACTCTTTTGACTCCTTCTTTGTATTGGGCTTCTGTCCCCTCTTTTTGGCCTCTTCTTCCCCTTGTTCTTGCTCTTCTTCTTCTTCTTCGTTTTCGAAAGTTTCCCACTTAAACGAAGCATCACGTATTCTAATTGCAACATTGTCAGCTTCTAAATCTTCGACACCGGTTGATATGGCTTTCCTCTCTTCTTCGTCAACTTCCCCACATTCTAATATTTCTGTAACTCTTTTTATACCAACATAGGCATCAGAAGATGTAGCAACGGAAACAGGAATCATCATAACTTGTTGAGCCAAAATACTGAAGAGAGTAACTGAAGAAAAGATATCAGCAGCATCCTTTGAACTTGAAACTGCATACATTACCAAAAATGATATCGTGGAAGATAACAGAGGCAATGATACAGCCAAAGCTGTGATACAACTTCTGATGAAATTCATCCTCAAAAGAAGGCTCATTTCTTGTCTACGAACATCGCTAACAGTTTTCTCATAAGCGCCTTCCCATGAGTAGTATTTGATAACTTTGGCATTGGTCAATAACTCTTTCATGTAGTTGACTCTTTTATCGGTAAAGTTGACTGCAACAGTTCTAACTTTGAACATCAGAGTTGTGCCAATTCCAATTATCAAAATACAAGTTATAAAGATGGCAATACCAACTAAAGCTGAAACTCCGACATTGACTATCAATAATACGATACAAATAATAACAGGAGCAGGGAACCCAAACATGATTGGCTGAAAACCAATCCCGAAATCTATTCTTGCTAAATCAGTACTCATAATTGAAGTGATTTTACCTCCAGAAAATTTATGCCTGCTCTTGGCATTGAGTTTAAAAGATTTCTCCAAGATTGCCTTTGTAAGTACCAGCTTAACTTTAGCACCCACCATCATGGAGTTCTGGTAAAAATGGTTTGACAAGAGACCAGATACAAAGATAATTGCAGAGACTCCGATAGAATAACCAACACCGTGACCAATATTCATATGGACTCCTGAAGCTCTGTTTGACACAAAACGGATCAAAGCTTTTGTCAACAATGGATTTAAAGCTAAGGCAATGTTTGCCAAATTGGCAAATAAAACAGCACAGAGGTATTCGAACTTGAAGGTTCTGTACAAGGCTTTGATAACAGCATGCTTCGGGAACTTATACTCATCACCAAAAATCTCTTCTTCATCTGCACTCTCCTTTTCCTTCAACAGTACATTGTCAACAGCCAGTTCCAGACTCTCAAGAATCTCAGTCAAATTGCGCTGGAAACTGGCGTGCATTTCTTTGACCGTCAATTCATCTTCAAGAAACCACAAGTCCGAATCAGTCATGGTTCTCTTATAACCAAGAGTCATCTTTGGCATGAGCCACCAGAACATAATTCTCGACAAAATACCAGCATGATGCTCTGGATAGCGAGTCCTTTCACTTTCAGTTGGAATCGGATCAATCTTCTTCGTGAAAAACCTAGAAAAGAGTCTTTGCTGGGGGGTGAAATCTTTCGGGTTGCCTTCTTCGACTGAGTTGGCACTACTGGCTCTCCCAACATCTTGATCTTTCGATGATACGTCAAAATCTACCATTGTACTCTAAGATGTCTATTTTTGAGCTTGATCTTTTCTCTAGACCTTCTTCTTCCAACATCAAGCTCCCATTGGGGGCGAAACAATCTCCCTTTTATTCGGCATCCATTTGTGCTTTTGTGCTTGTTATCGATTTTTCATCTATCGTTCACCGTTTACCGTTTACCGTTTACCGTTTAACTTAGTTGAGGTCGGATTTAAGACATCAAACTGAAGACAACCTATATAGCTCGAGTCGCTCGTTTGCCGCACAACCAAGCTATTAATTCACAACAGTCCAAGGCTTGAAACCTAACAGGTTTAGAGGGTGAGCTTATCCATCGATAACAGCAAAACAGCTGAGTAGGATTCGTCCCTTCTCATCGAAGACTACATTCATTAACTGGAGAAACAAGACAAATTTTGATTGCCTTATTAGGCAATACCTTAATTTGGTCTATTTTGAAAAATTTATCAATTTATCAATTAGAAAAAGCATATAACCAAAGCTTACTGATGCTATTGTTGAGCAAATACCCCCCATATTTGATGCTAGAAGATAGAAGATGTCGTTGTCAGAGGAAGAAGATTTAGCCCTTGATACTGGTCTTTTTGAAGAACCAGAAGACTATTTGCCTGCTCCACCAGAGGCTCACTTTGTCACTTATACCCGTCCCAATTCAAAAGAGATAAAGCTTCGACTTGTTGGTAAATCGCCGCTTTGGGGCCATTTACTTTGGAATGCTGGTAAATATACTGCCATTCACTTGGACAACCATGCTGACCAGTTGGTCAAGGGAAAGAACGTTTTGGAGTTGGGTGCTGCTAGTGCCTTGCCCTCATTGATCTGTGGTTTGAACGAGGCCAAGAAAGTTGTCAGTACTGATTTTCCGGATAATGATTTGATTCAAAACATTCAATATAATGTTGACCATTGTGAGGGAATCCAGAACACCGTGGTTAAAGGCTATGTTTGGGGACATGACTACAAGACATTGGTTGAGGAATTGGGCCCAGGTGAGAAGTTTGACACCATAATATTAGCAGATTTGGTTTTCAACCATACAGAGCACAGAAAGTTGTTGCAGACATGCAAAGATAACATTGCCAAAGATGGGTGTTGTTTTGTTGTATTTTCACCGCATAGACCGTGGTTATTAGAAGCCGATCTTCAATTCATGAAGACTGCTGAAGAAGAGTTTGGATTCAAAGTTGAAACAAATGAGTTGGTCAACTGGAAACCGATGTTCGAGGAAGATGACGAAACCATTGAAATAAGATCTAGAGTTTATTCTTATTTTCTTTATCCTAACTGGTGATTGTGAACAATGTTTGAACCTTAAAGGGGGTTAAACTAATAAATAGATTTGTATATTAATCGAAAATAGATCGCTGACTTTATAGATAGATGCAATGTTTTACATCCCAATGGTTGGAACCCACTATTGAAGTCGATAAACACGAATTTCTATTATCTAATGAGTGAAACTATCGGTACATGTAAAATAAGGGTGAAAGATAAGCTGAAAAGTATGCAAGAAAACTGAAGAAAAGTGTCATTAATTGTAAATCATAGCAAGGATTGAAGTATAGTTAGCAGTTAGTGCTTATTATGCTTATGAGTTAATGATCTTTTCGTATATTGGCTTTCTTCGTTTGCCCAGTTACAACCTGTAGCAACATAATCACCTGAAGCATAAGCGTAACATGATGTTTGTGCAGCACAATCGAAAGTGACCCATTCACCCCAGTTACATTGTGCTAATTTACCATCTGAAGTACATGCATACTCACCCATGTTACAAGTTGATGCTGAACCTAAGAATAAACCATTTTTGAAATTTGAGTTCAAACATTTTGCCTTTGAAGCTCCTACTAATGATGAACAATCAACGTAACCTGTTGATGATGCCAATTCAGTTGATGTTGTCGAGGTTGAAGTTACTTCAGATGGTGTAGCTGAAGTTGAAGTTGGAACGACAACTTTTAATGTTGACAATCCGTCGAATGAAAACGTATTTGTTGTGACTTCAACAAAAGTTGGTTCGGGCTTGGTTGTTGTTGTGGTGGTTGGAACAGATTCACTTGTTGTTTCAGTTGATGCATCGGTCACTAAAGCTGTTGTTGCTGGAGTACTTACAATGGTGACGGCTGAAGTTGTGGTGCTTTTGATAGTGGTAGCAGAAGTTGTGGTGCTCTTTATTGTGATAACTGGGACTGTGGATGTTGACTCAATAGTTGATAATGGTTTTGAGATTGGATCAACATCTTTTGAAACAGCTACAGTTTCTGTTGAACTAATTTTGGTAGCAGTAGATGAAACTGAAGTAGTTTTTTTGATGCTCGTCAAAACTTCAGAGCTTGATGTCGATGTCGTTGGCTTGGCCAAAGTTGACAAAGTAGATGAACTAGACAAAGATGATGTCGTTGACTTAGCTGAAGTAGACGAAGTTGATGAAGTTGATGTAGACAATGGTGTCGTTGTCTTAGCTGAAGTCGACAAAGTTGATGAAGTTGATGTAGACAACGATGTCGTTGGCTTAGCTGAAGTAGACAAAGTTGTTGAGATTGATGAAGTTGATGAAGTTGATGAAGTTGATGAAGTTGATGAACTTCCAACTTCTGACAAAATTGACTTCATAGCAGCAACATAATTTTCACCGTCAACAGTATTAGCAAACCCTTGAGAAGCGTCCCATAACATGATACCACCAAAGTTTGCACTATCAGCAATAGACTCGACTGTTGAAAGGACAGTGCTAGAGTTAAGATAACCACTGTTAGCGGCACTTGATGAAGCTGGTAAGCCTAAGTAGATCTTAATATCTTTGTTTGGAGATGTGTTAGCAGCAAAATCGGCCCAAGTATCCCAATTGAACGTCTTGTCAACGTTACAATAGTTATTGTAGAACTGGACAAATGCAAAATCAACATGGGCACTGCTCAATAATTCACCCACACTAGCATCTGGGTAAACACATTGAGGTGCAGCAGAGATGTAGTAGGTACTTGAAGAGGCATTGTAGTATTCTCTCAACTTGTTAGCTAAAGCAACATATCCTGTGCTATTGTTGTTTTCAATATCGAAGTCGAAACCATCGACTGTTGATTCACCAAATGGTCTTTCATCGGCTGAACCTTCACCGAACATATTCCACAAGGTTGTGGCAAATGTTTCAGCCTCGTCGTCGTCTGAGAACCCATATGAACCACTTGCACCACCCAATGATAACAAGACTTTCTTGCCCAATGATTGGCATGTTTTGATGTCTGTTGCGATTTGATCACATTCTAATAATCCATCTGAAAAGGTAGATGAACAAGCGTTGGCAAAGTTCAAAGTTGGGATGTCATTGGTTCCTGGGAAGTCCGTCATGAATGACAACAAGACTATGTCAACGTTCGAACTCTGACAGTAATACGCCAAGTCCTCTTGCGTTCCTTCGGAGTTTTGTCCCCAGTAAATTGCAACGTTTTCCTTTGATGTTGCGTCAAATGCGGATACATATGATGAGAGCAGTAAAACTGCTCCGATTGATCTTATAATTTGTGGGTACATTGGAATAATCTGTAATGCTTCTTTTTTATGTATGTGTTTGATGTGAAGTTGAGCGAGTGTGTGACTTCTTCAGTAGAGCTCGTTTTTGTGTGTTTGGAAAGAGTGACTGATTATTCTCGTAAAAGGAGAAATAATTGAATACAAAAATACGATTTGGTAGTTTGAACGAGTGTGTGAGCTTGACAGATGTAAGGTGTGGAGTTGTGAACCAGATCGAAAGCAGCTTGAAGAAGAAAGAGTTGCCCTTTATATACATGCATCGCCCAAATCCAACAACACTTCGTCCGGCGATGCTTATGATGGCATATGATGACAATTGAGTTGATACAGAGCACTCCTCCATGCTTTCGACCCTTTGGACTCAACTCAAACCCAAGTTTGGTTGTTTCAAGTTGAATGCTAGCTCGATCCCTCTCCCCAATAGGAAAACCAAGCTTGATTCGGAAGTGCTTAAACCCGAATTCTTAATACGCAGGACCCGCCATCCTGAGAAAGATGATTATGTAAGCGGATTTTATTGTTATATCCAGCCATCCAGATGAGCTAGTTATTGTCGCATTTAGTGCTTGTTACAGCTGGTATTGAACTTTACAGACTAAGCCAGATTGCCCGATTTGTGTCTCATCGCACACACGTTAGAAGATTGTTTGATGTTGTATCGGGTCTTGGCTGCATTGTTCTTTTGAAATCTAAGGTTCGGTCAATCTGAAATTGTTGTTTTCAGTTTTTGTATAAATCTAAGCCAACGTCCAGCAGTAGCAAGAGTGGAAGAGATATGGCAAACAATGAATAACTAGCCTTTTTCTGCTGAAGGCCCACCATCGAGCCTTATTCTCGAGTGAAAAGTAGGTTTTTTTGCTTTTGCGATACTTCACTCACTCACTTACGATAGGTATGGGTGCGCTCAACTGGGCCTAAGCTAAGAAACAAGATTCTACACTATGTTAAGCTGATAGATAGATACACTCTGTCGTTGACAAAACTATAAAGGAAGGAAAACGAGAGAAAAGAAGGTTGTGCGGTCATGCTTTGATTGGATAGAGCATCCTACTGAAATAACCAGCTGCGTTTTTTTGAAGTAAAACCTCATAGTTTTCAATCCTTTGAGCCAACTCCAACTTCTGCGTGGCTTGGTCGTTTGAAGTCAGCTTCTCAGCACCATCCAACCTCCCCCAAGCAGTTTTCGAAGTATCTAGTCTGTTTTGTACCATCTTTTTGATCTTGATCTCTCTCAACATTAGTAACAAAAATACCGGGCAGAAATAGCAGCAAGCTGCAAATATTTGACAATGTAAGTAAGGGTACTCTGTATTCGAAGGGGTTCTCAACGCAAGTGCAACAACTTCTGATGGCAATGAAAACGCACCACATACCAATAGAACCAAACTATATGCCAGTGGGAATCTTGAAGGCTCAATTGAATCTGCCATCAAGGGCTGGTTCATTACACTTGCGATTGAAACAGTTGAACCACATAATATTGAAAAGGCTATCATTGCCAGATATGTCTTTGCCTCCATCCAGAATGCCAAGGTAAATATGGTCATTATCAAGTGAACAAAAATAGTAACATTGATTCTACCAAAACTATCTGCCAGAAATCCCAACAGTGGTCTTCCAAATGCCTGTCCAGCATTCAATATTGCCGTTATATTACTAGATTGATGTGAGCTCAATCCAATCAGCTTGGCATACGATCCAACTGAATATGTTACAATACAGTATCCCATGTTGGACATCCCAAACCACAAGCTTACCAATATTGTCGATGGCTCCTTCCAAGCACTAAAATCAAAAATGATGGAGAACTGCTCTTTCGTATACTTCCAAGTTGTCTTTTGCTTTTTATAATTTCTTGGATATATCAATGAAGTGCTTATAACTGCTGCAACACAACCGATTATTGCCAACATTCTCAATGGCCATTTTTGGTCTCCAGTTTCCTGTATTAACTTATTTATGGATAGGGAGAATACCACTCCCCCAATTCCTGAGCCAGCCATCAGAACTGCAGTTGGAAAAGAAAAAAGTTAGTATATCACTCTTATTTTATCTTAAAGCTGGAAATAAAACTTACTTGAATTGCTGAATGCTCTTTTCTTCAAAAACCAGGTCGGGATAACCATGGTAGCCGGAGTAAAAATCAATGCCACTGAAATAGCAGTGAGAACACCTTGAGTCAAATATAATTGCCAAATTTTTGTACAAAAGCTAGCCAATATATAAGCCGCTGTTTGAAGAGCACACCCTAGATATAATGTTTGTTTGAATCCAATGATTTTTGTCAATACGATAACTAGTGGAGCTAAGAGCTGGGATAATCCAACAACAAGACTACCAATCAATGCAAAATCTGAGTTTGTCAGTCCTGGGAAGTAATCCGATGAGATGTAAAATGCCAAAAACACACCATAGCTTGAATTGATTCCCCACGTACAAAAGATCAATGCACTAACACCGATAGCACAAACCCAACCATAACCACCATCTGGTGGTGGATCCATTACGTCTTCCTTCGAATATCCCTGGTTTCTTATCAGTTCCTGTTCTTCGTTGAAAGTTTCTTCTTCATCTCTCTTATTGTCAATCGAGTGTCTCGTTGATGCTGCTATCGACATAGCATCGATTATAGACAACTGCCTCTGTATCAAGCCACTAGTCGTTCGCAGCATCAATAACTCCTCATCTCTGGTTTGCCTGTTATCATTCTCGACTGCCTGAACCAATTTGGATATGGCCGACTTTTGTCTTGAAATCGTTGAGCTTGTTGATAATCTCCTTCGTCTGGATGACGTTGATGACTTGCCTTTCAGATTAGTAGGGGAATTTTGAAGCTCATTCAAATGTTTGGGAGGACAGTTCAATTCAGATGACTGATCAGACAGTATTGAAGAAGATGAGTCGGCTGAAGCACCTTCGCTTCCGTTAGGCGAATGCATTATGATTATTGTAATAGCCAGAAATTAAAGAGAAAGAAAGCGTTGTTTTGATACAAAATTAGAATTGCTTTCATCAGCTCAGTAGAATATGAAAACTCACCTACATATAGATTCATATGACTTCATATAAAGTACACAGTTTCATTGATATTCCTATTAGTCATGGCTTGAAAATTTTAATTTTGGGGGAACTTTTTTTGGGATAGCATATCCGATAACTCGATCGATAGCACACCCCTCGAGGTAGATGCTCCGTGGCTTTGTTGTTATGTCAAAATTTCAACAAAGTCTCTAATGGAGATACTTTCTAACACATTATCTTTCTCGAATGAGAAGATGAATAGCGATGTTCTCTGGCAAAAGGGGATGAGAATGCCTCTATTGCTAAGCTCAAGATTTTGTTTGTCGGAGCTTGAAAAATGTTATTTCCGAAAGCTTAAATGAAGGCAACAAGTAACCGAAGCAGAAGCAAAAGCAGAGGAGCTTGGGGATAATACCAGCATAAATGTTGAGCGTGGTATCAAGAATCCAGAATCCAGTTGTGATGTGTGATTCATTTCTGGAGTGACGCTTCATCCAAGAAGAATTAGTTAGTTTTTTTTTATTTCATTTTCATATATAAATATATATGTTTATTGTTTAGCTATTTTTCTTCCCCTTTCTTGAAATTTTCATATTCATTACTACTTTGTTTCATGAGCTCCTCCCTATGTCTAAATCAGATAAGAGGAAAATTAAAACATAACTAATTCGGAACGGAAGTCAAACAAATAGAATGGGCAAGTTTTAAAATATCGCCAATTCACGAAACAAACTACGTTTAATTTTCTCCACACTCAGACTCAAATGGAGTGGTTTCACATCTGGATTTCTTCCCAATCACTTTGCAAAAGCTGAATCCAGCTAATTTGACAACAAAAAAGTCACACACGGCGCTGAAAGGGTGGTCTAGTGTAGTAAGAAGGAGATGGCTTGCCAAAATAAGTGAAGTTACATATAATAACAGTAGTATTCTTGATGGTGTATGGGTGTAGTTAAAGTGAGCAAGGGCTGTATAAAAACAAGGGCTCTCTACGCCAGGCCAAGTTTTAATATCGAAATTTTTTATCTTTTATGTATATATCCATAGTGATAATGATTTATCGAAAAGTTTGGTAACAATACTCAAAAGTCTTGCTAATTCGCTTCGTCAAATCAACTCCATTCAAATTGTTGAAAATGATATGCTCAAGTATGTAACTTTTGAGGTCGAACAACTTACACAACACGTACTAACAAAACTTATCTCTACGTATAGTATCTGGGAGCCCAACCACCAATCCAGTTTTATCTCCAAAGAGCGGCTATATCTTTGATAGATCACTAGCTGAATCGTATATAGAAGCCAATGGAAAAGACCCAATAAATAACGAACCCTTGGGCCTCGAGGAATTGATTCCAGTCAAATCGTCAGGCGATCAGACAAGTTATTTGATTCCATCAGAGACCAGATCTTCAATACCTTCTTTATTGTCTACCTTGCAGAACGAATGGGATTCTCTAGCTTTGGAAATCTTCACTTTAAGAAAACAGTTAAAAGAATCAAGAGAGGAGTTAAGTTTGCTGTTGTATCAAAATGACGCAGCTATTAGAGTTGCATCAAAGCTGATGGCTGAAAGAGATCAATACAAGTCACAATTACAAGAATTATCAACTTCCATGGCGACGGGTAGTTTTGTTGAGAAGATGGATATTGAGGAGGAGGCTCTTGATGACGGTCAATCATATGAAGAACTTGTGCCATTGCTAAAGTCAAGCCATGAGGAGTTGTTCAAATTTCACAAGTCCAAAAAAGCCAAATCCCAACTCACGTCAGAATCCACTGTTGAATTGGTCACGGTCAATGATATCATTACAGGGTTTTCCAATGATATCTCTTTGATTGTTCAGCATCCAGTAGATTTGAATATGTTTCTTATATTATTCGCTAATGGGGAAGTTTATACTTACGATTTGAATGACTTGATTAAAATTGATGCTCATGGGTCGAATGTGAACTCAGTGTCATGGTGTTTGAATGAGGACAAGGTTGAAGCAACCATATTTACAGATAGTTCAACAATCATAGGTGGTGTAGTGAACAATAAGCTTATTTTACCTGAAGCTTCATTTCATGTTTTAAATCATCCATCACTACCAGTTTTTATAACAGTGTTTCTGGACAGGTATGAAATTTATCATAGATTCAAAAAAGTTTTCCAATCTTCCACTTTTGGGAATCCTATTAAGGCAAGCGATTTACATTTGGACGGTTTACTCTTGTCTTTAGGCTTTGAGAATGGTGACGTATCAATCTATGACTTGACAACAAATGAAAAAGTTGCTTCTTTTGAGGAAAAGCTTCCAGTTAGTTGTTTGAAATTTGCACCAAACGGTTATTCGTTGATAATCGGATATTCCAATGTTTCCAACTCAAATGGTCTTTTGCAAATTGTGGATTTGAGAAAATTGTCGGTAGCTTTCCAAACATCTTTAGAATCAGTTGTACGTCTAATATTAGTTGACAAGTCATCACAGTTGATTACCGTTAATGGTGAATCTGGATTGTCATTTATTAGATATTACAAAAAGGGCAAATGTTGGAAATACAATGAAACAAATAAGTTGGTATTAGATGGAAAGATAACTAGTGGATTTGATGGTGAAGGTGTTGAGGAGTTCACTGTTGTTGATGATATGAAAAACATAAAGAAAATCAAGTTTGAGATATCATAAGGAGAAGGCAAAATTTCACAAGCCTTTTCAAAAAAAGGTGCAAATGTGCTTCCTTTTTTATACTCCAGCTTTTCTTCTCTTTTCTTCTTTTACTTTGTAACTAAATGTAATATATAAATAAAAATGATACTCGCCGATCAAATGTTGAAGTTAGGACGAGGCAAACTCGAAACTCCCCTACCCTCTAGCTTCGAAAGCATAAAATTCCGTTGATTATCTTAGCTTGAAACGACACCAGAAGAGAAGTGGTTGTCTCAATCTTTTATTATTGGGGGTACAGAGGTTCATACAAATGATGATTTGAAACAACTAGTTGACAATTCCGTAAAATCCCACAAAAAAAAAAAAAAAAAAACATAACGAAAATCCAGGAATGCGAGTATGAAACGAGAACACATTCATATATATACTTGATCGTTCAGTTTGAACTGGACTTTTTGATCCACGATCTCTCAGAAGTGATTATTTGCATTGCAATGCTACGAAGGAACAAAAGCTTGATAAGATCCATCAAAAACATATCATACTCACCCATAGAAGTCAAACTAAGAAATGCAACAAGTAATGAGCCGTTTGGTCCTTCTTCCAGTGAGCTAAACGAAATATCAAAGTTGACGTTCAATATGGATAATTTGAAAGAAATTACGAAAATATTATTCAAAAGGCTATCAATTGATGGCAACTCGTCCCGGCATATTTTAAAGTCATTGACTATCATTCAATTTTGTCTACAAGTTGGATCAGTTGAATTTGTTGAGTTTTTCAAGGTTAATCAAGAATCTGTCGAAAGATTGACAAAATACAACAAACCTCATGACCCAAATGATAAGCATATCAAGCAGAGATCCAGTTATATCTTGAAGTTGTTGATTAATGATAAACTCTTGTTTGAGAAAAGAGAGAATTTTCACGAGTTGAGATCATCAATGTCTATTCCAGGTATCAAAGCCAATTCCACAAAGACATCCAGTTTGAGAAACTCATTGGATTTACAGAATCAAAGGTTGAGGATATCAGAAACCGAAATTCCCATTTCAGAAACAAAAATCAATCTTCTACAAACAAGGGGAACGAATTCATTGGATATGAATAGAATTCAATACTATAAAAGCATAAATAATGCACCCTTGCACACAAATGTTTCAAGAACAAGCATAGATCAAGCCCAGTTATCGACATTGATCGAAGAAGAGCACAACTTTGATCCACCCACTGATGAAATTTTGAGGGAGAAGCTTATACCAATATTGATTAATGATAACAATCCGTTTAGAAATGGAAATTATAAATCATTGGCTAATGGTTATAGGAAGGGTAGTAACAGTAGTCTTATCAGCTTGAATGAGGTCAATGAGGAGAATATTGACTCATGGGTGCAATGAAAATATATGCATCTGTTGGTTCAAGACTACTTATCACGAGAATAGAAGAAACTAAATGAAAGGAAACGGTATGGTATGGGTTTCTTTCTATTATAGAAAAAACAATGATAATAATAGTAACAGTAATAATAATAACAGTCTAATAAATAATAATAGTAATAATAATAGCAATAACAATATGATACAAGTTATGACTCAAGGGTTTTGTATATCGAAAAAAAGTACTCATAAAGCGTTACAGAACAGTTCAAAACCTGATCGTACAGCATCTCTTTGCTACAATAAAGAACAGACAAATTTCTGTCGTATCTTGGTGTATTTCCACTATCTGTATATCATCAACTTGTCAACTCTTTGAGGTTTGTTTGAACGGTCTTCCTTTCCTGTAAAGATCCACAATCGAGTTAAACCTTGATTTCAAATATTCAAGAAATGATAAGTGGGCATGATCAGTTTGACTGAAGTTTCTTAGAGATTTTCTTTTCAGATTTGAATTTGAATCAGTGTCAAACACCTTAATCTCTTTTGTTAAACAAGTAAGAACCATAAACGAATTCAACTCATCAACCATATCTTGAACGTCGGAGTAATTATCAAACTTGACGATTTTCTTCAATGAATTTTCTTCCATGATATCAATACTTGAATGGAGCCTGTGCAATTTTTGACGTCTTTTTATTAATAAAAAGTCATCCGTTTGCGAATCCATCAGCTTCTGCAAAATTTGTAACTGACGAGTTACCAATCTTTCCAATAACTTTGCCTCCTCGGAATTTTCTTTATAATCACTTTGTATGGAAACTTGAGAGGATATCAAAATTGTTTCCAAACCATGTACCGTCACAGAAGATCCCAATATTTTAAGTCTTCTTTTAGCCTCTTCCACAATTTTCAGTTTGGCAGAGTCTGTTTCCGATGCATTGTGAACCAAATTATACTCTAGAGTGTCTGATCGATTCTTCATCATTTTTTTGACTCTTTTATTGAGTTGCTTGACTGTTGATCCTCTTCTCACTTTATCGAAGCTCTCCAATTTATCGCCTAGTTCACAAGCTGATTTCATCTTTGCTACATTTCTAACAATGCTCTCCACTTTTGCTCTATCCCATCTCAGGTCTTTGTTCTCTACAATGTGTAGATTAAAATGATTTCCAAGAATTTCTGCAACATCCATTTGAGGAAAATATACTTCTTCAGATGAACACAATTTATTCTCGAATACAATTGAGACTGGTTCACAAAGCTGAGACAACAACTGCTTCAAATCAAGAAAGCAACTCTCTTCAATGTTGAAATACAATCCAGCGCAAGTTTCAAATGTATCAGCTAAAATCTTGTCAGGAATTGATCCCAAATTAGCTTCAACTTCGATCATCAAATTATGTTCATTGATAAAATCCACAAGAAGATTCTCCAATCCACACACTTTAGCAAAGGAAGAAAGTGTGTTGTTCGAAGTCAAATGATTCTTATGGCTAGTCAATTGACCGGAATCATGATCTGTGTTCCTTTCCATTAACAACTGAAGAACAAGAAAGTTTATAACTGAATCCCCCAAAGTTTCTAGGCGTTGATTCTGTTTGGAGGACAAAAACAACTTTTCCATAAGTGCTGGCTCAAATTTGAAATTTGTCTGTATATAGGAAATAAACGATGGGTGACTAAATATGTACTTTTTGAAATCTGGATGATTTTTCAATCGTAAAGTAGGTGGTGCAATCTCCAGTGTAGAAATGGGCAGAAAAGGATTACATGTAAGTATGTTTTCATTCCAAATTTTCGTGGGTCTACTGGTAGCTGAGCTATTGAACCTCACAAATGATAGACTTGACGGTAGTTGTAACATTGATTGTACGTTGTGAGAGTATATTTTTGATGACAGTGATGAAGACCAAACCAGAATAGCGCTTGACCGGTAGCTTAGAACTGAGCATTGAATCATATTACCATATGGCTTAGCATGAGTTGCATAACTTTCTACTTCTTCTTCTACTTTGTTTTTTCCTCTCTCAGAAAGCGTTACTCATGAGTGTGAACACTTTAATCAACTTAAATCTCATCTGTGATAAAACCTTAAAATTGATGAAAAGTCGGCACTGATTTTTTTGGGGCTGCAATCCTTAAACTGCTAATCTACTATCAAGCAGCAATACAAATAGGAGAACAATTCATGCTAGAAACATGTTGAGACTTTCGCAACTGAAAACAATAGCAGGACATAAATGTTCATTGGAAGTAATACATTACCTATAAATAACAAACTAAAATCAAGGCCAAAAGTCATTGCAGAAGGTTCTTGAATTTTTAACTTCTCCTTTCCCTTACCGATAACTCGTCAGGTTGCTACTTATCAATCCTGACTTATATTCGTGCTCACTGCCTCTGACAATTCTTGTCAATGAACTTTTATCAGAGAACAACTTACTTAATGATTTGCTGATTGCAGTTTTCGTTGAGTGGCCCTTTGATTTAGTCAACATTGTACCATCAACATATATGAAGCATGTAACAATAGCCGAGCCATTCAGCCCTTTTGTTTTGATTATTTCATAGACCGGAACCGATCGTTGATGTTCTTTACAGAGCAGCAGAAGTGTTTTGAAATGTGTTGTTGCCTTTCTGGCAAATCCAATCTTTGAAACAACAGTTCTATTTGAGTATAACTGGAATTGAGCTTTATGGTGATTGGTCAATTCTGATAGCCTAATGTTTTCCTTTTTGATTAACCGCAGATTGGATTTCTTCTCCTGAACTTCGACTGATTGTATTGATCTTTGATATGAGTCTAACTCTTGCAAATAATCATCTAAAAACAGGCGTTCTTTTTTGCTATGACCATCACTTTTTTGCAACAAAGCAATCTGTCTACAACCACCTATCTTCTCAATAAGAGCCTGTTTCCTAGTGTGAAGTTTCTGGAAGGCGATTTTGACTTTCTTAGATTCTGTTTCACTAATGAAAGCCGACTCTCTAGCCACGGTTCTACTTGACACAAGAGGTTTTATACTTCTCTGATAAGTCTCAAATTTTGTTGATTCCCTTTTCGAATCTTTGAATAATTTCAATTTAAATTCTCTATCTTGAGTATCAACTTCTTTTCGAGCTATTTCTTCATTGGACCGTAGATCTATGCTGAAATGGGTTTCCAATATATCGGTTATGTTTATTCTATGCGATTTAGATGAACAATCAAGATTTTCTTCAACATAGACGGATATTGGTTCACAGAGCTGAATCAAAAGACGTTTCATATCAACAAAAGCATTTTCACCTATCTCTTTACAAACTCCGATATAGGTCTCAAAGGAGTCGGCCAAAATTTTCTCTGGAATATCTCCAGCTTTCGCCTTGGCACATTCCATGGTATTATATTCATTGATGAAATCAACTATTAGCTTCTCCAATCCACATATCCTGGCAAACTTCGATATTGTGTCATTAGAAACTAAAACGCTTCTGTGTGCAGTCAAATTTCCGGAACTGTGAGTACCGTTTCTTTCCATTATCCAGCTTAGCACAACATAGCTCAAAATTGAATCGCCAAGTGTTTCATATCTTTGATTCTCAACGGAAGATGAAGTAAGCTTTTCAATAATTTTTTCTTCAAAGATGAACTCACTTTTGATGAAATTGATAAGTTTCGGATGACTGAAAATCACTCTCGAAAGCAAAGGATGATCACTGAATGATAACAATGGTAATTCTTTGGCTGTTGCGTCCGTCTTTTTTGAAAGCGCCCATCGATTGGATAATGGATCTCGTTCACGACTGGGTTTGGATGCTACGCTAGAAGAAGACCTTCTTAAAATTGAAAACTGCTTCACCGGACTTCTTTTGTGAATGATCGAGGGAAGCGTGTTATCGGTCTGCAGAATTCGGGCAACACCTCGTTTGAAAGCTCGTGACATTAAAATTCCTAACAAAACCCGAATGTTCCTCTGACTGGATTGGCTTGAATGACAATAAAAACCTCTTGCAAATCAACCCCCTTATTTGAAAAGAGTTGAGCAATTTTTTGGACGGTATTTGCATCTTTGGAAAAGCTACTTGGTGCTTGAAGTACCTCAAATCTGATCAAACACGTCTGAAACTGAACAGGGGCTTTAGATCTCTTATCTTATCTTCGCAGATAAGGAAACCTACAGAGCCCACCACGAAATAAGCCTCTCAGTCCCTTAAGAGCAGGTATGCAGCACTTCAATATCCTACAACATTTCAAAGCTTTTAGAAAGCTACTCAATGTGATCTTTTACAGATCGTTCCCACACTTTTTCAGGTTAAAGAAGGTCCACTTTCTTCACACGTCTTATCTGGCTAAATCGTCTGCACAATTTCCTTGCTTTTCGTCTTCATCATTTCCCAGGTAAGTTTTTTTTTACTCAAAACGGAAATGCTTTTTGAGAATAACACACTTTTCAACTCACCCACGCAATGTGCATTCAGTCCTCATTCAACACCGATCATTGAAGCGAGAGAGCTGTTTGACTGTCATAACTCCTGTTGACAGCTAGCTGCCTTTTTTCACGTGCAAACTCTACCTCGCGCTGTGTTTGTGCTCGCTCTACTTGATTGTTATTTCCGAATATGGAGATGCATCCACAAAAGAGGGGAGATGCGCCTCCATAATGGCCTAGATGGGTTCCAAAACAAATGAAACGACCATCACCAGTTCATTTTGGCAAAATCAAAGAGCCCTTTTCCAACACTGAGGTTGGTCAGATTCGAAATCTATCATTGGTTTGCACTTTGCACGGAGGCTAAAATAAGATCAGAAAACTAACTGCAGATTGCTGGAGTTACCCGTTCTGCGCCGCCGCAATCTGTCATTTTTCTTTTTCTTGCATTTCTGGTTTGTTTGAGCTTTGCCACCCAAACACTATATAAGTAGCACAAACTCCCCTCCCTTGGCTTTTGTACTTTAGATTTGTTTAATTAGGTTTGAATCAATCAATCTATCAATCAATCAATCAAATCAACGCTTTGATTAACCACGTATTTTTGATATATAAAGAATAGGATGCAAATTTTCGTCAAAACATTAACAGGTAAAACTATCACCTTAGAGGTTGAGTCATCAGACACCATCGACAATGTCAAGTCGAAGATCCAGGACAAGGAAGGTATTCCTCCAGATCAACAAAGATTGATTTTTGCTGGTAAACAATTAGAAGACGGAAGAACTTTATCGGACTACAACATCCAAAAAGAATCAACATTGCACTTGGTTTTGAGATTGAGAGGTGGTATGCAGATCTTTGTCAAGACATTGA